>WOXC01012435.1:0-550345 GCA_011680675.1 Gymnobelideus leadbeateri | reverse complement strand
GGTCAGGCCCTATGCTATGTGCTTGGCATATTCCAACCTGATGATGGATTTACTTCAAAAGCCCTTTCTTATTTATTGGGACGCAGAGGGAAACCTATGCAGCAAACAAAACACCCAAGCTAATCATGAAACAAAGATGCTTCCCTACAAGGACAACCTGAAGAAGTCTTGAATTTCTCTTTCCCATCACTGCTTTTTAGCCTTTGCAAACATTGATGTATTTTATTAAAAAGCCAAAAGGGCCTTCTAAGAGAAAGGATAAATTCTGTATTTTTTCCCATTCTTTGGCAAAGAGCGAAATATTTTGAGATTTGGGGTTTTTTCTAGGGGGAGCCAGTGATATTTCCCAACACACAGAGCAATTTTCTAATAAGGCCTCAAAATCTGATATGACTGCCACGTTACTAGTTTTGTTGCATGAACACAGTGTGCCTTGGCAAACATGCCTTCCAATGTCTTTCAACTGGGTCGAATGAGTTTATAAGAAGACTGTTCTACCATTATGGTCCCAGGAACATAAATCAAAAAACCAAGGCTGCCAATATTTAGCAAACATTAGCATATTTATGTCCCCTTTTGATAGAGAAATGAAGTTCTCAAAATAACATTTGAAGGGTGATCCAAATTCAGTGGAGTCCAGAGGAAATGAAGTTAAAATGGCTGCTTCTCCTTGGGAGAACTGTTTCATCATATTTGTTATTTCCTCCTCTCCCAAACACAACACCTTGAAAATAGGAGGTACTTACAGGAGCTTCACCAAATAAAAGTTCATGGTGGGGGTCCTAATAGAAAGGGAAAAATTAGAACTGTAAAATGCTACATTTCTATGGTCCCATAAAGCCCTACAGACCTCCCACTCACACTTTATTTATCTCTCATGTGCCTTGTTTGTTTACATGTTATCTCCCCCATTAGACTATGAGCTTCTCCAGGGCAGGGACCCCTGTTTTTGTCTTTCTTTGCATCACTAACACATAGCAGAATGCCTAGCATAGAGTAAGTATTTAATAAATGCTTGTTGATGCACAGACTGGTTTCTCTCGATTCTAGATGACTTATGATAATGGGAAAGGAAAACAGAGAACAGAAATCACAGATAATCTACACACTTTATTGTAACTGAAGATATGAAATCTGCTTCTCATCAAATCTTTTCATAGCACTACTATTACCATTACTAGTTGTTGTTGTTGTTCATTCTTAGTGAAGACCAATGATGCCATGAGTGTGACAGCTTGACTTGCTGGTGTATTGGATTTGAGTGAGGCAAAGCTGCACAGAGTTATCAGGCTCACTCTGTCCTCCACAGCCATCTGAGTCCAATGACAAGACGAAAGTCACGATGCCTGGCAATGGCCCAGGATGCAGTGGGTGACCCTGGTCTTTCTAAACTGAGGTCTTCCCCAGGTCTCAGTCTGTCTAAGCCCATGCCATTCAATGACTAAGGGCTAGTGAACAACTGAGACAGAAGATGACTCAATTTACCATGTTGATAGACTTAAGCTACAAGTGGCCACTAAAAGAGACCCAGAATTTTTTTTAATCCTATTTCTTTTTGCTTATTTAAGTTTTTACCAGACACAATAGTGTTTTCATTTAAATGGCTATTATATATTGCAAGGTGCTTCAGGACAATATTCAACTTACTAGAAATAAATGACTTCTAATAGGCCTGTCTGAAATAAAATAGGCTATCTATCATTGGAGGCAGCTGGGTTGCTCAGTGGCTAGAACTCTGAGCTTAAAGTCAGGAAGATCTGAGTTCAAATCCAGTGTCAGACACTTACTAGCTAGGTGACTCTTTGTTAACCTCTGTTTGCCTTAATCCACTGAAGGAGAAAATGGCAAACCATTCCAATATCTTTGCCAAGGAAACCCTATGGAGAGTATGTCCACAGAGTTACAGAGTGGGACATGGCTGAATGACTGAGCAACAATTATGTAATTAGTCCTTCAAAACAGGAAAAAGTGATGAGGAGGGAGAGAATTCCAGTCATGAGGGAAAGCTAGGAAAGGAGGAGATGGGGCATCACAGCTTGCAAGCTCCTGGAGGGCAGGGAAACTGTTTTGTTCTTCTTTTTATCCCCAGGAACTAATCCAGTATCAGTAGGCCCATTAATGTGTATTCAAATAATGACACCCAACCACATTGCTCACTCTCTGGATTCTCAACCCATGACACACATAAGGAAAAGGCAGGGCAGGGTCTTGTAACAGAACCCTGGTTGGCTGGTTGTGTCCTCTGTTCCCAAAGAGAACCAAATGATGCCACTGTTTTGGAGTCAAGGTACTGTGGGTCTGACTGTGACTGATCAGATCAATACAAGCTCAGAAGGCTCTACCACAGGTTAGGCATCAATAGCCCATATGAACATCTGGAGCACAGATGTCTCTAAATGCATATAGCAAAAGTATATAGCTGTTAATGTATAGAGCTACAGCTATTGTTTTGACTTTCTTCAAGAATCAAGAGTAAAGTCAAAGTTGTAATACTGCCATTTTGGCAGTAACCTATCAGTGCAGAAGGCAGCCAAATGTTTGACCAAAGCATTTGATTTGGTGTGGTAACACCTGGGTTTGAATCTACCACTTCCTACATCTGTGACCTTGGGCAAGTCACAAACTCTCTGGATCTCATTTTTCTTTTTTTTCTCTTTGGAGGGGGGAGGGCAGGGCAATTGGGGTTAAGTGACTTGCCCAAGGTCACATGGCTATTTTTTTGTGTTAAGTGTCTGAGCCTGGATTTGAACTCGGGTCCTCCTGACTCCAGGGCCAGTGCCCCATTCACTGAGCCACCTAGCGTCCCTGAGCCTCATTTTTCTTATCCATAAAACAGAGGAGTTGGATCATGTGGTTCTGAAGATACACTTGGTGATAGCCTAAAAATGGCTTAAATCAATTCCTTGATTGCATTAACTTTTTAAATTCTGCTTTTAAAATAAAAGTGATTCTAATCATCCTCCTTTGCCCCTATGTTTAATCTTCATTACATTTATGTTTCTATGAAATCCAATTTTATCCTTACTAGAGACAGGGAGCAGGGCAATAGGGATACAAGCTATCAGCTGTGTGCTGTCTGTACCTTTTTTAGTTCTTTTCACTAATTATTTATCATCAGTCTACTTTAAAACAAGAAAGCAGGAATAATTAACACTAAGGACCTGTAACAACAACAAAAAAGGAAGCGTAAAAGGGATTAGAAAAATAAGGTCCATGACAGGAGTTAAACATAAAATTTGTTATATCTTGTGCTTGGCAGATAAATAAAATGCAACTTACAGGTTCTCAAATACTTACACCAGCAAAGGCATTTATATTGTAGAGCTATCTCTGAGTTTAACTGCCTAGTACAAGCCTATAAATTATCTCTCCCTCCATTTCTACTCCTAAATTAAATTAATTGTATATAGACCACACCCAACTATCACACCCTACAAGACCCCTAGCAGACCTAGCCTACATAGTCAATATTGTCCCTACCTACCACACTCCCTCCTCCAGTCTCCTGGTCCCCTGACCTCCCACCACACTAGCCTCAAACACTGGATCCTTCCAAATCAGCTCTCCTGGTTCTAATTCCCAGGCTGGGTTGACTGCTGGAAGAGAGTCAGAACGGTGAAGACCTGGCACCCTTCAAATTTGTGCTGTCCAGCTTCAAGAGCACTCTTGTCCTTGTCAAACAATTCTTTTAGTCCTCTTTGATTGGCTCCCTAGGAAATACATCACACTGACCATAACAGACCTCTCTATCCTCAATCTCCATCTCTTTCCCCTTTGCCTAATTTCCACTTCTGACAGATGCCCTTGACTTCAACATGGACATGTTCCCGTAGGAATGTACTAGGGTCTTTGTCCAACTCAGACTGGTATTTAAGAGATCTTCATCTCTGCCTCTTAGTTTTCCCAGTTTCCTTCAAGTCTCAGCTAAAATCCTGATGCCTTTCTCCATCCCCCTCAATGTTAGTGTCAGCATGCTCTCTGTTAATTAGCTCCAATTTATCCTGTGTCTACCTTGTTCATATTTAGTTGTTTGATGCTGTTTCCTTCGATAGACTGTGAGCTCCTGGAGGGCAGGACTGGTTTTTTGCCTTTCTCTGTATCCCCAGCATTTAATACAGAGCCTGATACATAGTAGGGACTTAATATATGCTTGCTGAATGATTGGCTTCATAATCCGGTTCCATCCTATCCTTCTATATTTATTTCACATTTCTTCCCTTCACACCCAATCTGGTCACCTTGCTGTTACCAGAACATTCTTCCTCCTATCTCTATACCTTTGCAAACACTGCCACCCAAGTCCCAAATGCCCTCTCTCTTCACTTCCCCCTCTGAGAATCCCTTCAATGCTAAGCTGAGGCGCTACTTTCCTATGGGAAACACTACCCCCTCTCCCATCCTGGTTGTTAGTGCTTGCCCCCTTCTCAAATTATCTTGCACTTCATCTGTTTACAAGTTGTACTTTCTAGTAAGACTGAGCTTTCTGAGGACAGCTTTGCTTTTCTTTAGTCTTTTTAATCCCCAGCAACTAGTACAAGAACTTGCATATAATAGCTGTTGTTGCTCAGTCAAGGTCCACCCTTCCTGACCTCATTTGGCATTTTCTTGGCAGAGAGACTAGAGGGTTTGCCATTCCTTCTATAACTCATTTTACAAATGAGGGAACTGAAGCAAACAGAGTTAAGTGAATTGCCCAGGGTCTCCCAACTAGTAAGTGTCTAAGGCCAAGGGGCAGCTAGGTGGCTCAGTGGATAGAGCACCAGCCCTGGAGTCAGGAGGTCCTGAGTTCAAATCTGGCCTCAGATACCTAACACCAAAAAAACTAGTGGTGTGACCTTGGGCAAGTCACTTAACCCCAATTGCCTTCTGAAAAGCAAAAATAAAAAAACTGTCTAAGGCCAGATTTTAACTCAGGTCTTCATGACTCCAGGCCAGGCACTGTATCTACTGTAACAGCACCTTAACAAAAACTTGTTGCATCAATCAACTTGATCCATTATAATACATCACAGCTTTGCAAATAGGTCTACAATTTTTGCCAGTGTCTAACACTAAAATTACGAATAGAATCTGTTTTATTTTTAATGTGCTCCACCTAAATCCTTTCTTAGTCCAGTGGTTTTGGTATAACTCATATCAAGTCAAAATTGGCCTCTTGCCATTTTCCCCCATTGCTCCTTTTGCCTTCTGGGCCCAAATTAGTCAATAAATGGGAGTAGGGATGGGGGTAGGAAAGGGAAGGGAAGGGAAGGGGATACAAGGAAAGGCAAAAACAATCCAAGTAAAACAAACTGATTTGCTCTTTCACTAGAACTCTCTTCAAATATTTTCAGGTGGCTATTGCTTAGTCTTCTCTTCTCCACTCTATGCCTCCACAACTCCCTCAATTGACCCTCATATGGTACGATCTCCAAACTCTCCACCGTTCTGACTGCCCTCCTTTCTTGAAATTCTCTAGCTTCTGAGTGTCCTTCCTAGCATAGTCCCTGCCCTTTGGAATGTGGGACTCTAAACAACCCAGGTGGTTTTCATTTTCACTGTGGAACCATAGTGCCCTTAATGGTTTCTCCATTTTCAAACAAAGGGAGAAAGCCTGTGGACAAGAATGACTTTTCCTATATACTAACAGTTCCAAGGCTTCTAAGCTGAACGTTAGCTCTGGATCTGGATCTGATTTTTTCTCAAATCTGACTATGGGTTCTTTACTTATGTAAAACAAATGAAATAAGATTGACAGGTCTCCTGAGGCCACTTGGATCTCCCTGGTGTCTCTAGATGTGATCTTACATACTTTCCCTGAGTCTTGTCCTTGCGATTTATTGGAGGAGATATGGAAGACAAAGAAAGCCAGTTAGAGTTGACCATGAATCAAATCTTTATTATTCATTTTTAACAAATAGCATCTTGTCCATCCACCCCGCTCCTCTGTGGTCAGACTTTGGCAGGACTTACAGACTAGGAATGTGTCTGTTGTCTTTGAAATTGGCAGCTGAAATTTCGTTTAGGCCAGTGGCTAGTTGGGCTGCCCTAGCTCACACGCTCTCCAACTCGGACCTTGTTGTTCACATTTCATCTTTCATTGCTCAAGAAAAAAAATGGTTCTCTGTGATCAAAGAAAAATACTCCTTTTCACCTGAGTAGCCAGGGTTTCAAGCCATGGTCTGAGTTCATGAGACAAATGTTATTGTATGGGATGCTCATTCCACAGGCAAGTTCTGAAACATGGCCACAAAGTCTCACCCTCTATTCCTTTGCACATAGAATTCAATGGACTTTTTTGAATAAGAGAATATTTGTCAAGTGTTTGGCATACAGTAGGCACTCTATAAATGTTTATTCCCATTCCCCCACTGGGCAAATCCATTATTATTCTATCTCTCTGGTGCCTTAACTCCAATAGCTAATAACAATACCTAGCACTTATATAGGACTTTTCCTGTAAAGCATCATTATTTCATTTGATTATTTGTTTTCTCTTTTGATCTCCACAACAGCCCTGGGAGGTAGGTACTACTATTATCTCTATTTTACAAATGAAACTGATACAAAGAAAACTAAGTGACTTGCTCAGGGTCACACAGCTAGGAAGTGCCTCGTGGAGAATTCAAGCTGGTCTTTCTCATTCTAAGTCCAACATTCTTTCCACTGTGTGACATAGCAGACTCAAACCCCTTTCTTTATACAACAGATTAAGAAGAATTTTCCCAGGGCTTTTTCTGTTTCTGGTGGTTTATTTTAGTACGGTCCTTTTCGGACAAGTTGGGTCTGATCCCCAACAGAAGGGAATGGGAAAACAAGGCAAACTGTTGTTTGTCCCAGCTGTTCAAAGATTTATTATGTAACTTTTTTTTGCTTTATTATGTCCTGTGACTCTAAGGCCTTCCCTCTGTTCATTGTACCTGGGAACCCCCTCACAACAACTACAACAAAAAATTAATGATTACATTGATCCTGTCTGGTGCATTCCAAAGAGAAAACAAGGAAAGACTTCATTATGGGTGAATTTTCAGCCCTAGAAAATGCCAAAACCAATCATATTAAGTTTCTACAGTAGTCTGTTCTCTGGAACAGTCAGTCAACCATCTAGGGGAGCAGCCCCAGTCACTGGAACCCCATGAAGATTTATCCGTTGTCTTCAGAACAAAGTGCTGATGCACACAATTGAAAGACATGGTCAAAGTAATCAACAATATCATCATACATTTAAAGAAGGAAGGCATCTCAGGGGCCATCTTGTCCAAATCCCTCATTTTATAGGCGAAAGAAACAACAGGCTGGGAAATTAAGCAGCTCACTCAAAATCACAAGGGTAGTAAATGGCAGAGGTGGGATTAAAACCCAAGACCTCTGATTCCAAATTCATCACTCCTTCCAATGTTTATATGTTACCTTTCATGATCATGATCTCATAATCAACCCTTCCTTACACTGGCTATTGCTGCAGGGGTTTTGTTTGTTTCTTTTGCTGGGGAAATCTAACTTGGCAATGGATTCCCAGGGTGGAAACTCCCTTGGGTTTTACAGAACCAACTGGAGCATTGAGAGGTTAAGGGACTTGCCCAGGGTCACATAGTGTCAGACAGGGGACGATAACCCATGTCTTCCCAATTCCAAAGTCAAAGGCTACTATGCCTTTCTTTCATTACTATGTTAGAGGGAGAGCCGGGGGAATAACACATTTTTTATACTCCCCATCTTACAGATTTGCTTTGAGGAAATTACTTTGTAAATCTAAAGTTTTAGGGGAAAAATGAATAATCATAATTATGTACTCCTCAAGAAAATATGCCTCTCCATCTAAAATATAATGGAAACAAAATGAATACAGAGACAACATTTTCTCTCTATTTTTTGTACTCATATTGTTTTTTTTTTACAGCACTGACAGAAACAAAATCTGGGTTTTTAGTCAGATTAAAAAAAACACTACAAAGACCTTTTAAAAAAAAACCGTACTCACTATGGAGAACCATGAGTCAATTAAAAATATCATTTACTCTAAAATGCGAAGCACATGTCCAACAAATATGACCTAAAATAGCTGTTGACATGACAGTTACCCTCTCGTTTTTCTTAAAACTCACAAAATATTTGACCACAGTGAATTTTTTGGTTGGCTATATAGAACAGATATGGAATCGAGGTAATTTGAGTGGTGGGTGCTGGTGCCAGACTGGAATCCTACCATGAGTTACTGAAATATGAACATGGGAGACACAAAGACCCTGAGTGAGTAAGTAGCTCCACTAGAGGCAGAGTCCAGGAAGGTAATTTCTTTCTTTCTTTTGCTTTTTCTCTTTTTTTGCTTTTTTGGAGGGGAAAGGGCAGGGCAATTGGGGTTAAGTGATTTGACCAAGGTCATATGGCTAGTGTTAAGTATCTGGGCTGGATTTGAACTCAGATCCTCCTGACTCCAGGGCCAGTGCTCTATTCACTGCACCACCTAGCTACCCCTAGGAAGGCAATTTCTAAAGAGATCCTTGGAACTTAGACTTAAGAGCTGGAAGAAAACTTGGAGCTCAATCCTCACATTGTACAGATGAGGGAAACTGAGGCCCTGAGGTGGTAAGATGTCTTGCCCAAGGCCATATACCTAGTAAAAGACAGCAGGAATATCTGAACCCAGGCTCCCTGGCTCCCAGAGGGCACTCTTGGCTGTGTACCATGCTGGGTTGTGGTCCAGTGTTTATAGTCAGCTGGACTCAGAATCTTTTTCCCCAAGTAAACAATATTCTCACTTCCCTAAGCCCACAAAAGCCTACTGAGCCCTTAATATAGCTGAAAAAATGTATATGTACAATGAAGAATAGTGGGAAACAATGCAGCTGCAATACCAGTAATTATGCAAAATAGGAAAATTATAAATATTGAATAAGGAATTGTCTGCTGTTTATTTTTAGGAAGTAGGAGACTAAAGGGGAGGGAGAGAGAGAAGTCCTTGGCTACCTCGAAGAGCTTCTCAGGAGTTCTGGCTGGTTCTCTACGTGATCTTGATCATTCCTCCCCTCCACAACCTCAGACCCTGGAATGTCCTTTAGAGGCAGACAGCCTTAGTGGTTAGAACACAGTTCTTAGAATCAGGGAGACCTGAGTTCAAATCCTGCCTCACACACCTGCTAAGTCCCTTATAAGCTGCCTCCCAGCCTCAATATCTTCATCTGAAAAATGGGGATAAAAATAGTACCTCCCTTAACAGGGCTGAAGAGCTATGTGAAAGCTAACTCACGCATTACTTCTATTTTCTCTCTGTCCATGTAGGTCCCCCAACCATCAAAAAGCAGACTCAAACTCCCCCCTCCACAAAACCCTCCTGGACCAACCCAGCTGCTCCTCTTACTAAACAGGCCCGTACCTACATCCTTCCTTTAGTAATTAATAATGCAGCTCCCAGAGGTTAGGATCCCAGTGTGAACCATCTTTGTATCTTCCCCCAGGTCCATAACATAGAGCGAGGTTGCATGCCATAAACGATTGCTCAAGAGGGCTCCAATCCTATTTTGTTTACTTCTTCTAACATTTATAAAGAGCCTACTATGTGCTGGGCATTGTGCTAGGTGCTTTACCATCTTAATCTCATTTGCTACTGACAACAACCCTAGAAAGCAGGGTGCTGTCATTATCCCCATTTTATAGAAGAGGAAACCAAGGCAAACACCCTTCCAGGAATCTTCCCCAGTCAGTAGGCTGAGGACTCCCAAGAGGGATGTCCAGAGCTATCAAAAAGTGTCTGAAAATCCATTAATAAGCCACATATCTTCTTTATATTGAATAAATAATATGCATCAAAATATAGGTATTACTATTATTCAAGGGCATATGGATACAAGTGGAGTGTAACTTAATGGAGAGAGCATTGACTTTGGAGTCAGAATTTAGGTTTTGCTTCTTATTTTTGGAGAGGGGAAGGTAAGGCAATTGGAGTTAAATGACTTGCCCAAGGTTACACAGCTAGTTTTGTGTTAGGTTTTACTTCTTAACCTTGTTTCTGAGGCCTACACTTAACCTCTCATTATCCCAGGTAATTCTGGTGGCAGAAGCATTGTATATAGGAATTGGTAAAGGAAGTTTCCACACCTGAAACTGATACATTAAAACAGTAAGTCTGACCCAAATGCCTGCATAAGATTCCTTAATGACCCCTAAAATCTCCCTGAAAACTCCAACTTTTTAAACACTAGCATTTTATTCTGTGTTTTATGGCAGCCATGTTATGTGCTGTATCTATGTTGGCTGTTATATGGGCAGCAAAGGATACTACAGCCTCCAAAGGGACTACAGATATGTACCATTCAGGGGAGAGTTGAGGCAAACCGACTGAAGGCCCTGCAGAGAATGTGAGTGTGATATTATCCAGAAAGGTATGACTGAAAGAGAAGTATTATAACAGATTCTTGACAGGGAACCATAAACTTGGCTTCTTTCTTTTTTTAATATTTCAATAATTAAATTTCAGTACAATTGGCTTCCTTAGTAATCTCCCAGATTTCATTTTATGCATTTAAAAACATGGTTGTGAGTGGGGATCCAGAAGCTTTACCAGAATAACTGCCAAAGGCATCCATTAGATTGTGAGCTCTGTGAAGGCAAGGACTATCTTTTGCCCCAGTGCTTGCCACCCAGGAGGCACTTACTGAATGTTATTGACTGTCTAAAGAATCCCTGCTGTAAATGATAGACAGCCAGGTTCTCCACCAAGCTGAAGCAAGGAAGGCCCTCAGTGTTTGGAGTAGGTGTCCTTCGGCAAACTTAGGGGAAGAATGAACAATAGCCAGACAGGTTAGGATGGGAAAGCATGGATTGGCTTCAGTCTGCATCATCTTCATGGAGGGAAGATACAAAAGGTGAGAGATCCATTGGCACATGTGATTATGTAGATGTTGTGATTGATAAAATACACAACAATGACGTTGTCAAAGTGTTTATTATATTCATGGTAGCTTTTTTTTTTTTTTTTTGCTTTTTGGAGGGGGAAAGGCAGGGCAATTGAGGTTAAGTGACTTGCCCAAGGTCACATGGTTAGTGTTAAGTGTCTGAGGCCATATTTGAACTCGGGTCCTCCCCAGTCCATGGTCAGTACTCTATTTACTGCTCCACCTAGCTGCCCTCATGGTAGCTTTTAAAAATATATATATATATATATATATATATATATATGTTCTCAAACAATGGAAACTAAGAAGATGCCTCCCTGGGAAAAGGGTCCGCAGACTCAAAAAAGTTGGGACACCCCCCCCCCAGTGCTACACAACAGGCCTCGAAGGATCACTGATTTAGAGACGGAACGGAGAGAATTGAGGAAACTGAGGCCTAAAAAGATTAAACGCCTTGTTCAGAATCACACAGCTACCAGTTATCTCAGAAGTCAGCTTCTCCTGACTGCAAGCCCAGGGCAGTCCTTGCACCACCCCGGCACAGTGTGTCTTACTTAACTTTTAAACTGAGGGTTTTCTTTCTATTTGTCAGGGAACCTGCCTTTATGTTGGTCAGCCATGGTCAAGGTCGAATTTTTGGTTTAAAAGTGGAAAAAAGGCAGGGGAGGAGAGAGAGAGAGAGAGAGAGAGAGAGAGAGAGAGAGAGAGAGAGAGGGAGGATGTATGCAATAAATCAGTGGACTATGATGGAAACAACTTTGTTATGTTACTAGTATAAGGCAAAAGAGAACAAGAAAGGGTATTGTGAGCTTTGCCCAGCCTCTAAAAGGAATAAGAGATTATCAGGCAGGCAGGTCCCTGCCCAGCACTGTGGATCCTAGGACTTAGATGAACTGAAGACCAAATAGCAGGAGTGTGATTGCCCAGCAAACAACTGGCTATTGCATGAGGCAGGTGACAAAGATTTGTTTTTCAGCTAGAGACTAAGAGCAGGTTTTAAAAAACCTGGCACAGACCCTAAGCTTCTGGAAGGCAAAGGGTCATAAGAGAAGACCGCGCTATAGAAACACGCTGTGACTAGCCAGAGACAGCAGCATCCTACTGAACAGATTTCCTTAAGCTGTTTTTAGGTACCACTTCATCATACTGAATGCCAAGATGCCTGCCTTCAATAGGCTTATTCTCTAGCAGAAATGGAAAATGGTTCTTTCCATTTTTTTATAGCCTTTTAACATTTGTTTCTTGGGGGAGGGCAAAGGAAAATGTGGAAATGACAAAGAGAAGAGAGGAAGGAAAGAAAGGGAGGCAAGTATAACAACAGAAAAGAGAGCCAAAGAAACAAGAGACCCAGTGGTGAAGAGGGCTGGAGGGGGGGTGGAAGCATGAGATATCTGCAACTTTTCTTCTCATTGAGAAACCCAAGATTCACAAGCATTCTTTAGGAAAGAGATGCAAACCACTAGGGTGAGGCTAGGGGACCACCCCACACTGCAATTCACAAACACGGAACCCAGTTCTGAGAATAAACTTAAGTAAGCCAAATGGAGGGAAGGATGCCTTTTTCTTCCTTGAGAGCTTGTTTCTTGGCCTGACAAGAGGAAAAAGGTCCCCACCCTTTCCTTCCTTTTCTCCACTGGCCATTTGAAAACCTCCCAATGCAGCCTGGTATCTTTAAAAGACAAGATCCTCCCGAGATAACTGACAGACCAGTCTGTCTATTGTATCGGACTGGGCAGAATCTGTCCACCTCATCTTACCATTCTCTTGAATGTTCAAAAGGACGATGAATTGCTCCAGAGGGACAAGCCACATCTGACCTTTAGGGCGCCTGAGCTCTTGGACCCTGAAAACCAAAAGAACTTGGCATATTTGTTGGTGAAATTCCATCCCAGGAATTCAGAACTCCCTCGATCTAACTTTTCCCTTACCCTTCCAGCAGTAAAGAAGTATTTCTTTCTTTTTTTATTTGTAAAAATTGTATTTGTTACAGTGTTCATAAATCTTTTATACTAAATAAATAAATGTCAATACTACAGTTCTTTCTTAATAATTTTTCTAATGTTCCACAAGGTCCCTTCTAGGCCAGCCTGTTTCTTCCCTCTCCAATGAGCTCCTCTCAGTAGATGACTCCCCACATCTCTACATCCAGCCCTGACCTCACTCTTGAGTCTCACTCAGACCCCAAATCACCAGGTTCCCATAGGACATTTCTACCTGGGTAGTTCATGAACTGGAATCAACAAGCATTTATTAAGCACCCACTAATGTGCTTGTTGATTCAAATCTGGAGCCTTCAATAGAGACAACCAATGTGCTATCACAGAAAGAACCTTGGATGGCGACCAGAGGATTTATGTTGAAGCAGTGTGATGTGGTAGAGGGCACCTGCGCGCAATCAGGAAAATTTGGGTTTTTCAAAGATAACCCCAGGGGACAACATGCTGGTTTGTGTTTCCAATTTATCGGATCAAAGAACATAATTTATTCACATTTCAGAAGACACAAACTCCAACTCATCTGTGGCAAGTGCTTAAGAGTTTTGTTTTGTTTTGTTTTTTCTTATAGTGGGAGTCAACTTGCCTATTCTCATGTTCACACTGGGTACCTTCCTTCAGAACTACCTCATGTGTCCAGGAGAACCCAGCTGGAGGAGATCAGATGGCCTGGCCTTGGCCTCATTAGCACCATATTCTAATCAGCTGAGTTGTCGGTAACAGACTTGGGCTAAAATAAGCTGCTATCTGAATGAACCTTTGAGGACCAAAGTCCACAGGCTGAAGCCTTCTCCTTGTTCTGAAATTAATGGAAACTGGAAACGGTTGCAAGACTAAACACTTATTTGGAGCCTCTCCAAATTGCAACAGCTGTTAAACTCTTCCCAGAAAGAAAACATGTCAAGAAGACGCGTGTGACTCCCCATACTCCTTGCCAGGTCTCCTCTCCAGAGCGTGAACTGTGAATGCTACTGGCAGCACAAAGACAAGCCAGGCCTTCTAACCCTTCGGCTTGCTCCAGGCAGGCCGAAATGCAAAGAATGGATACCTAGTACTCCCAGGAATGTCTATATTTAAACAGAAAACAAGGTCAGATGACTCAAGGATCCTCTGCATTTGTTTACAGGTTTTCCGAAGCCACTTGGTGAAGCAGCTAAAAACAGAAGCCATATCCTTCCTCAAATAAACCCCATCTCTAGGCCTGCATTGTGTCTCTGGATCCTTTGGTTCTAATCTGGCTGCAGCACACCCTGCTCGATGACATCAGCCAAGGAAGCGGCAGGAACGAACGTGGAAGTGAGAAATGATGGCAGAAATTCATCACACAATGGTGCCCATTACTCAGGGCTGCCTTCCCAACTAGGCAAAGGGAGCCCTTCTTCCATCAAGGGATCTTACAAAAAGAGAGGCCAGGCTTCTTCCCTCCCTCTCTTTTTTCCATCACTCAATGGATGAAACCTTTTAAAATTATCTCTAATTTATCTTGTACTTAATTTTTTCATACTGTCAAATCCAACCTCAGACACTTAGCTGTGTGAACCTGGGCAAGTCTTAACCTCAACTTCTGCATCTGTAAAATGGGGATAACGCACCTGTCAGGATGCCTGTGAAGATCACAGGAGATAATCCTAGCACATAGCTAGAACCTACTTGGCTCTCTGCAAATGCCTGTTCCCTTGCCCCCTTCCCTCACTGACTAACCATAAATTAAGTTCCTTGAGGGTAGGGATCATTTCATTCTTTGTAACTATATGCCCAGTACCTAGGCAAGCACTTAATAAATGCCTACTGAATAAATGAGTAAGATCTAGAGCTAATTAAGATCAGAGATCTAAAACCAGAAGGGCTCTTGGTCATCAGTTGCAAGCCCCTTGTTTTCCAGATGAGACAATTGAAGCCCAAGGTCACATAGGTAGAGAATCATACGCAGATACGCAGAATTTGAAACCAGGACCCAAAGTCCAAAGTCAGTCCCCTTTTCCCTACACCAAACCGACTGATCTGTATGCTCTTTCTGTGTGATTTCTATTCATCAACCTTGACATTTTAATTTATGAAAATGTCTTGGTTCAAGAGAGTAGAATTTTTGTTGGTGGTGGTGCTGCTGTTTGGAGACTGAGACCAAAACAAAAGTACTGAGAAAAAAAGAGTTGAGAGGTTTCTCTCTTTCTTTCTTTTCTTAGTTCCTTCCTTCCTTTCTTTCTTCCTCCCTCCCTTCCTTTCTTCCTTCTCTTTCCTTCCTTCTTTTTCTTTCTTGCTTCCTTCCTTTCCTTCTTTCTATTTCTTTCTGTCTGTCCTTCCTTCCTTCCAACTATAACTGCATTGCTATCTTCAAGATGTGGACTTTTCTAGTCAGGTGCTAGGATACCAAGGGTGTAGCTGAATTGGGAGGGCTGGGCAAAGGATAAGAGTGAGAATAGAGGTTATAAACTCTTCCCCCCTATTTGAAAAATCAGCAATGCCTCTTTTCTCTCCACTAGCATTGCTAATTAAGAGCTGACTACATTATAGTTCCAATGGCTAATTTGTTGGGAGGGAAGGGGGGTTGCTGTGACTTTCGTCAGTTTAGGTAGCCCCCAGTGTGATCACTCCCTCCCCTCATGCAGTGTAGTTACCGGTTTGCCCTTTATGGTTTTAGAGAGATTGAGTGTCTTGCCCCATGGGCACACAGCCAAAATGTATGGATCAAAGTCAGACCCTAACCTCAAGTCGTCCTGATTCTAAAGCCAGCCCCTGTCCACTGTGCCACGTTGCCTCTCTGATAATGATTTCATTTTCCTTTAAAATATACTTAATTATGGGTGCATTTATTGCCTTTTGTAGAAAATAGGCTAGGTACTGAATTTAGGATTTCATTGATGAGGAAATTCCTGCAACCCATGCAAGTTTGGCACCTTCTCTGCAACATAGAGAGGGCTGCCTGGAGCACTAAGATTTTCCCAACGTCACACACCCAGAATGGGCTGGAGATGGGACTGGAACTCAGGTCCCTGTACTTTGAGACCAGCTTTTTACCTGCCTTCCAGATCATCTGTATCTACTACACTTTGTAATTCACTTTAATCTGATCATCACAAAGCTACAAAAACAGTAGCAAAACTTTATTTTAAACAGTTCCAAACATGATTAGCTGCCAATGCTACATAAGTACAACAATGCCTTTGGCAGGTGATTTACAATTCACTTTAGCCAAGTAATTAGTAGAAACCCATTAGCAACCAATTAACAGAGCCATATTATTCAGACAGTTGCATTTAATATCAGCTATAAAAAATGAGTTATGCAATGGATAGGGTGCCAGGCCTAGAGGCAGGAAGACTCCTCTTCCTGAGTTCAAATCTGGCCTCAAACACTTACTAGCTGCGTGACCCTGGCCAAGTCACTTAAACCTGTTTGCCAGTTTCCTCGTGTAAAATGAGTGGGAGAAGGAAATGGCAAACCACTGCAGTATCTATGCCAAGAAAATCCCAAATGAGGTCGAAGAGAGTCAGACAAAACTGAACAAAACAATAAAAGTGGGTGCAAGACAGGGCAGATCTCATCTGAACATCAGATTCTGCACTGGCCTCCCCACTTCAAACCAAGTCCATGTCAGGAAGTGTACTACTAAACCTGCTCCCCATAGATTCCTGTAAAGAAAATCTGGGAGACAGTGAGTGATGGGGCTTTGTTGTTCGTCCTAATCCTGCCCTGTGCTCTGGGCTCTAAGGAAATCCAGGGTGTTTAGAGTGGGGTGTTTTAGCCCAGAGCTGGGACCTAGGCAGAGATGCCAGGGCTTTGCCTCAGGCTGACAACATCCAGGGAGTGCACTTCCTCTGCCTGGTAGCCATCCTGTGCCTTGAGGTCAACTTCCCTCCTCCACTCGCACCTCACCCTCCCTCAGGGACTTACCCAAAGTTCCACAGTTGCCAAATACCCCTCCACTGTAGCCTTTTCTGGGTCAGTCACAGATTTGAAGATGCAGGAGTCTAGTCCAACTCCCACATTTGACAGATGAGGAAACTGAGGCCCAGGGCGGTTATAAGATTACAGATCTAGATCTGGAACAGACCTCCGAGGTCAACTAACCTCAGCCCCTTTATTTCTTAGGGAAGGAAACTGAGGCCCAGAGAGGATGTGTCCAAAGTCACATAGGCAGTAGATAGCAAAGCAAACCCAGCCCCTCTCCCTCCACCCCAGTTTACCAGGTCCCTGATGTCTGGTCAAACCTGTGTTTCTCAGACAGTCACACTTGCATGTCAAGGGAGGACTTGTTGACATTGATGTTCAGACATCCCACAGCGGGCGGGTGTTGCTTCTGAACTGGTCTGCTCTCTGCTGAAGGCTAGAGCAGACAATTCATAGCCTAGAAGGCCAAGAATATTTTAGGAACCAGAAACCTCCTGTTCTTTGAGGCCTCAGGGTAGTGGCACAGCCCCCTCAACTAAGTCACTCCAAGAAAGCCTTTAGGTTCCGGCTCTTGGCTTAGAATGGACTGGGAGCTGTCTCAGGATACCTAGCTATGATACAACCTGCAGCTTCTCATCTGCTGTCATTTAACAGACATTTATTAAACATCTACTGTTTGCAAAGTACTGTTATAGGCTCCCAGAGAGGGATAAAGAACAGAGAAGACATAGTCCTTGCCTGCAGGGAGCTTGCAGGTCAGGAAGAGGATGATGGGCAACAAGGCTTAACTTCCAAGTCAGGAGGACCTGAGTTCAAATCTGACCTCAGACACTTGACACTTACTAGCTGTGTGACCTTGGGCAAGTAATTTGACCTGAATTGCCTTGCCTTTCCCCCTGGCCCCTCCCCCCAAAAAAGATATTAAACCCCTCAGTGTACCAGGCTACTCTAACACAAAGGAACCCTGTGTGTGTGTGTGTGTGTGTGTGTGTGTGTGTGTGTGTGTGTGTCCTTTCTAGAAATGGAACCAGAACCTATGGATTGATGCCTTCTCAGAATGTTTTCAAATGTACAAAATAAAATACATAGAATTACAAAGAAAGTCAATTATTTTGAGATAATTACCCTTTTTAAGTCCACAGAGCTCAGGTTAAGAACCCCTGCTCTGGAATTTCCTGTACCAGAGCTATCAAACACAGAGCAGCCTAAACCAGATTAAAATCTAATAGGGAAATATTTAGCAAAATAAATAAGAACTGTCATAGGCAATGCCAATGTGACATTTTCTAAGACACTGAGCAAGTGTGAATGCAGACTTCTTTACGTCTGGTTTAGCTGAGTTTGACACCTCTTATCTGAACCAACGAAATCACGGGTTTCAAGCAAAAGAAAAAAAAAAGCAACCATTTCTAATACACAGGTTTTCCAAACTAAGTATTTCATTAAGGTGTCAGACAAAGCACCAGGTAAAAAGGAGTGGGGGAGGTCAGGGAAGTCTCCTTTCTTATGGTGTCACATGGATGAAATCCCAAGTCACTCAGTCAATCAATAAGCAGTTATTAAACACCCACTAAGCGTCAGGAGCTGTGAAACCAAGTCCAAGTCTCAAAACGAATGAATAGGTCAATGAATGCTGGAAAAACCCATAAAGGATCCTAATCTTTAGACTAAATTATTCCTTGGCATTAAGTGAAAGGGGAGAATAAAATCACCAGTACCCAAGAGACGCTTAAAACTGCATTCTTTTGAAAGGGGTGAAGGTGACTATCTAAACATCTCTCTTGCACTGACCTCTGATAGGTACTTGCCTAGTGTCTTCCATCCTCCCATCACCATTTCTTGGGCAAGTCTGCCTCTGGACTCAGATCATACAGTTGGTAATGACAGAACGAGAGGCTCTTATGTAGTCTATTCAGGGACAAAACAATCCTAAGATAATTATTCCTGTCACCTCATTTCTAATGTCAAGGACCTGAGGGATGGTAGATTCCCATGACTGGCAGCTATGGCTTTAGCCTACAATCGAACCCAAACCAACAAGTATTGATTGAGCCATGGATGCAATACTGGATTTGGATTTAGGAGGATATGACTTTGAATCCTACCTTACATACTAACTAGCCATATGACTTACACTCTCTCAGCCTCAGTTTCCTCATCTATAAAATGGGGATAATAATAGCACTCACCTCCCAAGGTTGGGTAAGGATCCCCTGAGATACTGGGCTGTCATTTTGCAAACCGTAACACGCTATTTAAGGGGCAGCTAGGTGGCACAATGAATAGAGCACCAGCCCTGGAATCAGCAGGACCTGAGTTCAAATCCAGCCTCAGACACTTAACCAAAAAAAAAAAAACCCTAGCTGAATCACTTTGGGCAAGTCACTTAACCCCAATTGCCCTCCAAAAAACAAAACAAAACAAAAAAGGCAAAATGAAAAGCTATTTAAATGCTATTATTGTAAATATTATATGGCACCTACTCGATTCAGGCTTCCATGGCTACAAAGACAAGCAGCCTCTGCTTTACATCAGTCTCCTCATGACAGACATAAATGTACTAATCACACTAAGTATCCAACTTGAGTCATTCTACAAAACATAAAAAATATATATCCAAAGCTCCTTAGGACGTAATCTGTGTGTGTATGCATACGTTTTAGCCACAAAGCCATTATATTTTAAAGCAGTCAGATTTCCCATAAATTCACAGGAAAAAGTAAACACTGGGTGTATCATACATTCCTTTGGAAACTAGCAACAATTTACCGGCAAACAAGTGAAGCCAAATAAACCACAATATTTATCAGAGGGGTACACTCGGCACTCCAAATGCCTCTGAAACCACTGCATCCCAACGTTGGCCTCCTGGACTCAAAGCAACAAGTCTGGGGAATTGGTGATTCACTAAAGGTCTGGGGACATCAGCTCCCATGAACATCCTCAAGGCTAGCCCATGGTCAACTTCCCACTGCCAGAAAACCCATGACTTGGGATGAATCTGAAGAATCTCCGGACAACAGGGGAAGGAGGCACACACCCTGTGCTAAGGCCAGTGGGGGCCAGCATTAGGAAAGGTGCCCAGAAGCTGCAGCCCGGCACTCAGAAGTCTAAATCATTTTGGCATATTTAGGAAATGTTTGTCTTGCTCATTGGCATGAGAGGTCAGAGGTTAATTGTATTATAATTCCTAGTGTAATTATAAGATTTTGCTTTAGAGAAGGGGTGAATATAACATAAGACTATACAGTATTGTATATTTAGTACAGTATAATATGGTACAACATACTATAGTATAACATAATATCACATAACCAAACATAATATAATATAGTGTAGTACAGTATAACATAAAACATAATATTATATGGTATAGCAGAGTATAGTATATTAGGACATATAATAACATATCATAATACAGTACAGCATAGTATAATATGGGGTTATAGATATATGATTAATATACTATGGTACAGCATAATATAGTATGGGAAAGCTAGGTGGCGCCATAGTGCAGAGAGCACCTGGAGTTAGGAAGACCCGTTTTCCTGTGTTCAAATCCAGCCTCAGACACTTACTAGCTGTGTGACCCTCAGCAAGTCACTTAACCCTGTTTACTTCAGTTTCTTCATCTGCCACCTGAGCTGGAGAAGGAAATAGCAAACCACTCCAGTATCTTTGCCAAGAAAACCCCAAATGGGGTCATGGAGAGTCAGATATGACTGAAATAACTGAACAACAAAACAGCACAGTACAACATAATACGGTATGACATAACGTAAAATGTAATAGGATACACACGCTATATCTTAAGTTCACAGAACTAGAGCTAGAAGGATCCTCAGAGACCATCCAGTCCAACCTCCTTGTTTTATAATAAGGAAATTGAGGCCCTGGGTATCTACAGCCTCATTTGGAGATAAGGAAAATCGAGTCTTGGAAGAGGGCAGTGACTGGCCCAAAGTCATACAGGCAAAAAGCATAAGAGCCAAGAGTCAAACCCAAGTCCTGATTCCAAACCTATCCCATTCTTTTCCTCGATTCCAAGCTGTTGGTGCTTTCCTAAGCAGGAAAAGATACCAGTATCACAGACTCAGAGCCAGAAAGGACCTCAGAGTCCATAGAATTCAATCCCCTGATTTACAGATGAGGAAACTGAGGCTCAGAATAGAGTGACTTGCCCAATGGGGCACATAAAGGAAACATCATAGACAGGATTTGTACCCAGGGCCTAGGATTCTAGAACCAGTGTTTATGATGCCTGCCTCCCTATGGAAAAAAGTCTCTCACACTGGGGGTATAACAGAGTTTACCTTTACCGGTGACTTGACTCAAATATATTTAGCAGGTAAGATAATATTTACTGCTGATAGCCCCAAGCTATATCTGATGGCTATCACTTAATGGCTATCACAGGCAGGCATAGAGAGGAGGCCTGACATGCTGGTATACCTTAGGAAAACATTTTTATGGGTTCATGCTCTACAAACACCTGGAATGATCATTAATAACACCATTATCCATTGACACCATTGGCTTTCCCAATTTATGAGACCATTATCCATTGACACCATTGGCTTTACTAATTTATGGCTCCACAACTTGGTACTATGTTATGATGATAGTAGAAATTCCTGCAACCGACCATGAATCATGGCCCAACTACATAAATCCCAGTGCCAACGAATGAGCCACTTATCAGAGGACCTGGGTTTAAATCCAATTTCTGAGACTTTCTCCTTGTGTGACTTTGGATGAGTCATTTCCATTGCCAAGCCTTAATTTCCTCGACCTCTAAAACTAGGATTCTGGGAAGAAAGAAGTGGAATTTCAATTGATCAGAGAAAATTCTGAAGGTACTCCAAAGAAAAGAATAATGACCACGAAGATTCGACCAATCTGTCCTAACAGGGAATAAGAATTCAGATGCTGAAATATTCAGTTCCAAACCAAAGCTTGTAAATTTGAAATATTAACTGTGATTGCTAACTTCTTGTGTTTTTTCCCCAGTAAATGGCTGGGGCAGGGTGGGGGGAGGGGTGCAGGAGGGAGGACTAAGAGAGGGATAGTATTGTGTAATCCAAAAATATTTTGAATCATAAGGAAACAATTTGTGATGATAATAACTCATATTTATGGACCACTTAAGGTCTTAAAAATTGCTTTCCTTCCACCAATCTGTGAAGTAAGTTGTGAGAGGATTATGCCCTTTGACATATGAAGCGGTTCAGTGACTTACTGAAGGTAAATAAATGGTGGGCTGAAGCTAGTCCTCAGGCCCAAATGTGGCTCTGAGTCCTATGTCTTTCTACATTACCAGACCAATTATCTCAGGAAACTATTCAACTGTTGTTGTGTAGGCATTTCTGACTCTTCATGACCCCTTTTAGGGTTTTCTTGGCAAAGATACTGGAGTGGTTTGCCAAGGGTTAAGTGACTTGTCCAGGGTCACACTAGCTGTGTATGAGACCAGATTTGAACCCAGGAAGATAAGTCTTCCTCACTCTAGGTATGGCGCTCCATCCATGGGTTACCTACTCAAATCTGAGAATTTCTCAGGTACTTTGATAGACCTATGATCTCAACAATGTGTGTACATCCTCCAAGATACAGGTTGAAATCCATGCATGCCTCTTATTTGTGTGTGATTATTAGAAGAAATATCATTCTAGAACCTATTCCTGAAAAATAATGCTGCTACTGTAGAACCATCACATTGGAAAAAGAGTCCCTCAGGACATACTATGATGAAACTCCCTTGTAAATGATGTCCTCTAGTATCTGGCTCAGTGATTTTAGTAGGCCAACTTCTCTATCATATATACAAATACCTTTTGTGAGACCTCCTTTCCTTTGGTGTCACTGGCTCCATAATACAGTACAGGAACCAATGCTCAAACTGAGTATGGAAAAAAAAAAACACAAGGTATTCTATGTGCTGATTCAGAAAGTTTATCCTAATACTGAATGATTTTTGCAGAAACAAAAATTCTATGCCCTAAAGTATTTTATATGAAAGGGGTAAAAAAAATAGCAATGAAGTTGGAGCAACAGAAATTTTGCAAACTCCAAAGAAATATAGGCAGGTCCCAATTAGTGTAAATTTTCACTGCAAATTTCCATTGGGCTGGAACCAATCATTGTATTTGACAGAATTATAACACTAAATAGTGTGAATTCAAGTCCATTCTACCACTTCAGGATTTGTTGTTCACCCTAATTGGGATCTAGCTGTGTTGTCACATGGCAACCACTTCTCTTTGTGTTCATGGGAGAGTGGGCTGGTTTGGGAGTTGATGGACCTGCGTTCAGATCCCAGCACTAGCTTACTGCTTGTGTCTAGGCAGGAGCTTTCTCTTCTGTGAATGCTAAGGTTAGTCTTAGGCAGCGTTCATCTCTAAAGCTATGATCCTTTCATCTTTTACCCTGATGTTCTAAAATCTGTGTCTGCTCGGTATTGAGAAGATGCCCCTTTGGAGTGATGGGGGTGGATGGAAACAGGGCAGAGTGGGAACATGGAGCACGGAAGCATCACTCCTTTATTATTCCAAGTTATATTTCTTAGAAAAGAGCTCACTGATCAAACACAGTTTTACACCAAAGGGCAGGCTGACTCACGGTCAAAACCTTGGTCATTTAGGACCCTGCAACTTGTACTTAGAACAGGTCAGTCCAACCACGTAGGATCAGCAAAGGGCTTATTTCATAGGTCGTTTGGTTATAGACCTACAGATTGAAGAAATAACAATTTTGGAGCTTTCCAACACAGCTGTTACCAATACTGGCCCTGCCCCAACACAGTAAAGACAATCTTACTGTTTTCTCTCAGCCACAACTACGGATGCCCTTGGAGTACTCCTACATATCTGGGTGTTCTCCTGTGGCCTCCTGAAAACTTTTCTGTCTTTGAAAAACAGGGAAATAAAAGTTGGAGCCCAGGAAATTACTTTACTTCCCTGCCATTCAACAGAGAAAAAATCAAAGCCATATACTTATTCAACCAAATATCTGTTTTTTAAGAAGACCAAGTGGTTGGCAGCACTGAATAGTTAACTACTGAGGGGGTGCTGAGAAGCAGCAGCATGAAGGTAGCTGATATGGAGTTGGAGGACCCAAGTGTGAATCCCAAGTGACAGCCCCTCCCTGAGCCTCAGTTTCTTCATCTGTAAAATGAGGGAGTCAGACTAGTTGGCCTCTGAGGTTCCTTTCAGATCTAGATCTGTGATGCTATGACCTCTCTCTACCCCAGTTTCCCCACTTGTAAAATGAGGAGATTGGATTGGATGACCCCTCAGACTGTTAAATGGGGTCCAAGCCACACAAAAAGCTAAGAACCCCTGCCTTAAAGGAAGAGAACCATTTTTAAGCTGGGATGAGCCAATGGTATAATACAGACTTGGGAAACAGCCTTCGTAATGGGCAGGGGATGAATGAATATCAGAGAAGTGACCAGGTAGGCTGAAGTATGTGAAGGGAACAGGGTAAGATAAGGCAGAGAAGATAGGGAGGGGTGGGGCAGCCTTAAATGCCAAGCTAAGGCTTTTCTATGATATCTTTGGGGGTAACAGAAAGCCACTAAGGGCAACATAAGGAGGCCTTGACTGGCACCCAAGGTGCCATTCTTCTCTAACCAATTAACAGGTCATAGCATGGGATTAACCAACCCCACTCCTCCAGAGATTTCATTACTCCTGCTTCACATACATTTCCAATTTGGACTTTTTTCCCCCTTAAACGCTGATATTTTGTGAGCCAGGTTTTGTTTTGATTTCATGAGCAGCAGCATGGAATTGGGTAACAGTTACTCAAAACAATTCACTGGATTTAGTCACTCACTCGCTATAAAGATGGAGGTAAGAGAAAGGGAAACATGGTTGTTGACACCCTGGTTATGCAATCCAATCTTTTGCAAACATGTTCTAAACCTTCCTCCTCTAAGAGTCCCTGTGAAGCATTGCTACAGGGGATTATCATTCTGGTTAGCTTTCCATGGTAGCTGAGAAAAACATCTCAGTGTCCAAATGCCATTTGTTTAGTGGGGGAGAACAAGAAAGAATTTTAAAAGCTTTCCTCGGTCTCATAAACATTAAAAGCAAAATTATCAACTCAACCTCACTCCCCCCAACAAGCCTAATTGTTTATTCTTATTTATCAAAATAAAAATAATAATCTCTATACATAAAATAATAATCTCTATACATAATAAACAACATTGACACTATTGTTATGTACTCTGTACCTAGCTTTATGATAAACTCAACCACAGTCACTGACTACCCCCCCCCCCCCACACACACTCCCAGGTAGAACAAAAGTGCCTAGAGACAATTTTCATTTTGATCTTTGCATCACCAACACCTGGCACAATGCCAGACATACCACAGGTGCTTAATAAATGCTTGCTAGATGACTAATATGGAAATATATCTATATATGTATAACCCATGTCAAATTACTGGAGGGTGGGAGAGAAAGAATTTGGAACCCAAGATTTTTTTAAAAAATGAATGTTAAAAATTTTAAGTGTGATTTTTAAAATATATTTTTTAAATGTTTATTGGACTGAATTTCTTCCAGCAGTTCAAAATGTTGCACAAAGTATATCAACAAACATTTCTTAAATGCCAACTGTGTGCAGGTACTGTGCTAAGTACTAGGGATAAAAAGAAAGACAAAAAAAAATTGTCCCTGCTCTTAAAAGTTCACAGTCTAATGGGGGGGGGAGAGATACAGCATACAATTTTGGTGGTGGTGGTGGTGGTGTTGAATCGGGTCTGACCCTTCATGACCCCATGGCGCATACTGTTCACGAGGTTTTCTTGGCAAAGATACTTCCTCCTCCAAGCGGTTTGTCATTTCCTTCTCCAGTAGATTAAGGCAAACAGGGTTAAGTGACTTGCCCTGGGTCACATAGATAGTAAGTGTCTAAGGTCACATTTGAACTCAGATCTTCCTGACTCCAGGCCCAACACTCCATCCACTGAGTCATCTAGCTATGTGTAAATAAGATAGATACTGCATAAGCTAGAGAGAATGAACAGAGGGAAGGCATTAAGAAGAAAAAGCTTCTCGCAGAAGGCGGGATCTTAGTTGAGACTTGAAGGAAGTAGGGGGAAATGAACAGGGAGAGTATCCCAAGAATTGGGAACAGCCGGTGAAAATACCACCAGAAGCATCATTATCCCAGTTTCCTAGGTAGGGAAGATGCTCTCGATTCAATGGCTTTCTGTTCAGTTTAACCAGTTCTGTACACTGGGAAGGGTCACCAAACTATCACATTGCATCGATTTATTATCTTATTGGCAGGGGCCCCAGGGAGGAATGAGTGTGTCTTCCTTACACTACCAGAAGCTACAGAAAATGTCAGATTGGTTTTATATTTCAAACTAGCCAGTCAGAATTGGCATTTCCATTTATTATCACTAATAAGATATTTTATTTCTACTAAGCATAGAAAGGACATTCAAAAGCAAAGGACACAGTGATAACTGCAGCCAGAAGGGAAAGGGGAAGCTAGAGGAGGGGAGGGGAGGGAAGCATTTAGGAAGCACTTACTATGTGCCGAGCTGTGCAAAGCATTTATGTCATTCAATCCTCACAACAACACTGCGAGGTAGCTGCTATTTTTATCATCATTTTACAGTTAAGGAAACTAAGGCAGACAGAGGTTAAAACACTTGCCTAGGGTCACATAGTTGGTAAGTGACTAAGGCTGCATTTGCGCTTGAGGACAAAATTGAGGTCAATAATGTGTCCCCAACATCTATAGACACACTGCCATTTCTGAAACATTTGGTACAGTGAAGGTACAAATCAGGAGATTATTCTTCGTCGGATTTATAGCACGGTAGATTTAGCTCTGGAAGGTATCTCAGAAGTTACCTAGTTCAATGCCCTCACTATACACATGAGGCCTGGATGAGTTAAGTAACTTGCCCAAGGTCATAGAGGTGTGTCAAAGGTGAGATCTGAACCCAAGCCCTTTGACCCATAGCCTGATATCCCTATCTGCTTCATATCCTGTTGAAACAATTCAACAAGTATTTACAAAGCACCTACTATTACTACTACTTTCCAGAGAGAGCCCCAGGCACATAGCAAGGGCCACAAAGACAAAACTAGATCTGGTCCCTGACAATTGAGAACCTATTTTCCACAATCACCTCAAAAGTAAATTATCTAGTTGCAATGGACGAAATTTGCAAATGTGTTTCCTTTTTTTCAATTCAATAAAAAGATACAAGTATTGAAATGTAATTTCAGTGCGCAAAGAGAAATATACATATCAACAAGGCATCTCGCTGTTATATGGCCCCATGTCCATCTTCCATCTCCATGCCTTTGCCCAGATGATCCCCACCATGCCAGAGACCCACTCCTTTCCACACCTCAACTTCTTAGCATTCTTTAGCTTCCTACAAAGCTAAGCTCAAGGCTCATCTTCTACATGAATCCTTTCCTGATACTCCCAACTGTCAGGGTGTTCCCATTCATTGAAATTACTTTGTATATATTCTGTATTTTTTTTTTTGCTTTTTGGAGGGCAATTGGGGCTAAGTGACTTGCCCAAAGTCACACAGTTAGTAAGTGGGTCAAATGTCTGAGGTCTGATTTGAACTCAGGTCCTCCTGACTCCAGGGCTGGTGCTCTATTCACTGCCCCACCCAGATGCCCTATTCTGTATTTTTTAAAAAATCTATGTACATGTCACTTTCTCCAATAGAATGTAAGCTCTTTGAGGTCAAGGATGGCTTTTGTCTCTGTCTTCCTAACACCTAGCACAGAGGACTCATTTAATACTTGTAGAATGAATTTTGAATTACATGGAGTTAGGTTACACCACATTCCAAATAAAGCTTTATTTCCTAGCTCATCCTTTAAGCAAAACTTGAATTAAACCCATAAGACAAGGATTTAAATGATTTCCAAAGTCTCAGCTCAAACATCCTATGCCATGAAGCCTCTGACCCTGGTGTTAAGCTCATTCCAATGTTGTTCATCTTTGTTTATTTCAGACTATAATAGTTTACTTCCAATTATCGACCAACAATTAACAGCATTTCTGTGCCATCTAGATGGGTCAAAGCCATAATCTCAATTCTTAAACTAAACTTTTTAGCTGCTGGAAAAAGGGTTACAGCCATGATCCAGATGGGCAAAATAAAAATTCATAGTTCTTCATCATCTTATCCCTGTTTTCCATAACAGTCACAAAAAAAATCAACAGGTGATCCTTCTTCTGGATATGATGCTATGTCCCAAGTTTGACCCATTCAAATTCTGAACTTTTCACTCAGAATTTAGTCTTACCATTCTGGGTATTCTCTAACCCAGCGGCACTTTGTAGCTGGCTTAAATTTCAAGTCAGTTTGGTCTTGACAGGTCCAGCTGGAAGCAATTAAAAGGTCACCCTCCAAAGAACTGTGGTCTTTGGTAAGCTCTAAGTTTGCCACAAAAAGAGACCAGAATATTCCATCCACTGACCCAGTAAATTTTCCTGTGATTGCATATCATTTTTATTTCTAAGAAGAAAACATTTTGGAAGCAGTTGAACTGGTAAATTGTGTTTGAAAAGTCCAAAGTAATTAGAGCAAAAGAGGTCTTCTCTATAAATACCACAGGTAAATGACTCCTCCATTTTGAAGTCAGGGGAAGGGCCATTAGTTATGCAATGAGTTCTTTATTAATTTAAGATCCAGACAAATTTTTAGAAAGTTGAGTTCCTGAAGCCAGACCAAGTAGAAGATCTCGGGAAGCTGCTCTCCTATTTGTTTCCAAATGGACCACAAAAATATTCTGCATCACATAAAAGAGCTGCTAAGAGGACTGTCTTCTGTCACTGGACATCATTGGGAACCTTTGTACACTCTCATTGTTTTATGATTTAGAAGGAACAAGAAATAAAACAACAGAGGAACTTTCCCCACAATTATATGATGGAGGTTAGCAGAAAAGGTCTGGCATATGGAATTTAGCTTTTTACCCAATTTTTAGGAACATATATCCAACCAAAGGAATATCAAAGAGGCAGCAGAGCTGGCCTTGGGTCAAGATGCCCTGGGTTCAAGTCTTCCCTCTGACTATACTGTCTGGGTGACTGTGGACAAGATGCTTAATCTCTTAGTGTGCCAAGGAACTCTCTAAAATCAAAATTTACAGTACAGTTGCTGATCCGTAATGGTATTTGAATTCCCTTCCCTTACAAATCCCATGTCTGAACCCTTGCCCCCAAATCCATATATTGGGAGGTACTTATGGAGACACATTGGCCAAAAAGTCCCCTTTTCTTTCACTCTTATACTGAGGTTCCTACTAATAGAGACCTCATATAGGATCCCTATACCAGTAGGTCCCTACTATTGATCCCTATTTGAGGAAGATTATTTCTCTCTCACACTCAAAAGACATATGTAAAATAAATTTTAATGTGGAAAGTATTAAATATGTATAGTTTATAGAGATTGATAAATACATATATTTATACACATATATATGAGACCTATAGATTTCTAAAGAATAGGTTTTATAGAGATTCAAGATAGATCTGAGAGAGAGAGAATAGATGATAAAAGGATAATTGGATAAGATTGATAGGGAGACAGATGAAGGAAGGAAGGGAGAGAGGGAGGGAGCAAGGAAGGAAAACTCTATAATAACTTTTATCTTCTCCCCACCCAAACAAAAAATAAACGAAAATTACATCCTGATAGATCCCTGATAGATCCATTTCATTTGCCCTGCCTTTGCCAACAATTTTGGTCCATTTATATGCTTCGATATGGAAAATTCATTAGGCTAACCCTCTACCCCAACATGGAAGAAAACTAGCAGAGGCATACTTGGTAGCACTGTGGAAGCCTAGCAGGGATTTCTCATGACAAGGAAAGCCATCCTTATGAAGGGCCTCAGCTCAAGATCCAGAAAAGTTCTGTTCAGTATGAAAAGCACAAGAAGGTCCCAATTCTTTGAAGTTTCCATTATTAGAACTTTATGAAATTTCAGACATGCTCTCAAGACTCAGTGATGCTTAAAATAGGCTTTGAGTTGGCATTTCGATTACAAACTCTGAATCTCCAACTTTGATTCTGAATACTAAAATTCTGCCTGAATAAATTTAACATAATTCAAACTGTGGTGCTAAAGCTTTCTGGCAATAACAATTTTCTCTCTGCAACAACTAATTGAAAAAGTTCGTAACTGTTAAAAAAAAAAAATGTAAATCCTCCTCCTAGCTCTCACCCCAGCATGAGTTTAAAATAGATCTCATTGCATCACATCCTTCCCAGAGCACTAGTGTGAAAAGTTTAGAATCTTTTTCCACATTAAAAAATATTTGTATCTCTACAAAACGGGTGACACCAAAGCACCTTCACTTCTTACCCCCACTCCTGCACCCCCCCAAAGAAGAGTTTCCTTAGAGGGGCTTCTTTCTGTCAGCCTTTTCTGGCACTAACCATGTGCATAACTCCAACAGTTCTATCGTTTGGCCTATTACAGTCAACTCAATTATTCTCACTAATAGAAAGACTTTGTGGGTGGATAATACGAAGTGGCAGATAATAGAAAAATCACTTTTCTACAGCTTTATAATTATTTTCCATTTACATCTGAATATGGGTATTCTGGGGATTCAGAAAGTTGGCCTATATTTTTTTCTTTTCCCCATTTTCAGAGGAGGAGGAGGAGGGAGAGGGAGAAGAAGCTGGAAAAAGAGCTAACGTTTATAAGTGCTTCGAGGTTTGCAAAGTGCTTGACAAATATTATCTCATTTTTTCACTCAACAATACTGGAAGGTAAGTGCTTTTATTATTCTCCATCTTAGAGACGAGGAAAGTGAGGCAGGCAAAGGTTAAGTGATTTACCCAGGGTCACACAGCTAGTAAGAGTCTTAAGTTTTGATTTTAACTTGGGTCTTGAATTGACACCAGGTTCAGCGCTCTATCTACTGTGCCACCTGCTGCCTCAGAATAAATAGGGTAACAAAGGAAATCAATTATCCCAAAATTCGTTATCAAAATATTTTCAAAAACAAGCTCAGGGACTTAAGGTTAAAAATGCCCTGCCTTGAAGAAACTAAGCTTCCTTACCCCCAGTAGGTTATATTTGGCTTATTCTTTCTTAGAGATAACAGCTTGGCCCATGCAGCCTTCATTGGGAGAAGCAATTTTCATGGCAAACGGCCCAATATGCCCACCACCACCCCACCAACTGCTGCCCAACTGCCAAAAAGAGTGGGTTGTTTCCTCTTACAAGAATGGAAACTCTTTGAGAGCAGAGACCATATCTGCTTTTCTACTTGTATCTTTAGTACTTTGTACATAGTAAGCACTTAATAAATGCTCATTCATTCATTAAATTCATTCTGATAGTTTACTAAAGATAGAAGCAAGACAGTGATTTTTCTGTTTCTGATGAATGGGATCAACACTGGTATTCCTTCCTTCCCCTGATACCAATGGCAACTGAGATAGCAATAAGTCTCTGTCTGTCTGTCTGTCTCTCTCTCTCTCACAGACACACACACACACACACACACACACACACACACACACAGAGTTTTAAAACACTTCACCTCTATTTCTCATTCAATGTTTACAACTACATTGTGAGGAAAGTGCAACAGAAACTTTACCCTTTTATAGATATGTAAACTGAGGCTGAGGGAATTTAAGTGGCTTTCCCAGGGTTAGAAAGTGAGGAAGTACCTGAGCCATGAGTCAAACCTGATTCATCCTGATTCCATGTTTAGCGCTCCATCTGCAATGTCATGGCTATGAAAGCCCTCCATTAGGTAGCATGCTGTTCAGATGAACGTGCTTTTAAAATAAACAAGCTCCATTCGACATGCAATTATTCAAACAATGTCCTTCCTCCAGAGAGGATTTTATTCCATAATGGCCAATTTCTGGACAATTGACAAAATTAGCTGACAAGCCTTTGCTGAAGACCTATCATCTTCAGAGCCCTGGATCTGACAGCAGAAATTGCAGGAAGATAGGACAGGGTTCTAGATTTTGAGATACTTAGGGTAACTTCCAGATATACAAACAACAGAAAAATTTGTTAACATTTAAAGATGGGCAAAATAATTGAGCACCTTTTCTGTGGTCTCCATCCTTAAAATAGTTATTTGAGTAACATTCTTGGCAAGCTCAAGACACAAATTTACTGACACTTTGCAAGATACCAAATTCTATAAACCAGAAAAGAGGAGGGAAAAGAGAATGTCGGATTAACAAAAATTCAGCTCAGAAACGATTTTTACAGAACTGTGGATCAGGGTCATGGGATGAGCCCAGGATTTGAAGGCTGATGTGTTGGGTATGAGTTCTAATTCTCTCACCTTGGGCATCATCTTGGTTCTCTGGGATCCCATTTTCTTATCTATAAAATGAGGGAGTCATGCTAGAAACTAGCTGGTCTTCCATCTTGTAGCTTTCTTCTGGCTTTAACTACTCTGTCTTATGACTTCTGAAATTTTCCATCACAGTTCTCATGGGATTGTGACTAAGCTTCTAGCACGATGATGAAATCAAAGGTCTCAACAATTTTTTAAAAGCCCTCAAACCTATACATTTATTCAGAATAATTCAGGAATTAAGTCTTCTTTAATAGAAAGTCATGGCCAAATCTAAGACAAAACTCCATATACCCAGACCCCACAGACACCACTATCTCCTCCCAACCATCTCTATCTCTATGTCTTTCTTTATCACTGCATCCTTGGCATGGAATGTTATGTCCCCTCTCCATCTATCCAGGTTTCAAGACCAAGGTCAAGATCAACTGTGTACTGATAAATGTTTAACATCCAGCTCTCTGGAGGTAACAAAAATGTATAAATGATTCACTATTAAGTTTAATCTGCCATTACTGACATTTTCACCATTATTTTCTTAATGCTGGACAATCAGTACAACAATAAACCTAGCCTGGATCTGTAAAATTTGCCAATTTCCACGCAGATGCTCACACTGAAAATTCAACTGAGTTGGTTTGAACGGATCCTTCTCTGGGAAACCCCATTCTGACAAAGCCAGTCCATGCTGAGTCCCCTCCAAGTTCCCCATTATGTGGACCTTTTTTTTTTAATTGAGTCTTCTACTTCATAGGACCATAGATTTAAGAGCTCTAGTTTAGCCCCCTCTCTTCATAAATCCAATGAGGTCAAGTAGCTGACCTAAAGTCACACAGGAAGTAGCAGAACTCAATTATAAAACGAGGTCACCTGCCCCTAAACCCAGCCTTCCTTCTACTGCACCCAATGGTCTCCTAGAGTCTGGGTAAATAGTGTTCTGCACCAGGAGTGTCAAGCTCAGATAGAAATAGGGGCTTCTAGCTGTACATAAGGATCTTGGTAGGCCACTTACTGACTTAGAAAACTATACATTAATATTCTCTGTGTTTTATTCTATCTTTATTCATTATGATAATTTAACCTGCACTCAGCAGTACTGTGATCCGTGGGCAACACATCTGACATCTCTGCTCTATGTTATTAACATAATACCTTATGTTTACATATGGAGTGGCAGCATGCATGGCGAATAGGAATCGTGAAGACCTGAGTTCAAATCCAGACCTGGACACATACTAGCTAAGTGACCCTGGGCAAGTCACTAATTTCTCTGGGTCTCAGTTTCCTCTTCTGTAAAGGAAAAGGCTTGTATTAAACAGCCTCTAAGGTCCCATCTAACACTGAATCTCTGTTTCTCTGACAAAGAAATAATAACATTTGCCCTAGCTATCTCAGAGGGCTGCAATGAGGAAACTATTTGTAAATCTAAAAGCAGTATTTCAACCTGGAACTAGCCACTTATTTGGAAATTTTCTCTCTTAGGAATTAAAAATATTCAGAAATTTCTTTTTTATTATTTCATACGATACTTTCTGTGCAATAGGCAGAGATTATTAACTCCTTTTGTTATAGATGAAGAAAGTGGGGAACTGAAAACAACAAATTATTCATTCAATTACAAAGAAGTAAAATAATAATCTTTGACACTGATACAACAGTTTATACACATCATCTTATGTGACCTTTAAATTAATCCTTGTCAGAGTAATGGGTTCTTTTGGTCCTGATTAGTGATTTCACTAGAGTAGGGAGCTCCCAGTATGAAAACTTCCTCTACTGATATAGATTGACAAATAATCTACAATTTGGAGTTTTCAGGGAACTACTCAAGATCATACAGCTGGATCAGAAGCAGGTCTTCTTGTCTCCAAGACCAGCCCTCTGGCTACAAACTTTGGGCTACCTCGCCTGAGGGAGATGCTACAGGTAATATTACGGTCATTTAACCGATGAGAAAAATGAGGTCCAGAGATGTTACGGAGACTACTGATGGCTGAGCTATTAGTAACTGCCAGAAACAGGATTCAAACTCAGGTCTCTCTTGACACCAAGCTTTTCTATTCTACCAGACTTCCTCTAAAAACCCTTATTTCTGACTTCCAGTCTCCTGGTGGAGAGCTCCCTTGTTTCCTATTCAATATATAGGAATGGAGTAAACAAAACCAAGGAAATAATGGGGGTCACCTTGATGGTTCTCTCATTCAACAATAAACAGTGTCCACTGTAGACAGTATGTCAAAAAACCACTCCAGGAGAAATAATTTTTTAGTCTGCTCAAAAGCACGTGAACTTCTTGACCATCCCAGAATTCTTATTAACTATCAAGATGTCCCAGATTCAGAGCAGTCAGTCTGAAATAAATGGAGCTGACAACGAGGCGTACTGTGATTGTGTCTTGGATGTTTCTTTATAGATGGTGTATGATGGGGTCGTTACCCTTTTATGCTGACATCATTTTTATTACCTTGCCAGATCTATCTGCTATGACCTCATAGCTTCCAGAAAATTCTTCCTCAAAGTCCATTCCCACAAGAGGTTATTTCCTTCCAAATACAGGGCTCCACAATGCAGAATCCCTGGCAATCTACTACCATAAGTAGTTGGCGTCATGGCATTTACTCTACAGTTCAGTAATGAAGATCATCTTCAAGGAGCCATGATTCTCATTTTCCAGTCATTACTAAAAATAATGGTGTTCCTACCTCAAGCAGATGAGACATGATTTAACGTTGTTTCGCATTTGACACCAAGACAGCTATAGGAAATACCATTTTCTGTTAACTTATTAACCATAAATACTAAGTCACAGAATGGTAACTTTAGAGTTCTCTGGAAAGGGCCTCAATGTCCACAATCTAAAGTATTGGTTCTTAGCCTGGGGTCCGTGAACATATTTTTAAAACAATATTTTGAGACTTGCATTTCAATATAGTTGCATTCCTGTTTATTTTATTTTATGCATTTAAAACAGTATTCTGAGGTTTCACCATATGTCAAGTGGGTCCATGACAAAAAAGAAGTTACGAACCCCTAATCTATAGCTTAAAATGCCCACATATGAAAATGATGCAGGACCTAGATTTGATACCAGTTAATACAAAAATTAAACATCCTTACCTCCTCCTGATAGAGAGGTATTGGGATTCAGAAAAACAATTGGGATATATGGGGTTTTAGACATAACCAATAGAGGAATTTTTTTTTGTTTGGCTATACATTTTTATAACAGGGATGTTGTTTTTCTTGCTTTCCCAGTAGGGGAGGGAGAAGGGGAGAGATAAAAGTGGGAAATCTTCATTTGAAAAAAAAATTTAATTTAAAAAATAAATCAAAGGACTTGTAATATAGCTCACAAAACCCAGGAATTTTTTTAATTCTTTTTTTAAGGCTGCTTTTAATTTTTTTCTAATAAGGGAAGGAGGAAGGAAGGGAGAAAGGAAGGAGAGAGAGAAAAAGGAAGAAAGAGAAACAAAGAGGGAGAGAGAGGGAGGGGGGGAGGGGGAGGGGAGGGAAGGGAGTCTAGTAGCAAACCTGTAAAGGCAAATGAAGCAAACCCTTGTTGGCCAAAACAAAAATACTCGCCTCATTCCACATCTTGAGTCCATTTATTCCCGGCCAGGAGGTGGGCAATGAGAAGGCTTCATTTTCAGGACTCTGGGACTTTTGTTTATCATTGCATTGATAAGATGTCTAATATCTTTCAAAGATAAAATGCTCAGAATCTTGACTAGCCTGCTACCCCTACCATTCAATTAATTTTTTCTTTGGAAAACTGTTTCAAATGAGTTAATTTAGTTTTCCCCTCCTTTCTTTTTAAATGATGTAGCCAGTGGTATGCTGGTAAATGTTTAACAACAGACTCTCTAGGGAAAATGTCCTGGTTTTTAAGTGAAATCTGCATTATTAACATTTTCTCCATCACTTTCTTAACTCTAAAATATCCACAGAGCAATAACTCAAGTCCTAATCTGTAGCATTTGCCCATTTCTGACAGTGGGAATGTTCCTATTGAAAATTTATCAATGCAGTCAGTCCAAGAAAGCTCCAGCCGATCCCTGATGTGGTGGATAGAATGCTGGACCTGGACATATCAAGAACTGGTTTAAATCTGGCCTCCAATTCTTCTGGGCTGTGTGACTCTTAACCTTTCTGAACCTCGGTTTCCTCATTTATACAAAGGCGATAAGGACCCTCTGTAGCACTTGTCCTATAGGGCTGCTGCAGGGGCCAAATGAGCTAATATGAGCAAACCACTCTGCAAAACTCAAAGGACAGAACCAATGTGAGCTGTTATTATCAAACAACCCAAGAAAATTTGAGGAGAAAAGATCAGAGTTCAAATAATTCATCTAAAAAATGACAGGATTTGAATGTTGACCACTCTACACTCTGGTCACTGGCCTCTTTCAAAAGCTTCTTCAGACTCCTTCTGAAACACCCTCTTTATGTTTCAAGTCTTGGTTTCTTTGAGTGGATAAATGCAGTCTCCATCACATGGTCTGTAGCAGGTGAAGACTCTCTTGACTTGACCAAATGACCCTTGTACTACTGTACTAAATATTAACCTGCTGCTGCTCCACAACTGTCTGTTCTTGTGGGCAAAGAGGAGCACATGCTATGGTGTCATCAAGCTATCAGACCTCAGAGACGAACTGGACCAAGTGCTACCTGGGAAGAAGTGAGTCAAGAGACTGGCACAAGTCATCTATATCATTAGCTTAGCTTTTCTCCTTCAACCCAGAGCACAGAAAGGCATCATCATCATCACTAACATTTATATAGCACCTACTATGATCTAGGCACTATGCTATGCACTCTACAATTATCATTGCATGAGACCCTCACAACTGTAGAAGGTAGGTGCTGTCATCATTCCCATTTTATAGCTCAGAAAAATGAGGCAGACAGGATTAAGTAACTTGCCCAGGATTACACACCTAGTAAATGTCTGAGGCCAGATTTGAAGTCAGGTCTTCCTGACTCTTGGCCTCTTTCTTTCCTCAGCAGAGCTGATGGACTCTAGGTATGGAATAGCCCATCATCAGACCTAGTCGGTGGGTTGGTTTGTTCTGTTTGATGGCATTTCTTTATTAAAGGAAAGGTTCTATGGGAAGGAGTGGAGTCGCTGGGAAGTGATAGTCACACACACACACACACACACACACACACACACACACACACACACACTTTTAAAGGGCATCAATAAAACTTTAAAAACAAAAAAAATCTACCAATCATAAACAAAAATTGTGACTACCTGATCCCCAAACACCTGCATGAAAAAATGAAATCTAGGCTTCCGCGAGAATGTTCTTCCTTCGTAAACCAAAGCCAAACTTTCTAATATTTGCAAACTCTGATATTTCCGATTTTAAAACACACAGAACCTTGGCACTGAATAGACAGAACAGCTAAATGATTTAATGTTTTGGCATCCAGCAGAGATAGCCTAAAACGAAGATTCTGCCATGTTCATGGGCATCTATTTATTACCCTGAAGCCATGGAATGAGACTAATTCTTTCCCTTTATTTAGTGCAGAGTCAGGCTGCCAGATGGGGACAGAAAATGAGTATTAGAAATGCTCTTGAGACCTAACAAACAGTCCTTAGCCTCCTGCCATTCACAAGATGAAGACCCCTACACAGTGCCACATAATCCTAACAGCTACAAGGGTTTAAGGATGGTATTCCATTTGATCCTCCAAACAACTCTGTTCCTCCTTCTACAATTGAGGAAATTGTAATTAAGAGACTTGCACCCCGTCACGCAGCAATAAAGTATATAAGGGAAGATGTGAACCCAAGCTAATCAGTCTATAAAAACTAAGCGCCTACTATGTGCTTGGCACTGTTCTAAGCAAGAGAAATACAAATAAAAGCAAAAGACAGTCTTCCTTCTACTACCCGCAAGGCTGTGAAGCATTATAGCATGCTATCTCTCCAGCACTGAGCACAGAAAGAGGTCATCAGGCCATTAAGTGCGAGGCTCCCAGAATCCTAGGAATATTTTAGAGCTGGGAAGAGCCTTTAAAATGAACCTTCATTTTATTGATGGGAAAGCAGATGCCCAGAGGGTTTAAGCAGCTTGACCCCCTAAGGGAATGGGAAGATCATTCACAGCACAGAGAGGACAATTATCTCATTCATTGGTAAACAATTTCCCAGCTATTCCTCAGAGGAAAAGATACCAGTCCCTCAAAGGGACGCAAAGCATTCAGATCTTGAATGGGAGAGAGGGTAGAAGTCCCCTTGATACCCAAGAAGGCTCTTAGCAAACACCTTCCAGGCTTCTGGACACAAAGAGAAGAAGAGAGCCATAGAGATGGGGAGAGAGGCCAACAGGAGAAAAACACAATTATTGAAATAGTTCCTACTAATAATCACTACCGAGAATATTCAATCTGATCCAATTTAATGCAACAATCACTTATTAAGGAACAGCACTAATAGTCTCCAATTGTTCTTTCACCTTCAAGTCTCTGGCCTTTGCCCAATCCATGCTCCACATATTGCCTGATGATTCTTTCTAAGGCACAGGTCAAATGATAAAATGAGATAATGTTTGTAAAATACTTATTAGCATACAGTAGGTGCTATACAAATGCTTACCCCTTTCCTCCCTGAACTTCAGCGACCTTCAGCAAAAATTTGAACTCCTCAACATTTGAATCCTGCCACCTGACTTCCATCTATTTCCCCAACTCCATTATAAATGACTCTTGGGGCGGCCAGGTGGCGCAGTAAGTAGAGTGCAGGCCCTGGGGTCAGAAGGACCCTGAGTTCGGATCTGGCCTAAGACACTTAACACACACAAACAAAAAAACCTAGCCGTGTGACTTTGGGCAAGTTACTTACCCAATTGCCCTCCAAAAAATAAAAAAATAATAAATAAATAAATTACTCTTTTCCATATGTGCTGTCATAAACTCATCAGACTACTTTCTTTTGCCTGAACATAAGGTTGCCTTTCCCAACCCTGTGCCTTTGCCCAGGACTGGAATGGACTCACTCCTCAGGAAGTCTTGGTTTCTTTCAAGGACCAGCTTGGGTATTAGTATTACTTCCTCCATGAAACTCCTCATTTTTAGTGCTTGTGTTCTCCCCAGATTACCTTGAATTTATTGACTTGTAACATCGGCCGAATCCTTCCTAGTATCATGTAAGCTCCTAGAAGTCTGGGCCTGTTTTGTTTTCCAGTTTGGGTCTTCAGTGTCTGACACAGTGCCATGCATACATTAAGTACTTAATAATTGTTGCTGAATTGCCTGACACAGTGTCATGAATATATTAAGTATTTTTAAGATGTTGCTGAATTGAATTACATCTATCAAAATCTCATCCTCACTGTGCTTGGAGTTTAAATTCCTGTAACTAATCATTGCCTAATGTGAAAATAATGCAAAATTCTTAGTGACAATTTGGAATTTTCTCACTAACCAAGCTAGAAAGCCAGTCTGGTCATGTGAGCAAAATTCAGTTAATATCACCATGGCAGTGACCCTTTTCATGGGCAGTATTAATTTTGTTCCCAGTTTTGCTAATGAATTTTGAGTACTGGTTATTCCTGGGTGCCTTTGGCAGCTACAGACTCAAATGCCAAGCTCAAGAACAAATTTTTTCCATCAAAAACAGTTCACTCAGTGGCAACCTTCCCATCTGGCCACATCTCAACCCAGCAGGCCAGCTTTCTCATTAGCCTATTTCAACATTGCACAAAAGGTTGGGACACACTTCTCTGCAGACCCCAGGAGAAAATTTCTTTAGAATGATCAGCATAATATTAGTTAGCCATAGAAATCTATTTCTGTAAACTTCATACCATCTTTACATTCAAAATATTAGGATATTGCATTTATACTTGTTCTTTGAAAGGCAGGCAGTACATTTCTGAGGATTGGAAAGCTAGCCATAGGGACAGGAAGAACAAGAGTAAATTCTGCTTCTGCTGGGGCCTTATCCTGGGCGAACAATGGCTGCTTATTCTCAGTGCCGCAGGCAATTCAGGGCTCAGGAAGGGAGTCTCCATACCGGGAGTTCACAGGTCTCTTCTCAATCCTCTCTTCAGCCCTACTCCCACTGAAAATCCTTTTAACTCAAGTGAAAAACAACTAATTTGCTATGAAAATGGCTGTAGACTAATTTTAAGTATTAAACAGTTATGTCTTCCATGCTGTTATTCAGTCATTTTAATCATGTCTGACTCTTCATGACCCCTTTTGGGGTTTCTTTGGCAAAGATACTGGAATGGTTTGCCATTTCCTTCTCCAGCTCATTTTACAGATGAGGAAACTGAGGCAAACAGCGCTAAGTGACTTGGCCAGGGTCACACAGTCAGTCATGCCCAAGTTCACACAACTGGTAAGTAACAAAGGCCAGGAACCCTGGAAGATGAATCTACTTTCTTAGCCTATCCTCCTATAATTGTTGCTGAATCATTTCAGTCATGTTCGCACTCCATGACCCCATTTGGGGTTTTCTTGGCAAATATACTGGAGTGGTTTGCCATTTCCTTCTCTAACTCACTTTATTTTCCATATCTCTCTATTAATTTATCTTGGTTGAAGAAGTTTTCACACTAGAAACAGCAAAAGCACGCCGGGTTTGACTTTTCAAGTTTTCATCAAGGATCTCCTCGATGTATGCATACATACAGTCATTCCCATGAAGATTTTAGTGTGCTGACACATTAGGCCTGTGTGATACAGTATGAGAGACTCTGGTGTCGGGCCCTGTGTTCAAATCCTGTCTCTGATATTTACCAACCGTATGACCTTGGGCACAACCCTCTGTACTAACATGATCAGTCTGCACTACAAGTTCTCAAAGGCCCCTCCCAACTCTAAAGAATGCAATGATTCTAGGACAAAATGAAAAATGATTTCCACAGTAACAAGCCCTCAACAGAATATGCTTCTATTTATGTAATTAAAAATCATGGAAATATTCGAGGGCCATTTTAGATGTCCATAAAATAGTACATAAGGTCCTGGGAAGTAGTCCTCGGTAATCCTTTTGGTGGCAAATCAAATGTAGCCTCTTGCCTCTCTTTCTCCCTTGCCTGCTCTTTTCCTTCTTATTCAACCTTCTTCTCAAAGTTAGAGGGTAATAAATGGGTGGGTACACATGGTCAGAGTGGTGGGAAAAGATATTCTAATTCAATTTTTGTCCCATCTCAAGTCAAACACTAAAGGCAAAGATAAACTAATGGAGATGGCCAAATGTTCCCAAAGCAGAAACAGCCAACAGACACCATCAATCAGCAAGAAGCAATTTTCTAACAACAGACAAAACAAAACAAAACAAAAACCAGAAAAACTCCATATAAATAAAGGGAATAAGAAGCCATAAGGCTGAAAAGCAGAGCGACAAACAAACCCATTCACAGGGCTGTAGTGACAAAATGGAGAAGGCCCATTCCCACTGCCTTGGAAGAATGCTGCTCATGGACTATGGAAAGAAGCAAGGCTCAGCACATTCCCAACTAGGACCTGTACACGTGAAGTTATGTCAGAGATATGACTGAAGACCATGGAATAAGACTGATGGGGTAACAGATGGCGAGTCTGAATGATGCACTGGTACAACCTAAATAGGGAAAGATCCAGAAGGAGGCCTCCAGGGCACGGGGGGATCCTCCCAAAAGGACTCCCATAAAGATATGGACAAGAATTCCTTATGATAGGAAAGCATGCCTTGGTTCGTGCTTATGAGGACTGGGGCAGGAGGGTGGGGAGGGGAATCGCCCACTCTAGTGAAATCAATGACACATTAATTTATGGAAGATGATATTTGAAAAGCACTATTTGACTACCATAGAAAAATCTGCTTTTTCAGACAGATAGCCCAATAAATGTGTTTTTCTAGGCCAAATGAATATGTGTTTTCTCCCTCATTCTCACTCTTCATTGCTAAACATTTCTCCTTTTACGATTTTTCTGGAAAGGTAGAAACAAAGTACCCATAACACAGTCTCTAGACAATCACCAGGAGGCGTGAATGATCATTTTTTATTCCCGTTTTCCTTTCCTCTGTTATGGCTGATCCAAATTAATTAGCAGATGTGTAAGAGAACCCATTATACTACTCTTACAGAATTATCCCCAAAGCTGTCTTTTGGGTAATTCACATCTAGGTTCTGCTATGCTATTCTCACAATGTCTTTTGAGGCTTTGAAAGGTGATGGTGCTAGAATCTTCACAACTATCTTTCCCATGAACTTCCTCTCTGTTCTCTCTGCCCCCTCCTACCACTCCCATGCCTAACATAACTTTGGTAACAAATCTTCACATACTCCCAAAGGATAACCTCACAACAAGAAAATAGAATAGATCATGAATGAATAAGTGAATGCTGGGAAATATTATTCTGCCACAGCGACCAGATTCAAACCTACTTTGAATTCTCTCAATGCAGAAAAAGATGCCAGATGTGAAGACAGCAAGTATCACCATCAAAGGAAAAGAAAGAATCTCTTTTCACAGGGGGAAATCCTGTTGTATGTGGCATATTGATATGAACATCTTTATCAAGTTTTAAATTTTTGTCACCTAAAATATGCCTTCTTTATAATATTTTTATAAATGCAAAAATGTGGGGGAAATTTTTCTTCTAACTACATAACCAGAAGCTTCTAAATCCATCCTACTTAAGTTTTAAATACTAAAAAAAAACTTTCTGAATTTTGTAGACCATTATATTTTTCATGGCAACATAGAGAATCAATTCTTTTTTGGAATCTTAATTGTCTATGGCCTCCCAAGCAATTACTAAATCATAGCTCTTAAAAAACAAAATCCATTTTCTTTCTCCCAAAACTCTTGATGAAAACTGTTCACCAAAATCAAAAGACAGGTGCACAGCAATTCCTTGAAGAACAGTAATCAGAAAGTTTTCAACTATTATAAGGCAGATGTATTTTATATTGACCTTAGGAAGAATCAGCAATGATTTTCTGGCACCACTAACTGCAATCTGACCTTTCTGGGCATATTTTATGTTATTCTTTTTTCCTTAATAGTATTTTTTAAAATTACACATAAAGATAGTTTTCAATATGTATTTTTGTAAGATTTCCAAAGAGTTCCAAACTTTTCTCCCTCCCTCCCCCTCTGCCCTTCCCCAAGACAGCAAGCAATCTGATATAGGTTATACACATATAATCATGTTAAACATGTTTCCACACTGAGTCATGTTGTGAAAGAAGAATCAGAACAAAAAGGAAAAACCACAAGAAAGAAAAAAAGGTGAAAATAGTATGCTTAGGTCTGCATTCAGATTCCATAGTTCTTTCTCTGGATGTGGTTAGCATTTTCTATCATGAGTGCTTTGGAATTGTGTTGGATCACTGTATTGCTGAGACGAGTTAAATCAATCACAGTTGGTCATTGCAGAACTTTGCTGTTACTGTGTACAATGTTCTCCTGGTTCTGCTCATTTCACTCAGCATCAGTTCATGTAAGTCTTTTCAGGTTTTTCTGAAATTTGTCTGCTCATTATTTTTATAGAATAATAGTATTTCATTACATTCATATTGTTTATCCATTCCCCAATTCTTTGCCACCACAAAAAGAGCTGGTATAACTATTTTTGTACATGTGGGTCCTTTTACCTTTTGTATGATCTCTTTGGGACACAGACTAATTGTGGCATTACCAGATCAAACGGTATGTACAGTTTGATAGCCCAAATTGCTCTCCAGAATGTCTGAGTCAGTTCTCCTATTCATCAGTACTTTCAGCACTCTAGTTACAGGCAAAGTGACCCACCAGCTGGTCCCCCAACTCAACATTCCACTTCATGTCTCCATGCCTTTGCATAGGCTGCCTCTAATTCCTGGAACAAATTCCTTTCCTCAACCTACCCTCTTGAAATTCCTAGATTCCTTCCAAGTTCAGCTGAGTGCTGGAGGGTAAAATGACTATTTGCCTGGGAGCCCAAGGATCTTGGCTCTGTCACTGACTAGAAATACACTTCAACCCTTTGGCCATCTGTAAAATGAAGGGGTTGGACTAAAGTCCCTAAACATATGATAAACTCTAAATCTATGACAGTGAAAGCTTTCTCTGTTCTTCCAGGTCTCACTCTCCTCAATAGAGCTAACTAACATGTATACAGCTCCTTAATGTTTACATTTTAAAGCACTTTACAAAAATTATCTCATTTTATCCTCATATCAGCCCTGGGAGGAAGGTGCTATTGTTTCCATTTTATAGAGGATAAAATTGAAGCAGACAGTGGTTAAGTGACTTGTCCAGGGTCACACAACTAATAAATGTCTAAGGTCAGACTGGAACTCAGGTCTTCTCAACTACGAATTTAGCACTCTATCCACTGAGTTACCTAGATGCCTTATCTTGCTTTTACTTGATTACAAATCCACCTCAGTAGAAAGAAAGCCCCTTAAGAGCAAGAGCTATTTCATTTTGTCTTGGTAATCCCAGTGCCTTGCACAAGAAGGTGATTAACAAATGTAATTGAATCAAAAGGAACTACTAATTAAGCTACAATGGAACCACCATTCCACTTACACTAGGCAATCAGCAGATTTACCAATGATCAAGCTGATAGGACCATAGTTCAGGAAAAGTTTCCAAACTGGGATTCATTCTGGACACAGAATATAAAACCTACCAATCCATCCATTGCAAGAATTAGTGGGCTGGTATAATGTGCTACTCAAATGGATGTTTAAACATAAAGATTTTTCAGGATGCTGTCATGACAAAGAAAGCGGTTGTAACTGCAAAGTCTTATGGGCACCACTTGCTAAAGAAGGATCATAAAAATGGAAATAGCTGGAAGTCAGCATCCACAGTTCCATTGAGCTCTAATAACACCAAAGACTGAGAGAACAGCAATGGAATATGGTAGAAAACACCAACTCACCATTCATATTCTATCAGTCAATAAGCATATATTAAGCTATGTGTTTGAGAACCATGCCATGCACTGAGGCTGCAAAAAGTGAAGCAGAACCTGCTCTCAAGGAGCTTACATTCTAAAGGGGGAGAACACACGTCCACACATAAGTGTATAAAGTGTATAAAGAATATAGGGTTGTTTTGGAAGTGGGGTACACTGACCATTATGGGTACCCAAAAAGGTTTTGGGGCTTAAGCTAGGGTCCATGAACTTAATTTTTTTAATTCTAATAACTGTATTCAAATATAATTGGTTTCCTTTGTAATCCTATGTATTTTATTTACTGCATTGAAAAATAGTATTTTCAGGGCAGCTAGGTGGCACAGTGAATAGAGCACCAGCCCTGGAGTCAGGAGGACCTGAGTTTAAATTTGGCATTAGACACTTGATACACTTACTAGCCATGTGACTTTGGGCAAGTCACTTAGCCCCAATTGCCCTCCCAAAAAAAGAAAAATAGTATTTTGAGAAGAGGTTTATAAACTTTGCCAGATTACCAAAGGCACCCATAACCACCCAGAAAGGTTAAGAATGCCTGATATAGTAGGAAGTGGTTGAGCTGAGACTTAAAGGAAACCAGAAATTCTAAGAGGCAGAGACAGAGAATAAGAGCATTTCCAAAATGGGGGAAGACAAGGGGATCAAGTGTTGGATGTGGAAAACAGTAAACAGGTCAATATGAATGGGTCATGTGAAGAGGTGGATGACTGGGAAGGGAGAAGAAAGCAAGGTCAGGAAGAGATTTAAACATCTAACTGAAAGAGTTTCTATTTGATCCTTAGAGACAATGAGGGATGCAATTTATTGAGGGTGGGGGGAGGGATTTGACTTGGTCAGACCTGTGCTTTATCAGCTGTGTAAAGACAACTAGGAAATGGCAAAGGCTTGGAGCAAGGAGACCAAATCAAAGACAAGGCAATAATCCAGGACAGAGATAAAGACATCCTGAATTAGGCCAATTGCTATGGGACTGGAGAGGAGTGGGACCCCAAGAGAGAAATCATGGTGCCCATAACCACTATTTATGTAACAGCACAAGCCTTCTCATTAAGATGATCCTGTTTGACATTACTGCTTCACTTAGTACAGAGAAGGTAATAAAACAAACTGGAGTTTCTTAGTGGACCTCACTTAGAATGTTTTCTTCCCCCAAAGGAATATATTCAAGCATAATCATAGGAAACATTTTAATGACTGAGAAGCTATCAGTCTGTTAACATCCAGCTAGGACTACAAATAAGCACTGAATCTGAAAGAATTACCAGTTCTAATTATTATACTTCAATACTGAATTATTAAATATTCAACACTACTTATTAAATGTCAATGGAGCTTTGTCTCATCAATGTCAAAGTGAATATTCCCTGCATCAGGGCAGATTGCAACTCATCTATGGCTTCTCATCCTGTGTGAATATGTCCATGTTCTTCCATATTTCCTTTATAGAGAACTCATCCAAGGTAAAGGAAGCTTTCCTCTACCCTGCCCCTCCTTTCTTTCTTTCTTTTTTTTTTTTTTTTTTTTGCATTTTGTGGTTATCTCTCAAGTATACAGGCCAATCGCTGATTACCCCTCAGCTTTGTCACAAGACTGGCTCTCCTTTCCCAATCACCTCTTCCCTCAATGATATCTCTTGCACCACTTCTTGGACACAGGTATCATTGGTCACAGATTTCGGTCTTTCTGCATCTACCTTGTATGTGTCTTGTAATGATGTTGGGGCCATCTGCAATTTTATTTCCTTAGAGATTGGAATATTCCAAAATTGACAACAATAAAGCATTCTCAGAACATCTGTGTCAAAAAGATGGTCTTTGCACTGGAGACCAACTTGGAATCTCTAAAAGCACTGGTCAGTTTCTCAAATGCAATCTAGCTTGCTTTCTTTCATTCAATGCCCTCCCAGACTGATTCTTTTATGAAGGCAAACTAGGCCATCTTTTTCCTCAATCCTTACCTAGCCTTTAATTACTGAATGGGTGTTGCTTCAGACACACTGGGAGACTAGGGAAAGATGTTAGTTCAAAAAGGCCAAGGTCTCCTACTGCATCTGGGGCCATTGCCAGTAATCTTGACCTGTGTCTTGCCACTGTACTCTGTTGACTCTGGAGGAAAGAATGAAGCTGATGATTTTGCACAGCCCAGCCTCACTTGAATCCAATTCACTTGCAAATCATGACATCACCCTCCTGAGGTCATTGGTTATCTTCAAGAACAAAGGAGGAACAACAACAAATAATAATCTTCTCAGACAGTGCCTATAAGTGATGCCTGTGTAATGATAAGCATGCTAGTCACCTCCTGTCAGATATGATGGATTTGGAGCAGAACAAGACATATATTTTTTGTATACAGCCAGTGAGGGAATTTGTTTTGCTTGACTATGTTGATTTGTTACAAGGAATTTTCTTTCTTTCTTTTTTTCTTAAAGGTTGGGGAATGGGAGGGAGAGAAACCAAGGATATATTCATTTCAAACATTTTTAAATAGTTTGGGGGACTATAGCTATGGGATGTCACATGCACTTTTGGAAGAGGTCACTTAATGATTTTACTTTAAGAGCTTTCTCACAGAGAGGCGGTAATCTAGAAATGCTTGTAAAGTAAAAAACAAAACTTTTTAAACATGTGCGTGTGTATGTACATTCACATAGTGCTGGTGGGTTGACTCATTGGACAGGTCATCCAACCCCATCTCAAAGTCTAATTAAAGGTATTTTCCATTCATTTAGTTTTTCCTACAGAGATTGTTTGACTAATCTAATTATAATAATATCATATAATTTATTTTTCCATCTAACCAGCTATGAGATGAAAGTATACAAAGAACAGTGAAGATATAAAGAGAGCCACTTAAGATATTGGGGGTCCAGGGGAGGTGAGGCAGGGAAAAGGGGGGATTGTAGATGAATGTTCTACCAAGAGACCAGAGAGCACAAAGATTGGCTCATTGCTCAGATATAAAATAATGAAAAACTTCATTAGCCTGGTGTCAACGGGAACAGAGAGAGAGTGAAAGACTAACTGGGGACATCCAGAACACAGCTGGCTAGTTAATTCCTCAGCACCAACAGTACAAAAGGCCTCACCCTAGTTAATTCTGAAGGGCAAGGCCTTCTGGGAAAAGCAGGTTGACTTTCAGAATGAGTGTCTGCTTAGACTAATCTCAGCATTTACTCTCAGTCCTCCTGCCCTCAGTAACTAGGAAAAAGGAGGAAGCAGCCTCAGCACAAGCTGGATGTCAGCAGAAAGCTGCCCTAGGGTGAGTCATATACTGATAATGGCAAGTGGCCTGAATGAACCCATCCCCCAATCAAATTTCGAAGACTTCTTGGTGATCCGATCTCTTAATTAATCACAACACTGGTCCTATCCCAGGTGTCACAGATAACCCAGAATCAATCAGTTTGATTCAAAAGAAACATAATTCAATAGTGTGTGTGTAAATATATACATATATGTATATTTCAAATGCAAATGAGGCAGAAGACAGAATAATTCAGTGAAGAGAGCACCTGGTTCAGCAGTCAGGCATCCACCATTCTATTTTGGGCTTTGCCAGCAACTTTGCTCGGTAACCTTGCACCACCCCCAGAAGTCTTGGCTCCCCTAGGTGAGAAACAGCTAAACTAACTAAGACAGCCCACAAGGGTTATTCCGAGTAAAACCACAAAAATTAACAGCAGTCAATTGCTTTGAGAGGCCAGTGACTATAAGAGTGATAAGTGAGAATATTTATTTATGTCCTCAAACATATTACAAAGAACAAAACCATCTTGGGGGGAGGAGGGTTCTTTTTCATTCATTTTGGTCAATTTCTTATCCTCTAGTTTGCCAATTTGTAAATGTCATGGCTTGGACTACAACTACATAAAAGAAACAAAAAGGGATTATTCATTGTTTGTAACTGATTAACCCATAAAACTTATTTACAAATTCAAGTTTCCTAAGGGAAATTTTATTGCCAGTGAATTTAGGGGTGAAGCATAAAGGCATGGGGAAAACAATTAATTCAGCAGTATCTCATGTGGTTCTTTTAGAAAGACCATTAAATGAGGACAATATTCACTTAAGTCATTCCCACCCCCGGAAATGCAATATAGTTTATGATAGTGTCAAAGGTATTGTACCAATCACCTCCATCTAAAAGGTAAGTTCTCCACTCTCATAGAGAGAAGGGAGCTTCCTTCATTCAACCTGCAATTTGGTCAGAGAGAATTTGCAACCACTAACACAGATCCTGCTGGTTTCTTTTTTCCCATTCAAGTTAAGACTGCATGAACTAATTTTATCTCGGCGCCCAGTTCCTATAAATAACTTAAATGATGCTCCTAAGTTGTTAAGCACTGTTATGGGAAGGATGTTCTGGCCTCCCCTTCCTTGAAGAGCTATTAAAGAAAAAAAGAAAGAAAGAAAAAAAGGTAAAACGTTCATGTGTGGCTGTGCTTTAAACCACCAAGAAGCAAAGTAATAAGACATGATTACTTAAAAGACCTCTTTACCTCCCTTTTCTCTATGTTGTCTTATGTTAATTTAATATTCAATTAGACTAATTTAATATTAACTCTCTTTAATAGTAAATGAGAAATCATAACAATCATGGTATAAGCAATATAGAAGATAAGGTGCTCCATAAAGTGTGAAAGAAATAAGTATGGATGCTGAGGAAAAACTGGGGAATCTCAATCCTCTTGTTTGCTGAATTACCTAACTCAAAATAATAGAATTTGAGTCTTTCCATCTCTTTTATCCCATACCCCAGTTCAAAGTATTCTTTGCTTCTTCAAATTTTCCTAATAAGCCTCATGTGGATTTCAAAATCACAAAATCTCAAGAGTTGGAAGGGACCCCTGAGGACACACTTAACCAAGAAACCTCTCTACCTATCACCAAAGAGTCATCATCTGGTCTCTGCTTAAAGAACTCAACTAAGGGGAAAGCCACTGTGGTATCCAATGCCAATTCTGGACAGCTCTGATTGATAGATTGATAGATCGCCCTATGCTAAGCTTAAAGATGACTCTCTTCCACTTGTAAGCTGTGGGTCCTGGTGTGGCTCTCTTCACATTAAGCGGGTTAACCACCTTTGCATATGACAGCTCTTCTAATGACTGAAGCCGTGCATCTCCACCTTAAGTCTTTTCCTGGATCAACATCATGTCCTGATTATCCTCCCCCATTAAATTATAAACTTACAGCAAGTAGAGATTGCTCCATTCTTTGTCCTTGTATCCATGGTGCTTGACACACAGTAGGTCCTTAAGGAGTGATTGTTGATTAATATGCCCAATGGATGCTCATATTGCAGGAATCCCAGAGTCTGGACCATTCCAGTTGCCCTCCTCTGATAAGTATCTAGCATATCTAGTTACTCAACTCCTTCCTAAGTTGCATAACTGTCCCAAGTATTTCATATTAAGTGCCTGGTACACACTAGGCACTTAATAAATGCTTACTGATGTAGGACAGAAGAGGACTATCATCTCTATCATCATGGACACTCTTTTTCTGGTTTTTTGCAATTTCGTTACTTTTTAATACAGACAAATCACAAACAGAAATTCTCTTACACCACACGCAACAGTGCCATGACCAAACATTTCTGTTTCATCAACATTCATTTGCCATACACATTGCCTTTCCTTTGTGAAAGCGTAATCCAAGCCATGTTGACAAGAACATGTTTCCGAGCTGGTTTTAAAGGCACCCACCCTCCTATCTTCTCTCCATTGCCTGGCAAGAATAACAGTGAGCAGTAAATGGAAATCAGCTGAGTTAGGCAACATCCTGCTACCGCAGGTATCCACACAATGAACAGATGTAGCATTCCCCTCCCCCTCCAGGTCCCACCCTCCCTCTCCACCCTTCCACTTCCAATCAAAATGGCTGAAGGAGCCAGCTGATTAGATAAAAGCCACTGATTTAAGCACAGCAGAATATGGTTACTCTCTTAGCAGCCCAACATTGTATTAGTCTTTTTGGCTCCCCCACTATACTCAGCCTCCCCCTCTCCCCCCTCCCCGCCGTATTTTTTCAGGAAAACTAGTGCAAAGTCCATTTTTCTTTTATCTTAGTAGAAGATTTTACATTATTTCCATTAAATTTCATCCTATTTAATTTGGTCCAATGTTCTAGATCATTCCAAGCCCTTCTTCTGCTCTCCAGTATACTAGCTATCCCTCCTCCAGCACCCCAACTTTGAATCATCTTCAAGGAAGGGCATGCCCTCTATGCCTTTACTCAACTCCTTGACCCAAGATGTTCATGGCCCACCAAATACACCCCTTCCTCCCAAGCTGAAAACGACTGATGTTGGATCTTTGGGACCAGCTTCAACCAGCTTTCAGTCCCCCTAACTACACTAGTGTAATGGAAATGCAAATTTAAAGATCTTCCCTGCCCCTAGCTTAAGTGCACCTGGAGGCTTGTTTTTCAGGAAAGCCCACACCTCGATACTTTGTGATTGGGCAGTGGGTCCAGAAGGTTGTTACATTCTCAGAGCCAAGAGAAGGCTATATAAGCCCTGAGGAGAGGCTTTGCTTTGGGGCTCACTTGGAGAAGTGTTGTGTGATTTGACCAGATGAGACTCTGGGAAGCCGTTGTTGAGAGCCCCCCGGCTTTGAAAACCCAGATGTTGATGCTTCCCTCTCTGGTAACTGTGATTTGGTATTGATGCATGTAATGTTGGGACAGTTTGGAAGCCTGTCTGATCTGTAAGTTCTGTAACTCTGAAGTTCGGGGTGCTGACCTTTTTCCCCTGAACTAGGTAATGTATGTTTGTTTGATTAAACTAAGCTTGTTAACCCATTTTGAGTTGCTTTCCTTTTGAAAAGCAGATCTAAGAACCTGTATTGGCAGTCACCCTGGGGATATTGGGGTGCTTGCCGCTACAACTAGCCTAGGTGTCTTCATCCTGTTCACCAGACTAGCATGGAAGGGCTTTAATAAGATTCGGATTGACAAAGTGATCCCTCTGAGCCTCAGTTTCCTCAACTGAAAATGGAAGGAACAAGAGCATCTACCTCACGAGGCTATTATGAGGAGTAAATGAGATTACACATGTACATATATACTTATGTATCTAAAATGCTCTGTCGATCTTGAAGCATATGCTTCACTCGCTAAGATAAGACAATGTTTTATCTTTTTATCTCCAGGGTTTAGCACAGTGACTAGCACACAGTAGGCATTTAACATCTACAACATTTCCATAATCTACCAATCTGATCTTTCCCACACCCTCATTGCCCCCTACACTGTTTTATACTCCATTGCCCACACGCCATATCCCACCCATACCCCCAAAAGATCATAGAAGCATAGATCTAGACCTGGAAGGGGCCTCAGGGGCCATCTAATCCAATCCCCTCATTTTAGAGATGAGGAAGCTGACGCTTAGGGAAGTGGAGTCATTTACTCAAGGTCACAGAGGTAAGAAATGTTAGAAGTGGCATTTGAACTGAGGTCTTTCCTCCATACCATGCTGCCTCCTTCTTAAAGGGGGAGCTATGGTTTTTAAAAATAAATCTTTATGACATCTTTTGCTTTTACATCACTTCTATTTCCAAATGTATTCTCTCTCCCCCTCCCAGAGCCATGTGTTATAACAAAAAATAAAAAGGAAAAAAAAAAGTTCAGCAAAACCAACCAACATATCTGACATTCTATCAGTCTGACATTCTATGCAGCGTACCACAGCTGTGGTCCCCCCACCTCAGCAAAGAAGGTGGAGGGAAGTGTCATCTGTTTGGCACCACCACTAGCCATTATAATTTCACAGCATTCACTTTCATCTGCTTTGTTGATAGTTTTTTTCCATTTATGTTGTAGTCGGTGTGTATATTGTTTTCCTGGTTCTGCTTGCATCACTTTGCATCAGTACTTCTCTGTACTGATCATGTAGATGACTTCTTACAGTTCAACAATATTCCATTATATTCAAGTACCATAATATGTTTGACATTCCATGATCAATAGGCACCTACTTTGTTTCTATTCTGTGGCAGCACGTGTGTGTGCCCCTACAAACGCCCGCACGAGCACTCACACATGCTGCTATAAAGATTTTGGTGTAAGCTTTCGTTCTTATCAATGTCCTTGGAATAAATGCCTAATAGTCACTCATCACATAATTTTAAATTGATGTCCAGAATGACTGGATTAATTCAGAACTCTACCACTGTTAGTGTGCCTGCCTTTCCACAACCTCTCCAGCATTGATTTTTCCCATATTTTGTCATTTTTGCCAATTTGCTGGGGGGTGGGGTAAACTTTTGGAACTGCTGTAGTTTACATTCCTTATTATTAGTGATTGTTAGCAGTTTGCAATTCTTTTGTAAATTATTCCTTCTTAAAGAAGCCCTTTGACCATTTAAGTACTGACTGTTGTTTTTATCTTTGTATTTCCAGCATTTAATGCAACACCTTGCACATAGGACCCACTTAATCAATGTTTGTTCAACCAAATTAAGCTTATCTTTCAAGCCTTTCTGTATACTCCATTCCTTCATGCAGATTTCCAGCCAAATCAGACTGTTCCTCACTTGTGTCTTGCCTTTTCCAATTTCCAAGGTTCATGCCTTCAACAATGGTGCCATGGAGTAGATGGCATTTAAGCTAGGCATTGAAGAAAGGGGAGGATGTCAGTAGACCAAACAGTGGGAGGAGACACTTCCCCTAAGCTCAGGAACCACCTCTGGTGCCATTTACATTGTACAAGTCTCTCTACCTCCCTGGGCCTCAGTGTCCTCATCTGTAAAATGAGAAAGTTGAGTTCCACGGCCTCTGAGATACCTCCCAGCTCCAGAGCTACACTTCTATGATACATGAGGACATCATTCATCTCCCTTTATGAATCTTTCATTCTCCTCTGTTAGGACATTTCTAATATACTTTTATCACATCCTCTCTGCTCCACACCCACTCTTGTTAGTTTAGAAAATCCTTGGAGATAAAAATTGTGCCTTGTTTCATCCAAGTGATGAAACACTACCTGTCCTCCCCAACAAAGCCTAAGTCATATAGCAGACCTTTAATAATAAATGTTCACTGAATTGGATTATATATAACAAGTTCTTGTCTATGACAAGAGGACAGAGATAATAGGAGTAACTTAAGTGCTCAGAAAGTAGAGAAACATCATTTTAAATACAGTAAGCATAGATTCAAATATTTCCCATGGGGCTGAGCAAGTGTTTTGGCCTCAGTATGTGGGGACATGCACCCTGGCCCCTTGCTAAAGGACATGAATGACCTAGAAGCAACCTAGACTGGTCTCTTGGTCCCCCACAATCAGTAGGGTTCCATCAGAGATGACTGGCCATAGAGTTGGGTCAGAAGAACCAAGAAAGGTTGCAACCTTCTCTCTAAGCAGAATGCTTTAGGATTGGGTCAGGTCTCTTTGGACTTCCAGCAAAGGGATCCTGGGATGGGAGAGAGGGAAAGTGGAATTTCTCTCCCTTTTATATCCCTTGGGACAATGAGTGGGGGCAGTTATTCCCACCAAGTTTTTAGTGCCAGCTGTTCCTGAATAATTAGCATAACTGACAAGCTTGAGTCTCACTGCCCACCCTCGGATGGAGGTATAATAAGCAGTAAAAAAGACAGCAGTAGAGTGAAAATGAGTAAGAGAAGGTTTAGGCCATCTAAAAATGGGCACATCATTATCTCCATTAGCCAAGTTCATCAAAATGAGAAGTGGCATGATGTAACAGAAAGACCGATGGATTTACTCAACAAACATTTCTGAAGCACCACCACATGCTAGACACAGTTAAGACAAAAACACTGGCTCCAGTACACATCCTCTCTAATCCCATGATCCTCTGCTAGGGAATCACATAATAATTTACTATTACATTTACATATTGGTTCAGAGCAATGGTACAGCACAAAGAAGCAGTATTACTTAGTTGAAAAAATGCTGAACCTGTGGTCAAAGCCCATCTCTGCTATTTATTCCTTGTGTGACCTTAGGCAAGTTACCTTTCCTCTCTAAGGTCTCAGTTCACTCATCTGTAAAATGAGAGAGCTGAAGCATGTGGTCTCCCATCTCTAAAATCCCACCACGGGAGATAAAGACTAAAAGAATGGAAAGCAATGTCCTAAGAAACAGACACACAGACAGACAGACAGACACACACACACACACACACACACACACACTCACACAAAGTAAACACACTTGAGATGATTCTCCAAGCTTTGGGAAGCATTTAGAGAAGGCTTTATTAAAAAATAGATGACAGGGGCGGCTAGGTGGCGCAGTGAATAGAGCGCCGGCCCTGGAATCAGAAGGACCTGAGTTCGGAGCCGGCCTCCGACACTTAATCCGCACAAACAAACAAAAAAAAAAAAACCTAACCGTGTAACCTTGGGCAAGTTACTTAACCCCAATTGCCCTAAAGGGGCGACTAGGTGGCGCAGTGAGTAAGCGCGCCGGCCTCGGAGTTTGGATGACCCGAGATCAGATCCGGCCTCAGAAAATGAGCACCCACGCATAAATCAAATGACTAGCCGAGTAACCTTGAGCAAGTTACTTAACCCCAATTGCTTTAAAAAAAAAAAAAAAAAGAAAGAAAAAAAATAGATGACAAGCCTGGAGGTCCAGGAGACAACCGTGTAATGCAAAAGATTTAGTCAAACTTTTTTTCTTAAAAAAGTTATCTCATGGGCGGCTAGGTGGTGCAGTGAGTAGAGCGTCGGCCCCGGAGTGGGAAGGACCTGAGTTCGGATCCGGCCTCAGACACTTAACTCGCACACACAAACAAAAACCTAGCCGTGTGACCTTGGGCAAGTTACTTAACCCCAATTGCCCTCCAAAAAGCAGAAAAAAAAAAGTTATCTCTACAGAAACAAGGGAGTTTGTGGACATTAAATTCTTGAAAACCATTTCCTTTACCTAATACCTTTCCAAATGTACAAGATCTTCAGTCCACTTAAACACTCCCATTCCTCTTCTACACTCCATTTTCTGGAATAAATACCATATTACATTTTGCCCAAGGAGAGAATTAATATGAGAAGGAATAAGGCCATACAACAGGCTGCCATCCTTTTCCCCACTGTAATTGATGCTCATCAGAGACAGCCCATGAGAGAGCTGCCAGCACACAACTGGGAACAGCATTAGGACTGCATAAAGGAATTCTCTTCTATCAAAAAGAAAAAGAAAAAAATTTATCTTAAGAGGATATACTAAAAAATACAATACTGAGGCTGTGTTTAGATCATCGGTGCGGAAAGCAATTTTGTAAAGGAAAACATACACGTACACACACACAAAACCAACAATTGCCTTGGCGTGTGCAAAATGTTTCCACTCTTCCCTACGTGTGGCAGGTGCAAAACAGCAGGTTCTTCTCTACTACCACTGGGACTTGGCTGAGGCATGCGGTCTGTGCCCTGGGATGGCATCTTTAGCAATTGTTGCTGCTGTCATGAAAAGATGAAGGCAAAGAAGCTGAAATATTGTGTGCTCCCAATATTTAGACAACTTGGATAGTGTATGGAAGAATGCTACCCACATGGTACAGCATTTTTCTAACTAAATGTAATAGTATATATATATATACATGGATAGATGGATGGATGGATGGATACACAAATACATGCATATGTTAAAATTGGTTAATTTCTTTAGAATGTTCTCAGTTGTCTATTTCAGTGGAATCAAGGATCTCATTCATTGACCAGAAAAGATCAAATACTCGCAGTCATTTTCACATCATTTCAACAGACAAACAATTTTTAAATGATAAACACAACAAAGAATTCTACACTTAATAATAATAAAAATAATAACAGCTAACATTATCTGTCACTTTAAGTTTTACAAAACTGAGGAAACCGAGGCAGAAAGTGGTTAGGTGACTAGCCCAGGAACACACAGCTAATAAATGTTTACCATCAGATTTGAACTCGAGTTTCCATCACTCTGGGCCAACCACTCTATTCACTGTCCCACCTGGCTACCACATATTTCCCAAATGTTTTAAAAGCTCATACCTAGATTTTTAAAATTAAGATGTCATGTCAATTTATGCATTAAAATTAGTTGATTTAATTTAAGTAGTCATGCATCTAGTGTAGTTATTTCTATTTCTTTAATTTAATTTCTATTTCTTTAAATCTAAGTTTCTAATAGAACATTTAATTGAAAACTAAGTTAAATTAAAAATAGGCTAAGGAGAAGCTGACATTGGAGTCAGGAAACCTGGCTTCAAGTCCTCATTCTGACTCACACTGGTAGTGTGACCCTGGCCTAGTCACTTAACCTTTTGGTATCTGGAGAATTCTCTAAGATTCCAAGTAGCAGAGCATTTGTCTTTCTGCATTTGCAGAGGGATCAGAACCCTACACCAGAGAGAGTAAATTTAGTCCCTCTTCCCCACAAAAGAATAGATTGTTGAGCATTTGGCATAAATTTAACCTTTATAAAGTCCAAAAACTGTCAAACTTGTGTTTCTTTCTGATAAATGACTAATGCTCCCAAGGAACTATGACCTCATCAATATGGGTATGCCTTCCAATGACACTGACTACATGCCATCCATGCATGTCCATCTTTTGTGACTGCTCATGTCTTCCCATCACTTTGCCACAGTGGCTCTGCCCAATATGCTTGGGAGCCTTCCTTGTGGCCTTCTGACATAGGAAGAGGACCACTGGAGCATGAGGCATGGCTCATCCCTAGCTCTTCCTGGCTATTCTCTGTCAGCCACACATCTCTGGAAACATTCTTTCATTTAAGATGCTGCTTCCTTGTCATTTCTTGTTTGCCACGAGCTGTGGCCTGATCACATGTACCATCTCTCTCTCTCTCTCTCTCTCTCTCTCTCTCTCTCTCTCTCTCTCTCTCTCTCCCTCCCTCCCTCCCTTCTTCTCTCTCCTCTCTTTCTCCCTCCCTCCTCTCTCTCTCTCTCTCTCAACTTTTTGGGTGCTCTTCACCTTCAATTCCTTAGAAACTGTAGCACTTCTTGACTCTCCATCATAGAACATTACTGGAATGATCCTAGTATTTAAAAGATTGGTCTCAGCTCCAAAGAAACTCTAATAAGTGCTTTGTCATCTTTACTCGGAACCTTAAAGTGTTCCTGTCTGAAATAGCCCTAATTACCCTCCCAAAGAAAAGAAGGGCTGCATCTAGGAGAGGAGGAAAGCTAACAGTGTGAGATGACAGTATACAGCATATCTCATTCATTCAGGTTATCAATGAGAAGACGTTAAAACAAGCAGCTTAAACTGAACTCTGAGAATAAAAGTACCTAGCTACCCAAATGAAAGTCATGACTTTTCTCATGATGTCTTAGTTCCAGGATAATTTTACAGACTGACTCAACTACACAATTCAACATACATTTATTAATGCCTACTATGTGCTCAGTGCTGGGGGTACAAAGATTAAAATACAAGCGAGAATGTGATGAGGGCAAAGGACAGGTCTCAATAAAGTGTGCTAAGGCAATCAGAGAAGAAAGGGGAGTTCATTTGGATGGATCCTGGTGGGCAGGCATGTAGGATGTGATCTGAACTGCACCTTGAAGGAAGAGAAGGACTTTAACAGGTGGAGATGAGGAAGAAATGTATCCCAGTCATGAAGAACAATGTAAGTAAAGGTGAGAGACAGAGAGATGAATGTGGGGAAGAAAAAGATAGCAGACCACCCTGGCTAGAATTTAGTTTGAGTGAATGGGGTATTCACATGCTATAAGACCACTAGATTGTGGAAAGCCTTGAATGTTAAGATTAGGGAATTTGTAGTTTGTCCTGAAGACAACAGGGAGGCACCAAGGTTTCTGAGCAGAGAAGCAAAGTGTTCAGAACTTTGGGGAGGCAGCTAAGTGGTACGATAGCTAGATTGTTGAACTCAACATCAGGAAAACCTGAGTTCAAATACTACCTCAGACTGAACAAGTCATTTAACCTCTCAAACCACAGTTTTCTTATCTGTGAAATGGAGGTAAAAATAACACAAGCATCCACCTCAAAGAGTTGCTGTGAGGATTAAAAGAGATCACATATAAAGCACTTTGTAAACTTTAACATACTCTATAAATGCTAGTTATTAATGTTTTTGTTATTATTTGTACTGTATCCTGACAGCTTTTATAGGAAGTTGTGTTTTTAATATATGGATCCAAAAACCCTTTAACATCTTGCTGTAAGGTTAATAAGCAACTAATTTTTTAAAGGAAGCTATGTAGTACTGAAGCTCTCAAAAAGTCACATGACAAAACATGCTGCCCTTTGTATACAGTAATGACACTAATTACACACCATCAATAGAGATTTGAGTTAGTGGTTGATGGTTTTGTTTTGCTCCCCCCAAACCAGTCTTTCCTCCTAGAATCATGATGACCAATGGGGCAAAATTGTGATTTGTATTTGTGTTGACAGTAAAGATACACTCAAGTCATGAACAGAAGGAGAAGCTAACTTGCCTATACCAAAAACTAAACTCAAAACATTGGCATTTGTTAACACCCTCAAGCTACCAGCTTTGATTTATGGGATGTCCAACAAATTCTAATTACGGGTTCTCTGGACACCAGCAAAAATGCAATAAAAAAAAACTGTCTTCTCTAGGACAGAGCTGCCAATTCACTAAGTAAAAGGGACCTTGGATTACAAGTATGAAGAATGACAGGTCAGGTATCCACCAATGGGAGCAAGCCCATCAAGGGACAATGACCTTGCCAAAAATTGTTCATCTGATCTTTCAAAGAAAGGACTGAAGATTCAAAGGGTGCGTGGATGAACTCTTCCCTTCTTGATGCACATTGGAAAAATACACCCTACAAATACACAGCGGCTTTCTCCAAGCCTGCAACCACATGGCTGTATTTTGGATTGGGTGGGGCAGAGAGTAAACAAACAGTTTCCTTTTTTAAGCAGGCTTTTGCTGGTTGATCTAAAACATGCCCAGTTACAAAATATCACTGGGCATCCTTAGGAATTGATTTAAATTTATGAATCCCTAGGAAGCTCAGAAGCCAAAGAGGAAACATTCTTGATCAATAACACATTCTTTGAAACAAGGTTCATTGAGTAAACAAATGGCAGAATAGGAGGAAGGCTGAACATGTTTCCCTCATTCAATTTGTATCACTTCAGGAAAAGGATTTCTCCATAGTGTTGCAGTATTGTAGATGTATATATTGAAACTGCTGCTTTAAGAGATCTTTAATAATCATAGGTTATTATAAGGAAATAGATCATCAAAAATTCCTCAAATTTGAGTAAAACTATGAAAAAAGTTCAAAAATATTTCCCATTTCCCAACTAGAGATAATATGTCATTAACCAATTAATACCATGTTTCTTATTTCTTTTTTTTTTTTTGCTTTTTTTTTTTGAAGGGCAATTGGGGCTAAGTGACTTGCGCAAGGTCACATGGCTAGTTTTTGTGTTAAGTGTCTGAGGTCGGATTTGAACTCAGGTCCTCCTGACTCTAGGGCTGGTGCTCTATTCACTGTGCCACCTAGCCACCCAATGTTTCTTATTTCTACAAATTTTAAATTCACAATTGGATTAGTTTTTTCTCTGAAAGTCACTTACATGCTGTCAAATAGATGACAAAAGTCATACCTATTTGAACATTCTACTACTAATAGCCATTATATATGCCACATACATAATTTCCCCAGAATGATAATGAAGAAGGCTGGATTTGGAATCAGAGGACCTGGGCTGAAGTACTGGCTCTGTCACTGAGTTCACTAGTGTGACTGTGGACAAATCACTTTACAGGCCCAGGTCTTAATTTTTTCACCTGTAAAACTGGAGTATGCGGGGGTAGGGGGCAGGATGGGCTAGAAGAATAGTCTAGTCCCAAAATAATATCCTAGAATCCTATTTCTCATTTTTCTGTCTTTTGTCTTCTTTCTCTTTTTTCCTTCTCTCTCTCTCTCTTTCTATTTCTCTCTCTCTCTCTCTCTCTCTCTCTCTCTCTCTCTCTCTCTCTCTCTCTCTCTCTCTCTCTCTCTCCCCCTCTTTCCCCTTTCCTCTCTCACCTTTCTGAAAAATGATCCTTCTTTTCAACAGTGATTTCTCTTGGCTGAATGTGCTTCTCCCATCAGGAATACCTGGCTTGTTAACACTCATTCCTCTACACTGGGCTGCCTTTCACCTCCACTCTTTAGATCTGCCTCCCCTTCTTGCTTCCCTTGAGATGAGGGAAAACACCACATCTGTTATATCCCCTGTGTACCTTTAATATGGTGGAGAAACTCAAGGAATTGGGTGACAATAGAATGGCTTCTTGGCCCTTCTTCCCCTGGAGTAAAAATGTTAAGGTCCCAATCTGCAATTTGAACAAAATCTTATACGTAAACATCTCCTCTGAAATACTTGCAGACTCCCTGGCAGTTCCTATCCTCCTGATCTCCATATATCACAAACACAGATGGAACCTAATTTAAAATAGCCTTTTCCTCCTGAGCAGTGAGGAAGCACTACAGAGCAAGGGACAAATATTGGAGCCAGAGACTAATTAGCTTTGCCACTGTTTGCTCTGTAACTCTTGGCGAATCCCTGAGCTTTCCCAAATGGTGCTAAAGAACTCAAAAGACAAATGCAGATGGCTGAGGGTGACGCTGGGTCAGCTTTCAGATTCTTACCTAACTCTCTCTCTTGACCATTTCAGAACAAAAACATCAGTAGGGAAAGAGACAGAGTATATCAATAAAACTGTTAAGGAAGGTCTAACCAGCCCTTATTCATGGCTGCATAAATAATGCATTTGCTTCATTTTAAGAGTGCTTTGCATGTGAACAACTAACACTTTCAAAAAACAAATAAATGAAAATGTGTTTTTCTGGAAAGCAAGAAAGAGGTGAGGATCATCAATCCTATTAGACCAAACACATCTAGCAGAAAAGTTTACAGAAACCATATTTTTAAAATCTGGATGGTTATAGAACAGAATATTAGTTTGCACAGCATAATGCAGCTGAAGATCCAAAGTTTTACAACTGTATCTTTAGATAATATATTATATCTACAATGCTTGAAGGATCTATGCATTTGTTAGCATAGGAATCTCTTGGTTATTTAATCAATCAACAAGACTGATTGTTCCAGGTTCTGGGGATCTGAGGACAGAAATAAGATAGACTTGCCCTCCAGAATTTTATATTCCATCAGGAATGACAATTAAGTACATAAGTATGTATATAAATAAAACATATACAAAATAATTACTTGGGGTGGGGAAGAAGCATTAATGACTGGGGGAAACTCAGCCTATGTGAGAATATTCCTCCCTAACCCATTACAATCCATCTGTGTTTTAGCAGAGAGGTTATTCTGAGATGCTGGAGCAGAGAGAGGCTAAGTGGTCTGCCCAGGGTCACACAGTTAGTAAGTGTCAGAACCAGCATTTAAAAGCAAGTTTTCCTAACTCCACATTACTGACTTGCTCTACTATTCCATGTTTTCTCTGTTTTAAATACATAATATATATTATTAGTGTAACAGGATCTTCTGTTTTTACTTTTATGTGAAATTTGTGGTACTTCATTTATCTAGTTAGCACAAAATCTCACTAAATTGCCATAAGGCTGGGAGAATCAAGTTTTTCCATGAAAATTACTCCCCCCCCCCACCTTTTTTTCCTATAATACTGCTATACACCATAAAATGAAATCCATAGCTAAAACAACATAAAAATAACAACAAAAATAATGAAATTGGCCATTTAGCCAGCACTCCACAGTAAGAGTTTTAAACCTTTTGTGTATAATGGATCTCTGTGGAAAAGTCTGGGAAAGACTATGGACCCTTCCTCAAAACAATATTTTTAAGTGCATGGAATAAAACACATAGGATTACAAAGAAAACCAATGGTTAGTGAAAAGAAAGATGTGTTTTTCTCATCCAAGTTCATATTTTCCCTGAACCCACACATCCCAGGGTAAAAAACCGTACTTTTAAGATTTGCAAGATGGGTTACATGTATATCTCATTTGACTCTCATAGTAATCCTGTATGGTAAGAGCTATCACTATTCCCATTTCATAGATGAGGAAACCAAGACTCAGAGAATTTAGTGGCTTTTCCATGGTCAAACAATTAGTAAATATCAGGATCTCATCTGAAAGACCATTTCTCTAACTTCTCCTGTTGTTAATGGCATATGGCCATACCAATTCTTCTAAATAAAATTGAATAAATTAAATCTTGCCCTTAAAAGAAATGTTTTTCGGGGGCGGCTAGGTGGCGCAGTGAATAGAGCGCCGGCCCTGGAGTCAGAAGGACCTGAGTTCGGATCCGGCCTCAGACACCTAATCCACACAAACAAAAACCTAGCCGTGTAACCTTGGGCAAGTTACTTAACCCCAATTGCCCTAAAGGGGCGGCTAGGTGGCGCAGTGAGTAAGAGCACCGGCCTCGGAGTTGGGATGACCCGAGATCAAATCCGGCCTCAGAAAATGAGCACCCACACATAAATAATGACTAGCTGTGTAACCTTGAGCAAGTTACTTAACCCCAATTGCTTTATAAAAAAAAAAAAAGAAATGTTTTTCATATAGAATCATATAATAGATCCTTTTGAGTGGCTATCTATCCTCAATCAACATCAACCATTTGTGAAAAAACTGCCCAGTTAGGGATGTCCCTTTGGCCAAGTTTTTTTTTTCTCTGCACAGAACAAATGAGCACAAAAATGGAACAAACCTTTGACCTTGGCCTCATTAGCATTGTGCGCCAACAGCTGTAATGTGACCATGTGAAAAGATCAGCATTGACACAGCTGGCTCAGCAACACCCACATATTTCAAAGGGTCCCTCTTTATTTACCTGGGAGCAACCCACTCCCTGTAACAGATCTGCACTTAAAAGTAACAGGTGGCTTCTTGCATGGAGACACAAGGCACTTTCTCCTGTCTTGGAAGCTACAAATAGGTCAGAGGACTTTGTAAGTAATTTTGTAGTCCCTAAATATAAGTTGAAAATTCCAAGGACACACAAATGCCTTCCCTTATCAAAGTATGAAGGACAGCACCAGAATGTCTCCCTTGAATTACACTAGGCCTAAGAAATGAGACACAGTCCAGGCAGAGAAACCCAATTCCTCAGACAATGCCTCCTTTCGAGACCAGAGGGGGGAAAAAAACCCTTTTCTGTCTGTGCCTCTCTTGCCTGCTCCAAAAAGTGCAGAAAATAAAGCCTGCTGGGTTTTTCCATCATCATGTTAAGGAAGTAGATGAGAACATAGAAAGGAGGCCTGCTGAGGGTGGAAATGAATGAAGAATGTGGAGTAAGCAAGCCACCTGAAAAGCTGATTCCCCTAACTTTAAAATGTTGCCTTGAGATGCTGACCCTCTGGCTGACTTGACCAGGATCCCACAGCCAGGGTCAGAGGCTGCATTTGAACTCCAGTCCAAGGTCAGCTCTTTATACACACTGCATATCATGGTGGAATATCACCTCCCCACCCCTTCTCCCCAATATGTTAAGATTCCTTTTTGCAAAGTCACTCCCCCTCGTTTCAAATTTGATTTAGAAATTGGAGGCAGGGGAATGGAAGCAATATGCTTCCTTACCTAAAAACACATATTCTTCCTGAGTGCTGTATTTCCTCTCAAAATGAGAAAGCCTTCCTGCCAAGCAGACTCGATTTTTCTGTGCTCTTTTCTTAAGCAATATCATTACAACTACTCAATTTTCATAATGTCTTGCTTCAGGAATTTCAAAGTTCTTGCCCAACCTCATGAAGAAGACTCACAGCAACCTCTCCCTCCCTCCCTCTCCCTCCTTCTCTCTCTCTCTCTCTCTCTCTCTCTCTCTCTCTCTCTCTCTCTCTCTCTCTCTCTCTCTCTCCTCTCTCTCTCTCTCCTCTCTCCCTCCCTCCCTCCCTCCCTCTCTCTCTCTCTCTCTCTCTCTCTCTCTCTCTCTCTCTCTGGCTCTCCCCCCCACTCTGTCTCTCCTCCTTCCCCCTTCCTCTCTCAACAAGTAGATAAGACAAGATGAAAATGAGTTTTCACTTTGTGCACTCTTGCCATCATCTCAGGCCCACTGACAATAGTGAACATACAGAAATAACAGTGTGTCCAAATTATGCTTGCTGTTGCCCTAGCAGGATTGTCAGACTGACTTGAATTCTGACTTTAACAAGGAAAAACGAAAAGGTTACTTTCTTCAGAGCTACTGTCATTGCCACTTCCTAACCGAAGTGTTTGTTCTGAACTCTAAGATCAAGATCTCAGTGGTTCCTTTCTCCTGGTTCCCTCACCTAAAGCAATCAAGTCTACATAGCATCTCCAGTAATGCATTTAAAATTATAAACTGTGGAGGAATGTAGCTGGACTTGGGTAAAGGGTCTATATAAGGAGGTCAAGGAAGCCAAATGAAATTAAAGTAAACCAAATACCAAAATTAAAACACCCAACGGGGTAGTCAAATAAGGCAGAGTGGGGGATGTAGAAAACATAACTAGAATTACAAGACAGGAAAAAGAAACATCAACAATTCAAAATAGGTCATGTTTTTAGCCAAATTAAGAACCAAAATGACATCTGATTAACATGGGGGCATACTGGTGGGGGGCTTAAGCTATAGCATTAGAAAAATACCCCCAACTCCTCAAGGCAACCCTGAGAGAGGAAAAAGTAGCGATGCTCTGGAGCAACCTTTAGATAAGAACTCCCAAAATCTGTAAGTTATGTTATTATCCCCTGAAACCAATCCCTGAAAAGTTCACCCAAAAGAAGACCCAGAATGCATAGTAAGGTGATAAAGGTAGTGTGGTAATACATATTGGGAAGATTGCTGAACTTAAGAGTCACAGGACTTGAGTTAGAACTTTCAAGTCTTCTACTAATACCTCTGTGACCTTAAGCAGGCAACTTCATTTCTCTGGGCCTCAGTTCCCTCATCTGCAAAATATCAAGTCCCTGCCAGCCTCCAAGATATTTCTGTGAGTCCTGGCCCAGAATGAATCTGGGGGGCAAAATTTTTCTTGGGACCAAGTATTTAAATGCACATATGTATTTCTGTGACACCATGTTAGGCATCCCCATAGTCCTCAGATGGTCTGACCAGCTGCTACTTGTGAAAAGAAAAGGAGATAGAAACTGAGGTAAAAAGGTCTCTTCCACAGGCTTAAACTCCTTGCCTTCAGACTCCCTTTGGTCTAGAAGTGCCCTGCCTTCTCCTTACTTTGTCTTTGGGCCCTGCTTCACAAAAAGTTCCAGCGTGGAAAGGAGAATGTCTTTGATGCTGTCAGTCAGGTTTAGGTCAAGGTAAGTTTAGAAGCAGCTAGGCCTTGATTGTTGGACTTCAAAGTCAGGAAGACAATGAGCTCAAATCTGGCATTAGTGACTTGATAGCTGAGTGACTATGGGCAAGTCATTTAAGCTCTCAGCTTCAGTTTCACCATCTGTAAAAATATGAGTTGTGACCATAAAATTATAGATATAAAGCACTTTGAGGTGGTGTTGTTTGTTTTTCAGTCATTTGTGACCTCGTTTGAGGTTTTCTTGGCAGAGATACAGGAGTGGTTTGCCATTTCCTTCTCCAGCCCATTTTACAGATGAGGAAATTGAGGCAAACAAGGGTTAAGTGACTTGCCCAGGGTCACACAGCTAGTAAGTGTCTGAGGCCAGATTTGAACTCATGCAAGCCTACATAAACGTCAACCACTAGAGCTACATGATTTTGTTTAACTATCTAATTCAAAAGATTTTTTTCCAAGTCATACATTCTTCTCTAGTACTGGAATTCCTTAAGAGTGCAATGGCTAGTCCTAGAAGAAAGCTGATCTTTTTTGAATTAACTTCCTAACTAAATATTAAGGATTCCTGAGAGCCACAAACTGTTTTCTTCCCAAGAGGATTTTAAAATATTTTCTGCAAGAAAACAAAATGGCCTTTGAAAGACATGCGGTAAACGGTTCCTAACAAAAAAACAATTAGGGTGGCTTTTGAAGCGGGGCTTGTAACTTCTCTTTTAGTCCCCAAGACAATGATAGTAACTTCCCTGTTTCTGGAGACACTTTTCTAAAAGCTTCCTCCTTCTCCTCAGTTCCAAACCAAAATGAGTGAGAAGATACAGTTTCTCATAGGAAAGAGGTGTGAGAGAAGGAAGGTAAGGATGTAGGGGGAAAAAATACAGCAAGCGTGTCTCTCTCCAAGTAAAACAAGGAAGTCTGGGGGAAAGAAAGAGAAAGTAATAAGAAGCTATTCTGCAGTCCAAAACTGAAGACATGTCGGGACATCTAAGCTCCTTAAGCAAAGGGATAGTTTCTTTTCTCTTTTTTTTCCCTCCATCTCCCGAGCACCCAGCACAGTGACTGGAACATAGAAAGGGATGTTTAAGTGCTTGGTGGACTGGACTGGACTCCAAATTCATTACTCTTGGCCACAAAGGTTTGTGTGGCAAAAGGAAAATGTCAACGGCCCACAACACTCAGGGAACACAGGTGCACCAAGGCATTCATTCATTCTAAAGCAACACAATCTTATCAAGTCATTATTGTAAGAAGCAAGAAAGCATCTTTCAGCTCAAGAGTAACACTGATGAAATAACTCCCTTTTGCCCCCAATTTAAAGCAGCCTTGTAGATATTCTTCTGGCAAAGCAGTAACAGCAACAATAACACACCATCAAAAAAGAAAGATGATTTCGTTTCTTTGCCTATTTTTGTAGCATCGGAGCACAAGATGAAAAATAATATAAGATGTTGAGGGACAGTGAGATACAGTTAAAAAGTTGAGAAGACCAGGATTCTAATTCAATCTCTGCTTTTTCTGCCCAGGTGACCTTGGGTAAGTCACTCCCTCCCTCCCCCACACCTCAGTTTTCTCAAATTGAAAATGAAAGAATTAGACTAAATGACCTCTAGGTTCCCTTCCAGTTCTAAATCCATTCTCCGATAATCTGAATAATCAACCAATAGGTATTTGTTGAGTGACTATTATGGGTCAGGCACAAAATGAAAACAGTCAAGGAGATGTATGAAAGTTTTATCCAACTGCTAGTGTGAGCAAAGCTTGAAAATTATGTCTATTCAGTTGACCTGAAGAAATGAATAGGAAAAAAAGATTGGGTCCTAGCTTTACTCGTTTGTACTCATCCTACAAGATGGTAAGATTCCTTATAGAATGATTATTCTACGGCCTTCACAGGAAATGTATAGAATGAAATTTTGCACTAAATACCTTCCCTCCACTTAGTGTTGTTGTTACTGAGTCTTTTTTTCAGTTGTATTTGACCCTTCATGACCCCATTTGATGTTTTCTTGGCAAAGATACTGAAGTGGTTTGCCATTTCCTTCTCCAGCTCATTTTACAGATGAAGAAACTGAGGCAGAGTGAAGTGACTTGTCCAGGGTCACACTGCTTAGTAAGTGTCTGAGACTGGATTTGAACTCAGGTCTTCCTGACTACAGGAGAAGCACACTATCCACTGCAGCACCATCTAGCTGGGGACAAGAGATAGCAAAGAGCACCAATAACCAAAAGAATCTAGTAAGATTCAAGAAGAATGAAGCATCGTCAGCCTCTGTGTGACCCCTTCAGAAAGTCTCTGCCTGGACTTTGAAGCACTATAGGAAAAAAATCACCAGACAGCGCAAAAATCATCATTTTCACAGATAAAATCTGTCTGCCTGGCAGATGTCTGCATCATTTCAACTTCCTGCCCCTTCAGGAGTCCCAGAGCTCAAAAACAGAGAAAAGAGAGTGTGCTAAACAAAGGGTTAACACAATTCGACCCACCAACACCTGTGCCTCCCACCTGCTGTGTGCTGGACTTATTGGTTTTCTAGCACTTAAAGGAGCAGGGCATGACAACTGGGGAGCTATGGAGGGAGTCTGGGGGTGGGGGAAGGGAGTTTCTATTGATGACTGCCAACAGAAGACTTTCCCTCCAGCACAAACTTCAAGCAGCATCTAAAGTCACCCTCAATTTGAGATTTGAGGTTCTCCTCCTCTCTGTTTTCCTCTAATATTTCATTTAGATTGGATGGGATAAAAGCCTAGGGGCCCCTACTGCTGGACTTGGTACTTTCCATGCTTAGCCCCTCACTGGAGAGGTCTTTAGGACAAATGTCTGCCAGAATTGTTTGTCCTCAAATAGAGTTAATGTGGGGCTAAGCTCAGCCCAGAGCAGGTGCTTCGGAAACATTTCAGGATGAGCTTTTGTTGGAAAGAGGGCCACAAGGAGAAAACATGGAGGACCTTTCTGGTCTGATGGGGGTGGGGTGTGGAGAAAATCACTCTAGCAACACCCATAAACTGCATGTCCCCACACTCGAGAAATATTTGTTTAATTGAATATTGCTTGACAGTTACAATCTTCCAAAGCTGAATTTCAAAAGTTCTGAGAGTCAACAAGGTCTGTTCTCACAAGTCTAGGATTATATCAAAACATGCAATGTCAAAACATTTGCAGGATTCTGTTGGCTTGGTAATTGGAGTTAAGAATCCATGGAGCAACTTGGGAGAGCATGGACTTAAAGGATTCACACTGACTCTTACTAGCACTTTCCAAAAAGGTATCTGCCCAGCTCCAGAGAGTGGGTATCAGGGCTTGGGGAAAGGCTGATTTGGAAGTGGGAGGGGAAGGGAGGTTCTCCTAGTGTGAGGCACTCCCAGGATGCTGACAGCTCTGAGACAGCCTGAAGGATAGAGATAGAAGAGGTCCTCTACCCTTCTGTGGTTCTACAATTTGTTCAAGAGCAATAGAATCCCCAATGATCTTCATAAAAAACACAAGCAGCTCCTTCCCGGACACTCAGTCTAGAAAGCAGGCACCTCCTTCTAATCGAGTCGAGGATAACTGTTAGCCAACCACAATTCCATCTGTTCTTAGCCTACCACTGCTACACAGATTCTAGCTGAATCCTAGCACTGGAGAGGTAGGGGCCTTAGAATTCATCCTGTATTTACACATTAGCATACAATGTCTACACATGCAGGGTGCTTATATTCAAAAATAAACTGTCAAAAATAGATATCTAAAAGACCTTACTTTTTGTCTATTAATACCTCAATGCTGCAGTATTACATAACATTTTTTTCTATTCTGTTTTGCTAATATGCAAATAAGTGTGCTCAGCCGTGGCTCACAGCTAAATGTATTAATCAGAATGGTTTTGTGCCTCCCTGCCTGTAAAAGGGTTTTATGTGATCTCTCCAGCTCCGAAGTCCTATGATTCCGTTATTAATCCTTTTTAAACAAAGCTGCTAGCCTTCTGTGACGATGCTAATATTTAGCTGCCATTTCCAAATCACCATATGTACATATGCCCAGAAGAGAAATCTGGGTATAGCCTCCATTGAGAGGTATTAGATCGTATAAATAAGCAGCCTGCACAGCTACCACCAGATATGGACTAAAAGACTAGACGACTAAACTGAGGGGGAGAGGGATTGAGAAAAGGCCAGAGGTTTTAAGCCAACAGTTTTCCTGATATTCAAAAAGCCATTAATGGTACAATTTCTTACCTAGTTCCCTTGCCCCTGCCTCCTAAAACACACACACACACACACACACACACACACACACACACACACACACACACACACACACACGGATTAATGATGAATGTACTTTATACTGAGAAAAGAAAATTGTTTCTTTTTTAAAGGTGAAAACAGCACCTGGTCAATGGGTGGGGGGAGCTCTGACTTAATATAGAAACTGGATGAAGGGCTTCTGAATCTTTTGGGTACTAATGGATCTCCTTTGGCAGTCTAGAGAAGCTTGCAGAACCCTTCTCAGAACAATGCTTCTAAATTCATAAAATAAAACACATAGCATTGCAAAAGAAACCAAATGTTATTGAAAATGAAAATGTTAAGCTGTTTTCCCATTCTGGTCTATACATCCTTCTTTGGTCTCTCTGCCCCAGGTTAAGAGCCATAGGCCAATAAGGCTAAGTGAATTGCAATTGAATCAGATCATGGGTGACCTACAAGGCTATCTTAAGTAAAACTCCAAAGTTAAAATTAGTCTCCTAATTCAAGATCAGGAGAAACCACAGTTCAGAGAATCAACAGATTTATAGATTAGCAGCACCTTGGAGATCAGAGAATCCAACTGCCTCATTTTATAGGTGAAGAAATTGTGGCTCAGAAAAGTTGGGATCTGAACTCAGGTCCTCTGTCTTCATTGATCTTTCAGACAATCCATGGGATCAGTAAAAAGCTTAAACATTAAGTAATACTCTTGTACCTTGATTTAAAAATCCACCAAAGCATGTAAGTCCAACTTGGCCTCAGAGGTCTGAGATCTCAATTCAATAGTACAAAGGAAGAGTGCAGTTATGGCCAGTCAACACTTTCCAGAACTTTTTAGAAACCAAACCAACATTCCCATCCAAACGTTACTGGAACTGGACAAGACTCTGGCTTTGACTTAAAATGAAAAGTTTATTTATTTCCTCTTAATTGTTTCCAAAATACTGCAGATGAAAGAAACATTTCTTCTTTGTAACACAGAATTCCCTAAGGTAGGTCAGCCAGTCACAGAGGCCTACTCTCAATCACCACCAAGAGTGACCAATAGCAGTTAGAGATTGGGCCAAACAAAAACTGGGTTCAAAAACTGGAAAACAACCCAACTTTTCTATTACATAAGCTTTAGAATTGAGAGAGACCATTTATTCTAATCTCTACTTTTTGCAGATGGGGAAAGAGAGGTTCGTCACCTGTCACACAGGTTGCAAATAGCAAAGTAAGGCTTTGAAAGAAGGTCCTCTGGCATTGCCAACAATTTAGCCATCAAAACAGTGGTTCAGAGGACCTTTAGGCTCCTGAAATAAACGTGGGATAGAATGGAGGAGGAGAGGAGAAGAGAGAGAAAGACAGAGGACATTTCTAAGTAATATTACATACCAGTCACTGGGCTAAGTGTTAGGAAATAATAAATTTTTTTAAAAGTTGCTACCCTCAAGGAGCTTATATTCTAATGGGGAAGACAGCCAATAAAAGGTAGCTGGAAAGGAAGAGGGGAAGGGGTAGAGAAAGGTCACTGACAAAAAGGTGGAGAAATTCAGAGAATAAAGGATCCAGCTGGGTGGGAGGTGATTGTGAGCCAAGTATTTCATGAAATGGTGGTCTGGGGAAGGACCACACTGATTGGAAAAGATGGCCAGAGGGTGGAAGCATATCCAGGGTGAGAAGTATGGACAGTGAGGAAGGGAGTTGGGGGAAAGGAAGCATAGCCTGGCCATGGCTTTCTATGATTTTATTCTAGATGCTAAAACCCTAGGGAGTAGAGACCAATTTGATATTATTACTACTCAGTGATAAAAGTAGATGATAATACATACTTGCGGATAGATATGTACATACACATGTACATGTATGTACATATGTGTACATTAATGTTATACTATATATCATATGAATATATGATGTCTATGTAAACATACACAAGTATACACTCAGGTAGTGTATATATGCATCTTTTGTTGTTCAGTCATACCCAACTCTTTGTGACACCATTTGGGGTTTTCTTGGCAGAGATACTGGAATGGCTGGCCATGTCCAGTATACATACATACATTCAACACATGTCACTCACACACACACACACACACACACACACACACACACACACACTCTACTTGAGAGCAGGGCAAGGCCTATTTGAGTTGTCTTTTTATCACCCAAGCCAAATATAGTGTCTGGTACTTAACAATTATTTAATAAATGCTTGTGGATTGATTAATTGATGGAAGTAACAGATTTGAAAGCACCATAATATGTTTAAAAGTACTCTGGGAAATCCCTCCAGAATACATGCTGAATATTTCAAAAGTCAAGAATTTTAGAATAGGTATGGCAGGAAGTAAGGCATTCCATAGGATGAAGTATCAATCAATCAAGAAGGTTTTATTAAGTGCCTACCATAAGCCAAGTTCAGTGCCAAAGTCATGCCAATGTGAAGGCCAAAGAGATGAAAGGTTTCTGCACAAATACAGGACTTTTAAAAATCAGTAAAATTCTAAATTTCCTTGGATTCCTTAACCCTGCTTAAAAAGTCCAAAAGAATGTAAGCTCTTTGAGAGTAGGGGCTGGCTTTTTTCCCCTCTGTATTCCTAGCACTATGCATTGTACATACGTGTTTAATCAAAGTTTATTGTTGAATTAAATTAATTGTAGAAAAATAGCACAATTAAACTGACCCAAAAACCTACCAGCTGAACATCTTGACAGGCCTTCGAAGCAGTGCTAGTAGCGAGAGAAGGGGTAAAACCTGTGGGTTGAACTTAAAATGCACAGGAGCAAAACAGAAAAGTTCAATGCCCTTACTGCTTTAATAACTATATTTGCCACTGCGGGTAACTCAAGTATAAAAACCAGAACAGAGGCTACTTAAGACCATATGCAGGATATTTTGAAATAAGAAAGTGAGCTTGAAGATTCAAGGGCATATTCTAGGAAAATCGCTCCAGTGTCAGAGCAGGAATATCCAGCTACAAAGAATCATAGGTCATTGTTTGTCATAGACTTGGTGAATATTCAGACAAACAAAACATTCACCCATCTGGAGGCTGAAGTGCTGAAAGAAGGAAGGACTTGGAAAAGCAAAGGTGAGAAGGAGTTCTTCAATATCTTATGAGATGAACATCCTCTAACACTCTTTTGAAAGCCAAATGCCAAATTCTGACCAAAATTCTTACAAGGGACAAAAATCAGCTTTTTGCTCCTTGGTCTTTCCAATAATCCACTGGCCTGATCTAAACTGTAAGCCAAAGGGAATGGGAAGATTAGTGATCGTCCAGTGATATTTTCTGAACTAAAATATTCAGACTGGCTATTTTCACAGGCTAAATGAAAGGCAATGTGCTATGGTCACAAGAGGACTGGATCTGAAATCAGAGAATGTCAGTACAAATTCCACCTGGATGACTTTGGCCCAGTCATTCAATCTCTCTGTCCTTCAGTTTCTTCCACTTTAAAATGAGAGGATTGAATTAGACTGCCTCTTCTCACTTTAGATCAATTTAAAAAAATCTGTTGGCAGCCAGGTACATAGAGCGCTAGGTCTGAAGTCAGGAAGACTCATCTTCATGAGGTCAGACATGTACTAGCCTTGTGGCCTTGGGTAAATCACTTAACCCTGTTTGCCTCCGTTTCCTCATCTGTAAAATGAATTTCCTCATCTGTAAAACCTTTTCGTATCTTTGCCAAGAAAACATCAAATGGGGTAATGAAGGGTCAGACACAACTGAAAAATGTCTCAATAACAGTAATGAAAGTATTTATTAACTACTTACAATGGGCAAGGTACTGTGGAGATACAAAGATAGAACCTACAAGGTCACTGGCTCCAAGGGCCACACATTCTACAGAAGGAACGGGCATGCACTTTTATGGGTGTATATATAAAACACATGGTAACCTTGGGTGGGGGGAGACACTAGAAGCTAGGAGGACCAGGAGAGGCCTCCCACAGAAACCGTTCCATGTAAAAGTTGGTGCTGGAGCTGAGTCTCTAAGGAAATCAGGGATTCTAAGAAAAAACAGTGAGGAAGAATGGCATTCTACACAAAGGACCCAGGCACAGGGACAAAAGATATGAGGGTCACGTGTGAAAAATACTAAGAAAGCTGGAAGGTCTATGACTCTAGGGTTTATGGTTATACTAAAACAGAGTCTGAGGGCTGTAACTAAGGCATGGTGATCAGGGCTTCTCCATAGGGCCCCAAAATTTAAAGCATCAACGATAGTAGGTAGAAACAACTAAGCTTCATGCTAGTCAGCAGGAATCATTCATTAAATGACTAATGTGAAAGTATATTTAATAACAATGTACATGTAGAGTGTTTAACAGATTAAACGTCATCTTGGGGAGGCAGGCGGAGAAAATTTAAAACTCAAAAGCTTATGGAAGTGAATGTTGAAAACAGCACCCATCTTTCCCCTCCTTAAACAGTCCCTAAATCTGGAATCAGAGGTTTTAGAGTTGAAAGTGGCCTTTGGCGTGTCATCCTGTCTAATAATCTCATTTTACAAATGAGGAAACTGAGGCCCCAAAAGGCTTAAGCAATTTATTCAAAGTCACCCAGGCAGTATGTGGCAGGACCAAGATCTGAACCCAAGTCATCTAGCTCCAGGTTCAATGTGAATTCCTGTGTACCAGCTGCCTCTAACTATATACCATGATGCCTGACCATCAGTGGCCAATTCCTGTAAAGCTGGCTGGTTATGCCAATTTTAGAATTCTTCTGCCAGTGGGTCCACTGGCTGCCAGAAACAGTAATACTACCTAATTTCCAGCTCTCTTGTCTATATTTGTAGCTTTCTAGCAAGATTTCCAGCTAGAGAGAGAACTCAAGCTACAACTATGGCAGAAGAGGAAGGGGGAAGGGAAGAAACATTTATATAGTGCCTACTATTTACTGGACTGCCTAGCAGGGCACAATTAATTTCGCCAAGGTATAAATGGAAAAAGCAAGACCTGAGTGTCTTAAGCCAAATTTTTTGCCAATATTTGAAAAAAATAACGCAAAATAAAATTCATTTTTGGAAGCCCAAGGAATTTAATCCATAGGTATGAAATTCCTATTTTTCAAAAAGTTGCCAGGAAAGTATCCAATTAATTGTACTCCTTCTATTAGCAAAAATCACCTGATTCTCTGAAATGAATAACTACTGTAATTGGAGGATAAATGCAGACCATAAAATTTAACTTCACATTTAACATTAAATTCTTTAAAATGTTTAAAGACTGAACTGAATCAAGAGTAGGAAACCATCTAAAAAAAATAAGCCATAGGGGCAACTAAGTAGAGCACTGACCCTCGAGTCAGAAGAACCAGAGTTCAAACCCAACTTCAGACACTTACTAGCCATGTGACCCTGAGCAAGTCACCCCCATTGCCTTAAAAAAAATCACCAGATTTTAAGGGGCAGCTAGGTGGCACAGTGAATAGAGCACTGGCTCTGGAGTTAGGAGGACCCAAGTTCAAATCCAGCCTCAGACACTTAATCCTTACTAGCTGACCTTGGGCAAGTCACTTAACCCCAATTGCCTTGCCTTCCCCCCTTCAAAAAAATAAACAAAATAAAAAATTAAGCCAAGTAATCTGCTTCAAAATAAAAATGGGAGCACATCTGAGTATTCTGATCAAGAGCTGTGGGAAAGGTGAAAGTAATATTTTCCCCTAAAGATTCCAAAAACTGGCCCATTAATAGCTCTGCTAAAACTCCAGGCACAAGACAGTAATTCAAAATTTGAATATGTCATGGAGTCCTGAAACAATTTTCAAAGACTGAAGAAAAAGGCAGACATTACCAGTGATTAGCCCTCTGCAGCTATGGAAAGATCAAAGGTAGAAGGACATGCTCACCTGCTGACATTTGGGGTTTTTAAAAACTAGACTGTAAGCTCCATGAAAGCAGGCACAGTGTTTTATCTAAACTCTGTATTCCTCCCACTTCCACCTAATAACACATTCACAATAAATGTCTATTGAGTGAGTGAAAGATGCTACTTATAAGGGCCTAGACCTGCTTTGTTTCTTTGCTGGAAATAACCTGGCTATGCTACAATCTCCCCCTTGTTGTCTACAAAGCTGGATTTACTTCCGGAGAAGCAATTTTAAAGACAAATGTATTCCTGTTCAATCTGTGGCATCATCACCATTTGTAAAATGTTTCTTCTACTTAAAGGTTATCTCCCTGTCTTCTACCAAGCAATCAATAAATAAATTTATTAAGCTCCTACTATGTATCAAACACTGGGCTAAATCCTAGGGATGAAATAGAAAGACTGCCCTGCCCTCAAGGAGCTTACAATCTAACAGGAGAGCGAACAGGAAAACAAATATATACAATTTCCAGTTTGGTTCCGGTCCTGTTTTGTATCACTCCCCATTAATGCGTACTACATTCACAACACAGCTGAGCCATCAGCTGAAGCAAACATTCTATCTCTTCCTGTCTTCATACAGGCCACGGCTCATGCCTGGAATGGACCCCATCACTGTCTCCCAGAATCTCTAGCTTTCTCTAAGTCTGCACAGGAGGCACCTCCTCCATGAAGCCCCCACCTCTTCAAACTATCTGATACTGGCTTACATATACGGGTAGGATGTAAACTCCTTAAAGGGAGGAACTGTCCCAGCACAGTTTGGTTTTGGTGTGTTTGCACCGAAGTCCTATGTCTAGTCCACACTCAGCATGTGTTTGAATTGGATTTAAATGAATTCTTTTACTTCTGGTCTCTGCTTACAACTTGAGTACAGACTCTTCCTACCACATTCTCCAACCCCATCCCATCCCCCCAGTTCTCAGAAGGTTCTCTAATATTTCAAAGAGGTCAAGAAAATGCAAGTGTAGGGGCGGCTAGGTGGGGCAGTGAGTAGAGCGTCGGCCCTGGAGTCAGAAGGACCTGAGTTCGGATCCAGCCTCAGACACCTAACACATACACAAACAAAAACCTAGCCGTGTGGCCTTGGGCAAGTCACTTAACCCCAATTGCCCTCCAAAAACCAAAAAAAAAAAAAAAAAACCCACAAGAAAATGCAAGTGTTAAGGATAGGCAAGGATGATTAGCATGATTTCAAAAAGGCCCATGGGACTTTTTTTTTTTTTTACTAAGTCACCTCCAGCTCTGCAGTGCACTCCCAAATGGAAAAGCGCTGGTCCTGGAGTAAGTTCAAATCCTGCCTCGGACACTGCTTAGCTGTGTGACCCTGGACAAGTCACTTAACCTCTGTGTGCCTCAGTTTCCTGGACTGTAAAGTGGGGAAAAGAAAGGCATCTACCTTTCAGGCTTGAGGATCCATGAGGATCCAATGAGATACTATTTGTACAGCCTTTAGCACAGTGCCTGGACATACTAGGAACCAAGTAAATGCTTGTCTTCCCACCCCTCCTCAAGTCCTGCATTCTCACTTTCTCAACTTTCACCCCATCATCTTCTACCTATGTGACTTGGGACAAGTTGGGCCTCAGTTTCCTTTTCTGTAAAATGAGTAGTCAGACCAGATGATCTCAAGGATCTGTTCCAGCTTTACATCTCTGCTGTTATATGATGACAGCTTCTTTATATATATACACATACACATATACATACATACATACATATATTAGGATTTTTCTTGAAATTTCAACTTAAACTTATCTTATTTCAAAAATGGAAACTTTTCATTCCGTTTCCATGAAGTGTTTCCAGATTTTTTTTCTTAGGAAAACAGCTTCCTAAAATGCTAATTCTGCAAGCCCTATCTTGACTACCACACCAAAGAAATCAGCAAATAAGCCATTGCAACCATTGGCAGCTACTTTGCTATTAACTCCTTGGCAAGGCTCAAGTGACTTCATTTACTCATTCATTCAGCAAGCATTTTTATTAAGTGCTCACCTGCCATTAGATACTGTTCTAGGTGCCAGAGAGGTAAAGACAAAAAACTGAAACAGTCCCTGCCCTCAAGGGGTTTGTATGCCATTAAAGGGGAAGCAACCAGAAAAAGAAATAAAATATATGTGAAGTAGATACAAAATGATTTCCAGAAGAAGGGAGGGGACTGGCAGGTCAGGTAAGACGTCCTACAGGATATTACTCTTAAGTTGAGCCTTGAAGGAAGGTAGGAGGGATTCTAGATGGCAGAGAATACATTCCTAGCATGGAAAATCTATATATAAAGGCCAGAAGACTGAAGCTGGAATGTCAAGAACAGAGTCAGGTAAAGTCATTTTGGCTGAAACATGGCATACATGAAGGAGAGTAATGTGCATTAAGCCTGGAAAGGCAGGTTTTAAATGCCACATGGAGTTATATGCTACACTAGAGGTAACTGGAAGGCACTGGAGCTTCCTGAGTTGAGAAGTGTCATCATCAGACATATGCTTTATAATGATCAATTTAGTAGTTGTGTAATTGGACATATTGGAAAGGGAAGAGACTGGAGGCAAGAGATGATGAGGCATTGGATGAGGGTAGCTACAATTCGAGTGGAGAGAAGGGGAGGTATCTGGAGATGTCATAGAATTACAATCAACAAAATTTGTCAATTAGGGTATAGAGGAGGAAGAAGGAAGAGTCAGGATGGCTAGAAGGTCACAAAACTGGAAAGATGGTCTAGGAATGGAGGATTTAGGAAGGAGGAGCACTTGGGGCAGGGAGATAATGAGACCTGTTTGGTCTCATTTTTTTGCAGTTAAGAGATGTCCATTAGGTAGTTTGGGATCTGGAACTGGAGCTAAGGAGGGAGTAAAACTAATTTGATTGCTAAATCTGGCAATCACCTGCAAAGAGATCATAACTGAGCCCTTAGCCCTACTGAGACCACCAAGAGAATTGAGTGATAGAAGAAAACACCCAAGACAGAGCCCTGGTTTGTCCAAGCTCCAATAATATTTAATGACTCCTTCCCCACTGACATATAAGAATAAAGATCTAAGGATGAGGAACTAAAAAGGGTCAATCAAATCACCTAGAGGAAAAATATCCTAATTAACACAAGGCATTAGAGTCTAATAAAGTTCAAAAATGGAATTTATCCTCCTAGAATAGTATTAAGGAATTATACATCAAAGCAACAACATCCACGATGGGGAGGGGTACCCTAATTTCACAAAAAAAGAAAAAGGAAAAGAATTACAGGATAATAAGATCACAGTTCTACAGTTAAAACAGATGAATTACAAAATCATTTTTATAATAATATGATTAAGCGATATAACGGAGCCCTAGTCCCAAAATGAGAGTTTATTTTGAAATTAAACATCCTTTTCCACTGTGCTGCCAGGTTCATGACTTTAGATGTCACTTCTAACATGGTCCTCATTTCACAGAAATTGCCCACAAATCCAAATCCTTTGACAATTATTTTCATAATCTCTCACAAATGCAAAAGTGTCATTCATTGATATTTTAAATTAAATGCAGTTCAAAAATCCAATTGGGGTAGCACAAAATTAACCCTACAGTCAGTCAGGATAGGTTCCAAGGGACACAAATGATTTTAATTTTTTTAAAAAATCTCACCTACAAACAATATCAAAACAGCATCCCAGGACAATTTGCAAAGGAAAATAGAACAATTAAGTAGGCTAGCAACTTGTTTGTATTTTTGAGTCAAATTTCCCTAATGTAAATACCACAGACAAAAAAAAAAAACCAACCACAAATATTTGGCAACCAATAAAAGTAACTCAAATTACTCAATCAATGTTATTGATTTGTATGCATGAAGGAAAGCAATAGCTATCATTTGAATCAACTTCCATGGTAACATCCATGAGTAAAAATGCCAGAGTAAAGCTCTCTGAACCACCAAAAATAAAGTTTGGCATCTCCCTCCAACTCCAAAGTATATGCCTCAGATAGTTAATGCCTAAGGTTCCCTCTCTACCCTTTGCCCAGACACAGTCCAAACAGATGACACAGCGAAAATCAGTTTCACAACTGCCTGTTATATGCAGTTGTACTGTGGTCAGTTTCCCTGGATCCTTGCAGAAGTCCATAAGTGGGTCAGAAATACTTGGAAGATGTTCTGCAGGCCCAGCTAAACAGAGAATCTCACCCTTGGTTCAATTCAACTCCCTGTCAGTTGGATTGTTTTGTTTTCTCCTGGCCACTATCACCCTCAACCCCCAGCAGACCTCCCACCCCTCTCACTTTATCAGCAGCTAACAAAAAGCATCATTTCAGTGACTAGAAGGGTGGGCACAACGCTTACTAACTGTATTTCACTGCTGGCTGTCCTTGTATTCCCCTTGATTTTCAGAAATTGAGATCCTCATCTTTTCAACACAACTTTGGAAAGCTCTTGCCCTCATCACAGCCCATAAAGTGGGTATTTTCCCCCTTTCTTGCTTTGTAACATTAGAAACACTTATTTTTATATTGCAGACTGAAATGGAAAATTAAACTGAAACCATAACAAAGTGAAGAGCTGTTAATAGTACTTTTTTAAAGCAAAAAATACATCTCTGCCCTCTACCTTCCTCAACCAAAACAACAGTGTTGCTTTGCTTCTCTCTTCCCTTTACAAAAATCCACATTAAAGGCAAAAAGAAAACCGAGAAAAGAACTGAAGGCCTCAAATCTATCTAGACAGATTAAGAAAAAAATGTCTAACTGTAGTCTTTTGGATTCAAGGAAGAGGAAATTTACAGTTATATGAGAAGTTCTATTCAGAAAACCTACTCCTCTCTTCCTGTGATTTTGTGATTAGAGACCTTATCCCATGCGATGCATCCATTTCCTAGAAGGAACTAGTAAACACAACAAATTATCCCTAACCTCTCTCCCCATTTCTCCCTATCCAGACTGGTCCCAGGGGCATGCTTTCACATAATCCCCGGGCCTTGAAAATGCAATGGAAAACCTTCTGGGTCTCTGTCACCTGGCCAGACTAGCATCTCAGGCAGCACCTAGGAAAGAGTAACATACAGACAGGTGCAGGCCATGACTCCTGCTAACATGGGTGACTGAGGCAACTACTTGCCCGTCAGGCAGGTCCCCATGCTCCTAGCTGAGCCAGAGTCAGCCTTCACAAAGTGTTGACTCAGTTGCCTCCTTGGGCAACTGAAACACTCCCCATCACCTTCCTATGGGCCCTTTCTGCACTAAGGGGCCCTCATCTAATCAAAGCATTCATTCTCTGGTCTGTTCTCTAGCTGGCCAAAGTCCTGCTTGCTACCTCTTCAACACACCAAGGGTAGATTTCCTCTCTGTGCCCCTCTGAGAAAAATAAGAAAACCCAAGCGGCCCCTTGTCCCCTTTCTGTGGTAGGCTGAGGTCAGTGTCATTGGGCTACTTACCTTGATGATGCTACTTCTTCGGGGAATGCCCCCTGGCTTGTTCTCCCGCCCCACTGCCGGGGTCCCCAAGGTAGGGTGGTTTCCTCGAGAAGGGCTGATGGGCTTCCCAGTCCTGGGGTCCTCCCCTAATACCCCCAGGGTGCAGTCTCCGTTGGAAACCCCACTGCTGCTGTCATAGCGTGTTCTTCCCGAGCTGACGCCACTGTCACCACCTCCACCACCTCCTCCGCCTTCTCCATCTCCTGCTTTAAAGGCCACCTTTCCAAGGACAGGTCCTGGGGAGGTAGGCAGGCCCCCTCCGCTGCCGGCGGCCCCCCGGTCAAAATCTGCCATCAGTCCCCTCCGGCAGCAGCAGCCCAGGACAGGGAGGTCCTTCTTTCACTCACTCCTGCTGCTGCCGAGGGGCTGCTGCTGCCGCTGCCTCTCCCGCTGTCGCTGCTGCTGCTGCTGCTGCTATGGCCTCAGCCCCTCCTCCTCTGACTGCCGCTTCAACAGCTTCTTCCGCTTTTCTTTTTAATTTAGATTTTAGAATGTGTGTGTTTTCGGGTCTGCCTCCTTCGGAGTTACAGACCTAGAGGCTGAAAAAAAAATAAAAAAGAAAAGAAAATGTCTTCATTGCTGTTCGCAGCAAATCGCAGGCTTTCAGCACCTGGGAGAAGAAAACAGTCCCTACACACACACTCGGAGACATGCAGGCAACACATCAAATGCTGACCATCTCCCCTTGCTGCAGGCTCCAAAAATAACACCATCCCAAATGCTCCACTCTCCACTCCCAGCCCCAGCCCCACCCCCACGAAGGAGAGAAGAGGGGCTAAGGAAGCCCTGCCACCTCTTTCTTCCCCCTTCACTCACAAGAGCCCAGCGCGCACACACGCCTCAGATGCTCTGCCCCCCTCTCCCAAGCCTATGGCTGGCATTTCTGCAGAAAGACATCCCAGAGGCTGCTACTGGGGCTGGTGTCTCCCCATCAACCGCAAGGTTCGGGGTAAACAAACAAGTTACAAGGAGCACATCCCTGAGAGGCGGCCGGGGCTGGGGAAGAGGCCGCCCCTTGACCTTCCCTCACCCCCTCTTGTCTCCCAGCCCCGGATCCCGGGGTTCCCCGCCCCCCCGACCCCAAGGTGGCCTGGAAGAGAAATGGGGGAGGGGCGAGGAGGGACTGCCCTGCCCGGGGGGCACTCGCCTAGCCGGGAGTTTGCTCACCGCAGTGACATTTGTAGGGCGCCTGTCCGTGTCACTGAGACACCCGGCCGAGCGCAGAGAGACAAGGTCGAGTTGGGGCACTAAGCAGCCAGGGGAACTTTGGCTCGGGGCTTCGGGGCTGGGGGTGCCAGCCCTGCTGCCCTCCTCTCCCCAGCCCTGCTCCAGAAACCAGCCCTGTCTCCCTCGGAGCTCTCCTAGACTCTTCGCTGCCCCCTGCAGCCACTACGCAGTCCCAACCCAGGGCAGGCAGGACAGGCAGCTATCAGCAGCGTGCCTCTGGTCCCAGGGCTCCTCATCCTTCTCCCTCTCCCCCCCTCCCGGCCATTGTCAACACCTCCTCCGGTGAGCCCAGTGCCCCCAAAAGCCAAGACGTGGGGAGGAGAGCAGAGGGGAGGTACCTTCCCTTCCAGCCTTCCCAAACTCAGCACAAAACCCCAGCGCCCAGGGCTGTGATGGTTAGCTCCCTGCATCTCGCCCACCAGAGTACCACTCCATACCACTCGCCGCTAGCCGGCCCCTCTGCAGCCCTGGGTCCCAGCCACTATCCCGTCAAATTACCCCGGGCCTTCAGTACCCTGCTCACTCCTGCCTGGCTGCTAGCCCACTCCCCATCTGCTCCACTTGGTCCTCCCTCCTGCCCCCGCTTGCCCTCGTGCTCTCATTCCAATCAATCTATCCCCCTGCCTCCAGCCTGTCCTTATGCACCCCGTCCCATTCAGCCACCCCCTGGCAGCCCGCCTGCCCCCGTGCTCGTCTCTCTCTCCCTCCTTCCCTCTATCCATCCATCCCCAGGCTCCACACATCCACCTTTCCCCTTCCTTCCTCCCTCCCTCCATCAATCACTCCTGCCCCCGGCCCCGCCCTCCCTCCATCCCCCAGCCCCCGTGCTCCCGCTCCCCCCAGCAGTCACCGACCCCAGACGTCTCCCCGCCCCTTCCCCGGCCAGCACCCACCTAGGGGCCGCCCCCTCTCCCCCGCCGGCGTGCGGGGTGTCCGGCGTCCCTCCTCTTCCTCCCGCCGCCGCCGTGGCCGCTGCTGCTCTCCCGAAGCCGGATGCACAGAGCCCGGTTCATCTGGCTGCGGTGGCCCCCGCGGCTGCTGCTTCCCCCCCGCTCCTCCTCCTTCCTCGGGCTCCCTCCGGGGCGGGCGCGGAGGGCGGAGGAGGCAGCGGCCCCTGGAGCAGCAGCAGCAGCAGCGGCCCCCGCGGCCCGAGCCCACCCGCCCGCCTCCCGAGCCGGGACGCTCTGCGCCCGCCCGCCGGCCGTCTGTCCGCCCAGCCCTCGAGCTCCCTGCCCCCAGCCTCGGGCCCTCCCTCCCTTCCTTCCTCCCTCCTCCCCTCCCCACCCCTCCAGGGGCGGTGGGGAGGGGGGCGGGCACCTCCCCTTCCCCGCCTCCGCCCCCCTCAGCTGCAGCTGCCAATCAAACAGCCCGGGTGGCGCAACGACGGCGCCCGCAGACCTCCCTCCCCACCGCCCTCTCTCTCTCCCTGCGACCCACACCCCGGCCTTCCCCTCCCCGCCCCGCCCTCCCGGGGCCGCGGGTCCCCGGAACCTAAGCGAGGAGCCAGCGAGGCTGGTTGCTAGGAGAATGTGCCTGGAGGAGCCCGAGATCCCGGAGGCGCGCAGGATGGAGTGGAGGTGTGGGGAGCGCACACGCCCCCTGCACTGCCCTACCGAGAGCCCCTCCCCAAAAAAACCAACTCCCCCTCCTCTCTTCTTCCTCTGCTCCATTACACTCTTCTCCCCATCGAAGAAGTGAACTCGTCCTTTTGGGGAGGGGGGAACCTTTGAGCAGCTGCTTCTCATCCTTAGCCCCCTCCTCACTTTCCGAAGTCCTCCAGGTGACTCCTCTACCCAGCTGCACCCCCACCCCTGATCCAGGGGTCTGATCCAGGCCCCGTTCACTTATGGCCAATAACTAATACTTAAGGGAACGGGATTAAAGAAAAGGAATCTTTTTTCACTGGTGAAAATTGTGAATTGATCTATCAGCATTGTAATCTAGAACCCTTTGAGATCAGGTTTGTCAGGATTAGGGTACAGTCACGGGACAGAAGCTAACCATTCCTCCTGCTGAATGCAGAATGTCCTAGCGAAGAGGAGAGAACAAGGCATAGGCTGTTAAAATGTCCTTAGTGTTGCATGCACAGATACACAAAAGCCACAGAACAGAGGTTTTTAACTTGGAGTCCATAAACTTGGAACTTGTAATATTTTGATAACTATTTCAATAGAATTGGTTTCCTTTTAATCCTATGTACTTTATTTATGCACTTAAAAATATTCCGGGGAGGAGGCCAGAGGCTTCACTAGACTACCCAAGGGGTCCATAACACAAGAAAGATTTAGAACCTCTGCAATAAGGCCAAAACAAACACGCAACTAAAGGTATTTTCTCCTGTGCATCTTATGTTTCTAAAGCCTGAGACTGAGCAGAATTCACAGAACACTCAAGAGGCAGCTCATAGCAAGAAGGTAAAGATCTAGCCTGAAAAAAAACTAGGTTCAAGCCTGGCCTCTAATCTGTTTGCTTTGGGACTCCCGTCAAATCATTCAAGGTCTCCATGTTCTAAATTAAGTGCCCAAGATTATAAATTGCAGAGAAGACACCCATCTACATCAGTGGAGGAATTTTCCCTACCTGGAATTCCCTATAGCAGTAACATCTCAGTTTCTATCCCTGTCTTTATGCCACTATGTGAAGTTTCTTGCCCTGGGATTGATCATTATCAACTATGATGTTTAAGAAAAAAAAATTTTTGGCAGATTATAATTTAGCCTGTGTGGTTCTGTTTATTTTCATCCTTCCTACTTTCCTCCACCCCATTGTTCCAGTGTTCATGGGAGTTAACCTGGTGAAACCCTCTCCACCAGGACTCATTGACTCAGGCTCATGAAGACATTTCATGGGACATCCAGGAACCAGAGGGAGAAACATGATGGAAAATATTTTAGTAAAGGTCAAAAGAGAGAGAAACAAATGATTTTGTCATGGGAGTATCAGAAACCACCTGGACAGAAAGAGGAAATAGGGGAGGAGTTGTGAACCATCATAAGCCTGTCACAGAAGCTTCAATTGGGAGGTAGCTAGGTGGTACAGTGGATTAAGTAAGAATTGGGCTGGCCTTAATAGCTATATGACTCTAAGCAAGTCACTTAACCTTGGTTTGGAATAGTTTTCTCATCCATAAAATAGGGATAATAATAGCATTTATGTCACAGGATCCAGATGAGATAATAATTATAAAATGCTTAGAACAATACCTGACCCATAGTAAATAGCACTAAGTGCTAGTTATTGTCATTATATTTATTATTATTATTCAGACATCTATTGGAGCTCATTCTCTCTGCCAAAAGCAGAATATCTAAAAACTATTTGCCTTAGTAATTATTTCATCCTTCAATGGTAGAGAAACCAATGAGGGAGATGTATTGTTACGGGAAGTGTCTTTTTTTTTTTTTCTGGATCTGATCCTCACCAACAGGAAGGAACTGGTTGCTGGGGTGGAAATAATGGGAATCCTGGGAAGGCAGTGATGCTAATTCCATGCTAATGTTAGTGAAAGAGAGGTAATCTAGGCACAGTCTGACAAGCATCCTAGATTTCAGTAAAGCAAATTCTGAAGGGTTTAGGAGGAAGACAGGAAAGATCCCAATAAACAAAATGCCTCTGGGAAAGTTAGCCTAGGAGGGATGGGAGAGTAAAATCCAGAAGGAATAAAATGAAATAATTCCTATAATGGAATTTGTCTAAACTAAAGGGACCAATGTAAATGCACAGGGAACTCACCACCAACACAGACTTGAGAAATGTACAGAAGCAAGTCATGTAGCAAAGGATAAATGTAAGGGAAATGTACAGTCCTGTAAGAATACTGTCAGGAATGCTAAAGCTTGGGATGACTGACCTATGCTTAGTGAGGGAAACTAAGGACAAAAAAAAGCAATACTTAGAGAAAGAAAAAGATCAAAGAGGTAGGACCTACTCAATTCTTATCTTAATTCTGGGTATTTTCTGCAAAGGAACTTTTTTTTCTTTTTTTCTCATTTTATTCTTAGAGAGAAGATGGAGAAAAATGGTTTAGAAGATAATGTAATCCAAAGAATTCAGAACTGGTTGGATGGTCAGATTGAAAGCCATTTTTCATGGTTTAAAACCAATGTGGCAGGAAGTCTCCAGTGGAGTACTCCAGGGATCTGTGCTTTTGAGAGGTCTGATATTTTTATTAATGACTTGAATAAAGATATAGATAGTATCCTCAGCAGATTTACAGATGACACAAAGCTAGGATGGATAGCCAAATACACTGAAAGACAGAATAGCGAGGCAAAAAAAATCTTGACAGTTCAGAGTATTGGGCTAAAGATGACATTCATTCATCTTTAGTCACTCACTCCTGTTTATCCACACAATCTATGGTTTCAGTGGGGACAAATTCACAAGTATAAGATGGAAGAGCTATATTAGATAGTACCTGTCCTGAATAAGATCTGCGGGTCTTAATGGATTTCAAGTTCAATAGGAGTTATTAGTTTGAGTCATCAGCCAGGAAAGCTCATTTTATCTCAGACTTCACTGAAAGAGGTCCAACTTCTAGGAACAAAGAAGTAGTTGAGTCAAGTCAAGTCAATGAGCATTTATGGTACTAATTGCCAGAAATGCATACAAAGGCAAAAAAAAAACCAAAAAAACAGTCTAAGCTCTCAAGGAACTCCCAGTCTAAAGGACTGCCTCACCATACTTTATCTTCCTCAGATCTCTCCTGGAGTGATGTGTTTAAGTCTGGACACCAGAAAGACTAAGGGAGCATTCAGAGGAGGGAAACCAAGATGGCGGAGGGTCTTGAATCCATATCCTATGAGATAAGTTAGAGGAACTGAACATGAAAAGAGGACTGGAGAGGTGATGGTGGTGATGAAGAACACAATGACTGTTTTCAAATATTTGATAGACTACCTTTTGGAGGAGATAACAGATTCATTCTGTTTGACCCCATAAGGAAGAATCAGGAGCAATGGAATTAGCAGAAGTCACAAAGAGGGACATTCCAACTCAATGTCAGAAAAAGCTTCCCAACAAATAGATCTATCCAAAAGTGAAATGGTCCTTGGAAAGGTAGTGCTTCCCTCTACTTGGATGACTCTAAGCATGAATGGACCCTTTTTGAGTATGTTGTATTTAAGTTGGACCATATAGCTATGGAGGTCTCTCCCATCATTCAGATTCTGTGATTCTCACTGACTTCCCTTCTATATTTTAATCATTCATATGTAGTCAGGTGATGGCAAGATGGATAGAAAGGGGGTGGGAGAATATTTAGGGGCCCTTAAGTTGTCCTTTGCTATTTCTGTTCCAACTACATAAAAAAAGCCATCTTAAACTTTCCAAGTGAACTTTGTCTTCGAGTAATGTATAGGTGTGTCTCTCCTTTCAGAATGAACTCTGTCTCTCACATCAGCAAAAGAATTAATGGCAAATGTTAGTGGTGTCATTTGTCAAATCATATTCTGCTTTGTTTTATTTCCACAAATTTCCTAATGTAAAAAAAAAAAAGAAAGAAAGCAAAGCAAAGCAAAGAAACATTTTAATCCTTTGGATTTTTTTTCATAAGATCAACACTCCATTCATTTATTTTTCCACTAAAATGAATATCTATCTTACTCTCTACCCTGAACAGATCAAGGGAAACTTCGCTGAAATAAAGTTGGCATTTAAATTAAAATGTTTCCCAAAGCATCTTGGCAGACCTGTAACTAATGATGCCAGAAGCCAGAGGGCTGTGCCAGATCCCTTTGATTATTCCCCATAAATGCTTGTCTCCTACATCTCCCTGGTCAGAATACTGCTGATGTTTTAAGTGTGTTTTTTCATCAAATGAACAGCAAAGACTGGAGGTACTCTTTCTCTGAATGTGGGGCCAGGAAGCTGCATGTTCATTCCTCCATGTCTAAAGGTAGACACTTGCAGTGGAAACCACTGCCAATTGATGTCTCAGTATCTAAGTTCACATTCTTAATCACGAAGGACAACATATGTAATCATTTCTTCCCCTTTACTGCATTTTTTTTCTCCCAGATTCCTCTGCAATTCTTTCCTATTCTGCTTCATTAAATGCTTTTATTGAATAAGTTTCAACAGAACTGAGTATAGAACTATCTTACTAAAATGTGTTTTCTTGGCATTTAAAATTGTATAGAAGTTAAATTTGGGGAGAAATTCACAAAATACTAGTCATTATTCTGCCAAGCCTAGGATTTTCTTTTAACATAATGTCTAAAAATAATGTTCAGAGAAATTTTCAGGGCAGAAAGAGAAGTGAGATACTATATTATTATTCACAACAATAATAAAAATGTTCATTGACATTTGTGCTGCAAATTTTGCAGTGCATTTCCCATTCAGCATGGCTCAATGGAATGGACATTGAATTTGGTTTGTTTTTTGTTTTTTGCGAGGGGAGAAGGCAGGGCAATTGGGGTTAAGTGACTTACCCAAGGTCACACAGCTAGTACACGTTAAGTGTCTGAGGCCGGATTTGAATTCAGGTCCTTCTGACTCCAGGGCCACTGCTCTATTCACTGCACCATCTAGCCACCCCAACACTGAATTTGGAATTAGAGGACCTGGCTCAAAATCCTGGTTCTTCTATTTGACATTCGGTCACGTAGTACCTGTGAACCTCAGTTTTCATATCTATAAAATGGGACTGAATTAGATGATCTCCAAGGTCCCTTCCAGTGACAAATCTATGATCTTATGATCTCATGATCTAATTTTCAGCCTCACAATTCTTCAAGGTAGGTTCCCCAAGCATTATTATACCCATTTTACAGATGTAGGAACTGAGGTTCAGCTAAATTACTAACCCATAGTCACTCAGTGAATCTCAGACTTTCTGTCTCCAATCCTATCACTTTATCCCCTATATTCCTGGCACCTGCCGCAGCTTTATTTCACTCATATTGTCTATTGATTACATTTTCTTATTTCTTGGACAATATCTAAAATATTGGTAGAGTCTCATTCCTGTTTATCCACACAATCTATGGTTTCCTTTCCTTATTTCCTATGTATCCTGTATATAACCTGTTAGTATATAGTTATTAGCATGTTGTCTCCCCTATTTGACTGTCTTGTGTCTGTCTTCAAATGCCCAGACCTTAGCATAGTGCTGAGAACACAACAGGTGCTTAATAAATGGTTATTGACTAACCAGTTATCCTTTCCTCATAACTGAAGTCCTCCATCATTTCTAACATCATTCTCCAAACCCTCTCTCAGCGGGAATTTAATGAGATGCTATACCAAGCATAGTATCACTGATGCCCTGTGAAGAGATGATCTCCACTCCCTGATCCTTAATCAGATGTTCTCCACGTCTCCCTAAAATAACATGTTCTCTGTTTACTGACACTTGCAACTCTGCGTATTCATTACTGGGGCTGTATCTGCCTGTTCCAACATTATGGCTTTCCAAGTCTTTTCTGACTCACTGAGCACTCAGGTTTTACATTTCCCCATCCCCCGTATAGTATAATAATATTCCTTCTCCAGCTCTAGTCTTATTTTGTGTGTTTCTCGTTTGTCCTAAAGGCATATTTCTGTCTTTAAGCCTTTGAGTTGTGTTGCTATAATAGGCTTTATTCTTCATTTCTGGAAGGTCAGCAAGAGTGAAAAAGCAGATGATCAGATGGTTTCAGAATAGGGACCAGTTATATCAACTCACTGGTCTTCCCTGACTATGCATTGGATCTAGGGTTGAATTTTCATCTTTGAGGTTACTATGGTTTGTATTCTGATTATTCTATCATCCTTAGCAATCAAACAAGCATTTATGAGGCACTTACTCCATGTCGGCTACCATGCTAAACTCCAGAGATACAGAAAAGGGCAAAAAACATTTCCTTCCCTCAAGGAACTCACAGTCTAATGGGGAGACAACATGTAAATAGCTATGTACATACAAGATATAGACAGGGGAGGTGGGAGGGCATCTCAGAGCAGGAGACAGCATGTAAATAAGAAGATATATACAAGATACATACTGAGGTTGTGGGAGGTAATCTCAGAGGGAATGGCACCAGCAGCTGGGAAAATATTTAGACATTGGCTTCCTTCCTAGGCAGCAGAGAGATATGCCAGTGGTTTTCAGTTTCGTATTGTATCGAAGTAGAATATTGGCATTAAAAAGATGGGTCTTTGTTTCAGGGGAGAAGTTTGGAGTTATTAAAGGAGCCTTGTAATTTCCCAAAGTTAATCCAGCCTGTCTGGCAGCAAGTCAAGGAGCTCTACAGTATAGGAAGAATTAAAAATGAGAGCAAAGGAGAGGTGAGTGGGGAGTGTGAGCAGGCTCTAAAATATATAACACTGAAGGAACTGCAGAGAAGAACTGTAGTGAAGAATATTATTGGAGAAATGGATGATCAGAAAGAGACGATGGGCTGATTTATGGGGCCAGAGTTAAGGATGGCCTAACAACAGTCTGTGTGCTCCTCTGGTGTGTACAAAACGTCAAGGGAAATTGAAGAAGGTTCCCAGAACACTGGGTGGTTGCCCTGTGGTGCACTCACAGGAGGATATGACCAAGAATGGCCAAATGGGAAACATTCAGATTAACAATATTATACATCTATTTGAGTATCACGGAAGGCCAACATTTATTTAACCATTATTCAAGATCAGGTGAAAGAGCATTTTTAGGTGACAGTCTTTTTAAATTTTTTAATTCTTTCTCTAGGTATGACAGAACCAACAAGCAATCAATCAACAATATTAAGCACCTACTACGTGCCAGATGCTGTACTAGGCTTTATGGATACAAGTACAAAGAATGAAATAATCCCTGCATGTAGGAAACTTATATTCTATTGGAGAAGACAACAAGGAAGTACATATATAAATAGAGAATAAAAATAAAGTCAATAAATACAAATATGTACAAAATAGCTAGATACAAGGTAGTCTGAGGAAGGTGCTAGCAATTGGGGAGATCAGGAAAGGTTTCATGAAGAAGAAGATACCCAAGCTGCTTCTTAAAGGAAGATAAGACTGCTAGGAAACAGAGGTAAGGAGGGAGTACATTCCAAGCATGGGGAATGGCCAGTGCAAAGGCACAAAGATGGGGGATGGGGTGTCCTATGGGATGAACAGAGAGAAGGCCAGTTTGACTGAATCACGGAGTGAAGGAGGTGTCCAGGGAGACTGGAAAGGTAGGTCAAGGGCAGATTGGATAGGGCTTTACAAACTAAACAAGTGAATTTATTGCTGGTCCTAGAGGCAATAGGGTAGGCTAAATAGAGGGGTCAGGTGATAAGATCTGTGTACTTGGGGAAAATTAGTTTGGCAGCAGTGTGTACCATGGATTGAGAGGATCCCCCATAACACCTGACAATCACAGATTTAGAGCTAGAATAGACCTTAAAGCCATCCAACCCAAACCCTTCATTTTTATAGAAAAGAAAAAGGACCAGAGACATATAGGACACACCTAGCATCATCTAACTGTATTTACTAGGATTTGAACCTGCTTTCTAAGTCCAGATCCAGGGATCTATGTACTGCATGGTGCTGCCACTTCTAGTTACCTCTTAATATTTACCCACTTATGAGATTCTTTTGGGAGGGGTGTTAACTTCCTCTTTTCAGTTTCTGGGCCACCATGTTGAGTTAGGTGGCACTGTTAACCATTCTTTCTCTCTTCTTCCCTTGGTGGCTAAAGTTCTAGAAAGTTAAACCCACTTGAATCTCCACACACTGCCCCCTTCACTCTTCAACCCTGGGGTCCCTTTCAGCTCTAGAGCTGTGATACTCTGGTCCCTTAAGCTTTCTTTGTAATTCTTACCACTCTACTGAAAACGATATAATGATAATGATGAGGGCATTAACAATCATAAAACTAAAAAACTAAAAAAAAACTATCATAAAACTAGTAGCACCTACTGTGTGCCAGGGGGCAGCTAGGTGGGACAGTGGATAGAGCACTGAGCTTAAAGTCAGGAAGTCCTCATCCTGAGTTCAAATCTGGTCTCAGACACTTAGTAGCTGTGTGACCGTGGGAAAGTCACTTCACCCTGTTTGCCTCAGTTTCCTCATTTGTAAAATGACCTGGAGAAGGAAACAGCAAACCACTACAGTATCTTTTCCAAGAAAACCCCAAATGGGGTCACAAAGAGTCTGACACAACTGAAAAGAATGAGTAACAACAATTGTGTGCACCACACTGAGTTAAGCATTATCTGGGAGTGAATCCTGGGAGTGAATACTATTATTATTCCCAATTGAGGAAACTGAGGCATTTGTCTAGGGTCACAGAGCTAGGGAGTTCCTAAAGCTGGATTGGAACTCAGGTCTCCCCTCACCTAAAGGCCTGGTGCTCTGGCCACTTTACTCCATTAATTGCTTCAAGCTGATCTCTCCAAAATCACCAGTGAATTCCTCTTTACAAAAAATACACATATAAAATAGGTGGGGAAAAAAAGCTGTGTGAGATCCTGGGCAGGGCTTGAGGGAGGGACAGAGAAGGGAAAGGTCATTTATGACTTAAGGGGATAAAAAAAAGGACTTCCTGGAAGAGCTGGGGACAGTTGAGTTTAATTTTAAAGAACGAGTCAACAAATTGGTATGAAGTAACATAAGTGAGGGATAAAGCCGATGGAGATGATATCACACTAATGTATGATTTCCTCTTTATAAACTAGTATGGGTGTTGTTCAGCCATTTTCAATTGTATCTGACTCTTCATGCCCCCGTCTGGAATTTTCTTGGCAAAGATAGTGCAGTGGTTTGCCATTTTCTTCTCCAGCTCATTTACAGATGAGGAAACTGAGGCAAACAGGGCGAAGTTTCTTCCCCAGCTATTAAGTGTCTGAGGCTAGATTTGAACTCAGGAAGATGAGTCTTCCTGACTCCAGGCCCAGTGCTCTGTGCACTATGGCGCCACCTAGTGCTAATCATATCAGTATGCTTCCACAGATGTTTGCTGTAGTTCCTTCTAGTCTCTTCCTTCTTCTTTCCCATGTCTCTCCCACTATTTCATCATAATATAAACTAGTCTCATGTTTAAGTCTTCTCTGATATCAAGGTTACAAAACAAGCAAAACACTGTCTTCTTGTGCTTTGTAAAGACACATATGCAACATTATCTCTGTGTTAATTCATTTCCTTAACATGGGGCAACCACAAAGGAAGACCTCCATTTCTCACCCTTTGTAAGAGAAAGAGCAGGGGCCTGTTTTCCTCTTCACAGGGTCCTCCTGTGCAACACCTAGATTTTCTGTCAGTTTCCAAAGTAACTTTAGTCAAAAGCCAGTGTCTTCAGAATTTCCTCTTTCTACAGGTCTCTCATCCTCCATCTGTTCATCAAGAACAGATTTTTTAAAATTAGTTCAAGGTGCCTACTATTTTGTATTTATTTTTTTTCTGTATCTATTGAAGTATTCATGTTTTCTCAAAAGTTTCTTCTCTTCCCCTTTCTTCAATGAATTTTTAACAATAATAATGATAATGTGACATTTACATAGAATTTTAATGTCTACACAGTGAAAAGTCCTCTTTGCTCTGGTTTCCTCATTCTGTTTATTCTGTAGCATGGATCTAATGAGATAATAATTAAATTAAAGCACTTTCAGACATTAATTGATGAATTTAATTTACTTAACCAGCCTTTCTTGACTTCATACTCTAGGTATAGTACTAAGTTATATTCCCATGGGACACACACACAAAAAAATGAGATGTCAATTTCTGCTTTACAGTGAGGGAGGGAGGGGGACACTGAAAACAAATTCTGCCCATTTCTCAGATTGACTCAGGACCAACCCAAGAAGAGAGTATTCAGCATAAAGTAAGTTCCTAGAACAAGATAAATCTTGATTTGGGTCCTAAAAGATGCAATGAATTTGTTGGTGGCACTGTGAACTGGTCTAGTCATTCTAGAAAACAATTTGGAACCATCCTCAAAGCAAACTGTGCATACCTTGTGATCAGCAATACCACTACTAGGTCTATACCCTAAAGAGGTTAAAAAAAGAAGAAAAAGACCCATATGTGTTTAAAAAAACAAAAAACTTGGTTTGGGCCTTACCCTGGTCAATAAGGTAAACTGAAGAAGAGAAAGATAGAAGTATTTTATTAGCACACCAAGACAACAAGCGGTTGGATACAGCCTGCCTTGATCACGGCTTTTATAGAGAGAAATCAACAACTTCCATGATTGGTACATGTCTCATGAAGGAGATAGGTTTTTTGCTACTTCAACCTTTTCCCCCATATCTAAGTACTTATGCACAAGGGTATCTCCAGGCACCATCTCTCCTGTGCCCATACCCAAAGTTTTAAACAAGGTTTTAAACATGGAGTCATTCAGGCTGACTTTGCATCTACATACAAAACTATTTCTACCAGCTCTATTTGTGGTGGCAAAGATTTGGAAACTGATGAGGGTGTCCATTCATTGGGGAATGGCTGAACAAGTTATGCTATGAATGTGATGGAATACTACTGTGTTATAAGAAATGATGGAAGAGATGATTTCAGAGAAACTTGGAAAGTTTTTTGAACTGATGCAGAACGATGTGAGGAGAATCAGGAGAACAATTTATATAATAATAACAACATTGTAAAAACAATCAATTCTGAAAGGCTTAGGAATTCTGCTATTCTAATGATAACCCATGATTCCAGAGGACTCATTATGAAACAGGTCAGTGGAAAAATAATGGCCTCAGGACTGATTGAGGCATAATTTTTTTGGAACATGGACACTGTGGGGATTTGTTTTACTTGACTTTACAAGTATATAACAGGAGTTTTGTTTTTATTGCTCCCTTGGGAGAGGGAATAGATATAGGCAGATATCCATTTAAAAAAATAAACTTAATTAAAAAATAAAATTTCATTTAAAAAAAGAAGTAATGAATTTGGATTGTTAGAGAAATGGCCAAAGGACACTGTAGTCAGAAGTAGAAGCAAAAGTCTGCTTTTTGCTATCTTCAGGGCAAATGTGCTTATATTATTAGTAAAAAAAAAAAAAACCCAGGAGATTAAAGTCCTTGATGCAATGAAGACAGAACTGCAGGAAGGCGACTCTGTAATCTCTAATCCCAGTAAAGAAAGAATGGGGAAACTCACAAATTACAAGAAGGATTTAGGTTAGGTATAAAGGAGGGAAAGCCACCTTGACTACTTACTGTAGTAAAGACATACTGGGCTGTCTGTATTATCAAGGGAGATTGTGGAATTTCCTTTCCTAGAAGTCCTGAGGAATAGACTAGATAATTATCTACCAAGAGGCCATGGACAGTCCCTGCCTAAAGGCAAAAGTTACAATGAATGACCATTCAAGCCTCCTGGTTCTAGGAGACTAATCAATCACAGATTTTTTAAAAAATTCTTTAAGTCTCAGACTTAAAGAGGATTTTGATTTAAGAGGAATTGTTTGCTACTGTGTGTTTTGGGATTCCCAAGTTTTCTTCCATATGCATGGATTTCTCACTGGATTTCTCAATTCCTTAACATTTCCTGTCTTGAAATTGAATTCCTTTATCGACATTTACTCCAAGTCTTCTGAATTCCAGCAGCTCCAGAAAATTGGCCCATTCTCCTTACATTTTTAATTAACTTCCTTTTCCCAGAGAGTCACAGATGCCAGGATGTTTTCCCCCTCTAGGGAGGTTCTTTATTTCAAAAACTCTTAAAGTTGCCCTTTACCTAGAGCCTAGTCACTTCTGTGATGATGCTAATTTGCCTCAATTTGTCAGTCTGTCAAAAAATACTTATTAAGCCCCAGAAGGGGCAATTAGAGCCTCCAAGGGAACAGAATATTTTACAATCAGTATATTTAAAGTATTTCACTAATCACCTTTCTTCACTTCCAGTTCTTAGGATGGGTGCATTGCTTTTAAACACTTTGTATTCTATTCTTAACTAGAGAGCTTCATTATCAACTTTCCTTAATCGACCCTTACAGCCTATATGAATGCTTTCCAAGGGATTCACTCCAAAGACTCCCCTTCTTATTTCTTTAAATAAAAAACAATTGTCTAAGAGGCAGTATGTGATGGTAGAAACAGCAGTGATTTGGGAATTAGAAGACTGGAGTTTAAATCTCTCCTCTGATATTTAATGGACCCTGTAACCAGGAGGCAAATCACTTCATCTCCACTCCCTACCTCCTGCCCCCTACTTTATTTGTCAAATGAAAGTATGGGAGTACCTCTGAGGTCCACCCAAACTCTAAGCCCTGATAATCTGGTGAAGGCTATGAATCTACCTTCTCAGAATAAAGTCATTAAACACATAGGGTTACAAAGGAGACCAATTAAAGTGAATATAACTATCAAAATATTTTTAAAAACAGGTTCTTAGACCTCACATCAAGACTCCTTGTTCTAAATTTGTGATCTAGACTTTATTCACACTAGCTATTAAAAATGATCCCATGAGGTTTTCTTTTTCCTTTTAAACAGTCAGCTTAATTCTTAGTACTGTAAACCTCGGTTTTCATAATCCCTTTTTCTTATGATTAGTATCTTCATACATATTTAATTGTTAATAATTTACACTGTGTGTAAATCAATCAGCAAGCATTTACCCAATGCCCAAGTTATGGCACTGGGCTCCATTGATGAAGGGAGCTAAGCTTAGACATCTCATTTCTCACCTGGCTGCACTTCTCTACCATGCCCTGTCGAGCAGGAGGAAGTGGGGTACTGGCCCCACTCCTTTCCAGCTTGCTTTTGTGTCGTTGTATTGTTGTTGTTGTTGTGCAGTAATGTCCTACCCTTCCTGAGCCCATTTGGGGTTTTCTTGGCAAAGATACTGGAGCGGTTTGTCATTTCCTTTTCCATTTTATAGATGAGGAAACTGAGGTGAATTGCTCTTGGTCACACACACACACACACAAACACAAAATTTCTTAAACTGCATTTTAACTCAGCTTCTGGTAACTGCAGAATCAGTCTTCTATCTACTGAGTCACCTACTACTACCAGTGTGTGTGTGTGTGTGTGTGTGTGTGTGTGTGTGTAGGAGAAATCCTATTCCATGTCTTGTGTGTCGGGAGGCTGACTATTTCTTGTAAGCTAAGTACCAAACTAGGAATACCTTAGCCACAAGAATAAATTCCAGCTCTGATATGTTACTACTTTACCCAGAATAAGTCCTTCAGCAACCTGGGGGGGCTCCAGATTCCTCACTGTTAGCATGGGGACACAAATGGTGACCAATCTCCTACAGATATGGTAGGGCAAACTATTACATAAAACTTTCATGAATGAAAGTGCACTAGTGATGCTAATTATTAATAATGTAGCTCTTCAAGCTTTTAAGGGCCTTCCAAAAATCATTAGGCCATCAGAAAGCTTATCTGACCCATGACATTGGCTACACTTACTGTCTTTTTACGTTGCACAGCATCATGGAATCATTTCAGAGCTGCACGTCGCATTCATTAATTGTTATTACATGGGAAGTCCTACTCAGGGGTATGGGGAATCTTGAGAAAAAGAGGTCAGAACCTCCCACTTCTCTTGCCTGCTTGTCTTTTATCCATAGTTCCTAGCTTCATGCAGATTCGATTCAGCTCTGAAAGGGACTTTGGGGATCATTGTGGTAAGATACAACCAAGTATAATGAGTACTGAATTTGGAGTCCAAATCTGTCACTTATACCTTTGTGACTTTGGACCCATCACTTGAGCCTAGATTAGGTTCCTTCTGAAGTCCCTTTTTGTTCTTAAATCTATGAACAAATTCATTCCCTTTATTTAGACAGTCGACAAGCATTTATTAAGTTCCTACTATGTATCAAGTACTATATTAAGCCCTGGGGATAAAAGAGTCTTTGCCCTCATGAAGCTGGAAGTCTAATGGGGGAGACAACATGCAAACAACTACGTACAAACAGGATAAATTGGAAATAATCTTGGAGGGAAGGAACTAGCATTAAGATAGACTGGAAAAGACTTTATGCAGAAACTGAGAGCTGAAGGAGGCCAAGAGGCAGAGACTCAGAGGGAATATGCCGTTCTAGGCATGGTGGACAGCCTGTGAAAATCATCTTACAAAGTCCAAAGAAGTTATGCTTCTCAACAAATATATGTAACCAGGGCTCATGCCCATTTATAAAAGACTTTCCTTTGTGATGAAGAATGATTACTCCATGCCAGGCTTGGAAGAAGAGCCCAATAAAACCCAATAGGGTCCAGCTTTGAGAAAGGACATGCATGGTTCCAGGATCTCTTTAATGGAGAGGTCCCTGGAAGGAAAGAAAGATTCCAGAAAGAAGCTGACAGGTAGAGGATCCAGGACTTTGATCATATCTAGGTGCCAATTCCTCTTGGGTGAGATCAGGTCCTCATTTGTGGTTGAGCTGAGATATCTCCCTCCCAGTGTGAGAGCTCATTCTGCTGTATTCTAATCTGTATGACATAACTGATATCAGTTTGGATAAACAGATTGACTTTTCAATCTGTGTGATGATTCTTGTGCAGCTGAGGTCTGGGTGTAAGCATGCCTTCTCTGTCAAAGGGATAGAGACCAGGAGCACAGTATGAAGCTAAACATTATTTTCCCTACATTAGCAATACTTAGGATAGCATTCTTGCCTGGTGGCCCTTCTCTGAGAAGAGCAGAGTGGCCAGCTCATGACCCCAATCTCCCGCTCCCCTCCTGGCAAGAATCAAAGTCTCTCTTAGAGAAAGGTTGATGGAGGAAACTATAGAAATATCTATAAATACCTCCCTGAGGGCCCCATTTAAACAGACCCATGTAGATACACATGACCTACATGGGCAACACACACACACACACTCACACACACACACATATGCTTCACATAACAATAGAATCATAATTCACCCAGTGTTCCTATTCCAAATCTACCATGCTTACCCCCGTATTCCTCTGCCTGACTATATTACTCTTCCTCATTCATTGTTTCCATGGTTGGGCCCCTGCCTTCTTGGGTCCTTTTCCCTATCATTTTGTCCTTTTTTTGTGATTGACATTCTCTTAGGAACCTATGGCACCTGATTTTGTGCTTGTTGTCCAACTGTGCCTAATTCTTCAGACTAGACGGGTCTCTTTTCCTCCTAAGCTCCTTCCTAGCTCACGTGACCTATTCCAGACACTGCTTAGACCCTCATCTGAAGGTGCTCACTCTCTTTTCACAACTTGTCCCCCTACAAATTGAAGACCACTGCACAGACAAAGACAAATCCACTCTATTGGGAAAGAAAGGATGATACAAAGCAGAAGACAATGGATGTATAAGGAAAGTCTGGCCCCTGATTGCATTGTTTTCATGAACTCCGAAGCCAGTGCTTTTATACTTTAAAGTTCAGGGTCTTAAATAGCACCTAGAATGCTAACTTGTCTAGAGTCATGAAGCCAGTGAATATCAAAGGAAGGATTTGAACCAAGCTTTTTCTGGCCTCTTGTCTACCCTCTATGGCACACTGAGTCTCAGCATATAAGAGATCAAAGTGCTATTCAAGTCACAAGGACTTACCTGCTGAATTGGCAGGTAAGGGATAATGTCGTGGAGGACGTGATATTTTTCATTTGGGTCTTGAGAGATAAGTTCACTGATAAGTTGGGTCCAGAGGTGGGAGACTGGGAAACTGACTGCCTTCAGATCATGCCCGATGGAAATCAGCAGGAGTGGAGGGTGTTGAGACTGGAGAAGAGAAATCTCAGAGGTAAAGAGGAGCATGCGTGTGAAGCAACACCATGTAGATAAGGGATTGGACTTGGTTCTGCTTGGCTGCAGAGAGCAGAACTAGACATGGTGGGGAGAAGGTGTGGAGACACAGGTGGTTATTTATTTACTTATTTTAGGAAAAACTGTTCTGCTTCATCTGCACTATTAACATTTTCCCACCACTTTCTTAATTCTAGAAAATCAACACCACAAACAACCAAGCCCTGATTGGTGGCCATTTGTGAGGAAATTTAATAATTGGCTCTCACTAAGCATTAAGAGCTGGGCTTTGATACAAGGCTGGATGTTGATGGGGGGCGGTATGCACAGGGAATCTTCTCTTAGTTATGAGCATAGATTTAGAGCTAAGAAGAGGTCATCAGGCTGACCTCCCTCATGTTACAAGTAAGGAAACTGAGGCACAAAGAAGTTGAATGACATTCCCAGGGTCACACAACTATTAAATATCTGAGGCAAGATTCAAACTCAGGTCTTCCTGACTGCAGGTCCAGCATCCATCATGCCGTGTCCACCTAGTTGCCCCACGTAGGATGGAAGAGGTTCTCTGAGATCCTTGAGGTCCCTTCCATTGCCTGAGATTGATTCTGTGATTGTGTAACTCAGTAGATGGATAGGAAGCCCCTCTTCTTACAGATGAGGAATCTGCTTTCCAAAAAAGTCACATCTGGTCATAACAAATGCCAGTACAACAAAAATTTCTGTTGAAAGAGATTCCCCAGCCTATAATGTTCAATTATATTTCAACAAATGAATGTGGCCCATCCTTTAGTGTCTATAATGGTGGAATCTGACCAGAAACACCAAAGTTACAGACACACCCAGCCTGGAGTCAGGAAGACTCCTCAAACCCAGTGTCAGACACTAACTAGTTGTGTGACTCTGGGCAAGTCATTTAACCCTGTTTATCTCAGTTTCCTCATCTGTAAAATGAGCTGGAGAAGGAAATGGCAAACCACTCCAGTATCTTGGACAAGAAAATCCCAAATGGGGTCATGAAGAGTCAGATAAAACTGATAACAACAAAACCCAAAGTTCTCGCTCTTAACATATATTCCCAAGCAAAACCAAGTTATAGAGGGAGTAGAAAAGAGGGAAAAATGTTATTGTTAGTTTGATGCACCAACTGATTTTTACTTGGCCACCCCTGGTTTCTTTTGGGCCAGGGATACATTATCATCTCTAAAGGAAGCTGCTATGACCTTTCTCTACTCTTGACGGTTTTAAGTCAAATTGATCTCTTTCAGTCCTGGAGACTGATTTCAGCGTCCTTCAAAGATTCTTTGAAATTTTCCCTGGAACATGTTTATTTGACCTTGCAATAAGCATGGACAGCATCCTAAATATTTCCTATTATAAATGGAAATTATAAATGACAACAATTATTGCCTGGGGATAGCAATGTGGCAAGGCAAAGAGATCATTGGTCTGGGAGGATGTTCAAGTTTGATCCTTATATATTTAACTTAGAGTAGACTGGTGTCACTTCTTCTCTCCCTGTAAAACGACGGGGCTGAACTAGGCATCTCAAAGATCCAATAGAATGTAAGATGCTGAAGAAGAGGAACCTGTTTGTTCTTGTCTTCGTACCCCCAGGGGCCACGTAGTCCAACCAGATCGTTTTAAAGGTCGGTAAACCAAGGCTCAAGGGGGATGAGAGACTTGTCCGAGGTAGGGAGGGGCAGATTAGGAACCTAGGTTCCTAATATGAAATGAAATAATAGTTGTAAAGCAATTAGCAAGGGGCCTGGCACATTTTTGTTATTAAGTTGTTTTCAGTCTTTTCCAACTCTTCATGACCCCATTTGGGGTTTTCTTAGCAAAGATACTGGAGTGGTTTGCCATTTCCTTCTCCAGATCATTTTACAGATGAGGAAACTGAGGCAAACAGGGTCAACTGACTTGACCAGGGTCATACAGCTAGTAAATGTCTGAGGTCAAATTTGAACTCAGGAAGAGGAGTCTTCCTAACTTCAGGCCTGGCACTCTGTGTACTGAACCACCCAGCTGCCTGGCTTGGCACACAGTAGGTGTTTAATAAGTGTTTGTTTCCTTCCCTTTCCCCTTAACAAATATTTGATTGATCAATCAAGGCTCCAAACCCAGGTCTTCCAACTCCCAATCCAGTGTGTTCTTTACAATATATTTACTGAATTACTGCTGGGTACATTCCACTTCAAATATCTCAATAGTCTATGGTTCTAAACTTCTGTTACTAAAATTCTATGGGTCTGTAGCTGCTTTGTTTAGATGAAGCTCTCCTCAACTTTCTATTTAGTCTTTCATTATTACACAGTGCTATTGTTCAACAGAAATAATCCCTTAATTGAGCTATGATTCAGTTCAATTCAATTGAACAATTCTGCATTGAGTACCTACCAGTGTCCTCCAGCAAAAGTCCAATTATGTAACTATAGAATGAGTGTGTAGACTATGGTTAGCAGCATCTAGTGTGTATGTACACACACACACACACACACACATGCACGCACACATGCTTCTGGAAATAGAGGAAAGGAACCTTATTAACTAGTTTTATTTCTTGGAAGATATATTTTAACTAATAGATTTTTCTCATTATCTATTGTTTTTACATCATCTACATTTCCCTTGTATCCTTCCCCATTTCACTCTCCCAGACAGTCATTTCTTATAACAAAGAATATTTTTTAAAAAGAGAAAGAAGACAAAATTCAGCAAAACCAATCAATACATCGAAGAAGCCCTGAAAGTTTCTAACACACAATGTTCTGCAGCCATTGACCTCCCTCCAGTAATCCCACAGAGGAGAGGAGGGAGATATCTTCTCATATCTCCTTTTCAGGCTGTGCTTGTTCATGATGATTTTGCCACATTTGTTTTCAATTGTTGGGTGGTTTTCCATTTACATCGTGGTAGCCCATGTATATGTTGTTTTCTTGGTCTTGTGTATGTTGGGTTTCTGCTTACTTCACTCCATATCAGTTCATGCACATCTTTTCTTCTCTCTATATATTATTTTCATCATTTCTTATGGCACACCAATATTCCATTACCTTCACAGGCCACAATTTGTCCAGCCTTTCTTCAATCAGTGGGCATTGACATAGGTCCTAGTCCTTTGCTACCACAAAAAATGTTGCTATAAATATTTTGGTGTATATGGAGCCTTTCTTTTTATCAATGGCTTCCTTAGGGTAAGTGTCTAACAGCAGGATCTCTGGTTCAAAGTATATAGGCATTCAAGTCACTTTATTTACATAAAACCAAACTGTAGAAAACATTTTCTAATGGTGCTTTGAAAAACTTATTATCAATCTTACATCTTTGACTAGTTGTAAGAATTTGGGTTTTTTCCCCATTTTCTATCAATACCGATTCATATCAACCATTCTTAGTTTAGAGAAATGTGGAAGATCTCTCTGACCAGCATGCAAATTTTAAAAAGCATATTAGTGTGCATTTATTATTTATTCATCAATATTATTTAAATTTTAGGTTTGCAAAGTACATTTCATCTGATCTAGGTCATGCCTTTTGCCTCTCTGAGTGGCTCTGAGTTCTGGAATTGAGTGTGTCTTTTTTCAAAGGAGCATGGATACATGCTTCCCCAAATCAATGAAACATCAGTTTTCTTTGGATTTTCCTTTCCTCTCCCACCTTTGAGAGTGATGCAGTACCCCCTTCTAGACTTTACCAACTCTCTATTTAGAATTTACACATATTAGGTAGGAACCATACCCAGATTTTAGTTTTATTTAGGGCCCCGTTGGAACTCAAAGGCAATTTTGGCTTTCAATTATCGTGGAGCAAAATCCTATTTTAATATAATTCTGTTTGACTTGAAATGCCAATTTTATGAAGTTAAAGGAACTGGCAAAGATTGCAATGAGGTTTTAAGCCTTTCATGCAAGTTTTTATTGAGTTTTTTTTTCTAATCCACTAAGTAGAAGTAAAGGAGAATTGTTGATGTTTCATTTTCTATCATATTTTTTGATAAATATTCCAAAGGGAAAATCAGCGATTTCTACTTCTCAGGGCAAAAAAAAAATCCATTCTAGTGAAATGACATCCATCCTCACCCAATTAAAAAAGACTCTGTAATAACAATTACAACAATAATCATGGTAAATTCAATGTTTTATATCTAATTGGCAACACCAATTGAGAAGGATACTGTAGCTCTTTCTCCCCTCGTGCTTGTGCGTCCTCTACACCTAGTACTCACCATTTTCCTTTAGCATATATAATCTTTTTTTTTTTAATGTGAGTAATAAATCATCAAAAGTTGTGCTACCTTAACACAAGGAGACATAGGTATATCGCTAAGGTCATCATTAAGACCAGAAATAAGTCCTCATAATTTGGTAAGTAGTTTCACCCAATACTTCAAGTAGAAAACTAAGAAAAGAAAATAACTTCAAAATAAAAAGCTAAAAGATTACTAGGATAGAAATTTTGATGGAACATGAGAGCCCAGAGACCCAGCTCAATCTGATTATTTTATAGATGAGAAAACTAATCCCCAGGAGAAGTGACTTGCCCTACCTTGCATATTGAATTAGTCACAGGATTAGAGCTGAAAATGAGGTCTCCTGTCTCTTGATCCAATGTTTTTTCCAACACACCATGCTCTGATCAGACAATCTATCTTTACATAAAAATGAATACAGGTGATAATATAGCTATCTGTGAAAACACTGCAAAACCAATCAACAAACATTTTTAAGAACTTACTGTTTGTCAGTCACTGTGATAAACTTTGGGGAATACAAAGAACGAACAAAAGTAGTCCCTGCCCTCAAGGAGTTTACATTCTAATGGGGGAGACAACACATATTCACATATGCTTGTATATGTAAATGTTTACATGTGCATTATACATGTACATGTGTAATATACTACATATATAAACATTAGTTGTATAACAATATCATATAACACATGTGTGTATGTGTATATGTACATGCGTTATATCGGTGCATATACATACATGCAAGATGTGTACAAAATATAAGGAAGATGACCCAAAAGTTGAAGGGAGGAACAGCTTGAGGACCTGGAAAAGTTCTGGCAGAAGGTAGCTCCTGAGAAGAGTCCTGAAGGAAACCAGGCATTCCAAGGGGGGCAGTGAGGAAGAAGAGTATTCCAGGCTTGGGGAGCAGACAGTGCAAAGCATGGAGGGAAGAGACAGAGCCTTGTGCATTAGGAAGAACAAGATGGTGATGCCTAGAGTGCATGGAGGGGAGAAATGTGTACAAAGCCTAGAAATATAGGAAGGGCTCAGGTTGGAAAGAGCTTCAAATATGATATTTTATGATATTACATTTGAATATGATATGCTATGATATTCTAGTGGTACTAGGTGGACACTGAGTCGGAGGAGAGGGTGACAAGGTCAGACCTGTGCTTTAAGAAAATCACTTTGGCTGCTGTGCAGACATGACTGACATATGTGACTTTGGCTGAGAAGTTAAATAACTAAAACTAAATTAAAATAAAGTTTACCTTAACTTCTTTGGTGCAAACTAAAGATGAGCTAAAAGCTAATTGTCTCTTTGCTGTTGTATGTAAACCGCCATCTCTAGTTAGTTATAAATCTGTATCTTCATCTACATGAGGCACCTGGGCATAGGGGATAAAGGGCCAGCTTTGGAGTCAAGAAGACCTGAGTTCAAGTCCTACTTCTGACACTTACTGGCTGACACTTGACCTTTCAGGATCCTATGACTGGATCACAAATGAGTTGCTTCTGCACTGGTAGAGGGAACATCCACACTGGAATGAAAGGAAATCAGAGGTCTGGAGCTGTCAGGACCTGTCTTCGCTAAATTCTCCTCTGGTGCTTCACAGTGGCCTGGAGATGACTGTGGGCCATCCAAGCCTATGTCTTCCTGCAGAACACAATGTGTGGGCCAGAAAGGCTTCGTAGATAGGTCCAGTTGCAGACTACATGCCGAGCATCTTAGGGGCAGGCTAACCTAAGGTTAGAGACTCCTCACCAAATTATCCACTGAGAAAAGGAACTTTTGGTTATGGCTACCCCCATTTCACCATGATGGTGAAATGACAGGTCATGGATCTGGAAAGACTCCATACTTCATGGAGGATGAAAGAAGTTGTCTAGCAATGGGGTAGTTTCACAAACACCAGCTGGTCACTTCCTAGAAATGGGTTTCTATTTTGCTTTGGTATTAAGTCAGACTGTACTATTCCCAGAAATTTTACGTATCACTGGAAGGCCATTCTACTAATCATGTATATTGTTCTGTGCACACATTACTCTGAGCCAGTGGCTTATAATGTAATAATATGTTAACCCCAGAGTCATCTGAGTTTGAAAATATGACAGTGCTTTGACTATTTGACCCTCTGGCTATAGTCCCTTCCCCAAAACAAATAGCATCTGTTTTGACTTAGTGAGGATTTGACTTTAGTAAATAGTGACACAAGAGTGATGTGACTGTGGCCATTTATGTTCTTCAAGGAGGCTGCTGGTGACTCATTGAGCAATTGCAAGAATGACAATCATTCCACAATCCGAACATGAGCTATATAATATTCTTCATCTTACCACCTCTCTAAACACTAAAAATATAATGGGGGGAGAGATGGCTGGAATTCAGGCTTATAATAATTAGCTAAATATTTTTATATAGGCTTCTAATTTACATGAGTGCTGGACTTGGGGGGCAGAGGACCCCAATTTACTTTCATCTTTGCCTTCTACTACCAATGTGACCTTTCGCAAGTGGCACATAACCTCTCTGGGCTTCAGTTCCTTTATCTGTGAGATGAGGGTGGAGGAGGTATGGACTAGATAACCTCTGAGGTCCCTTCCAGCTGGAAATCTTTGATCCTGTCAGTCTATGAAATCTGACCATTTACGTATCAGTAAATACAACAAGAGGCAGCTAGGTGGTTCAGTGGATAGAGCGAGGGGCCTGGAGTCATGTAGACTTGCGGAGTCCAAATTTGACCTCAGATGCTTCCTAGCTGTGTGACCTTGGGCAAGTCACTTAACCCTATTTGCCTTAGTTTCTTCATCTGTAAAATAAGCTGGAGAAGAAAATGGCAAACCACTCTAGTATCTCTGCCAAGAAACCCCCAAATGGGGTCACAAAGAGTCAGACACAAGGAAATGTCTGAACAACAATGAGCACTATATAGATAAAAAACTTTCATTGCTAAAGAACTTTTAAGCAAAAAATGTTTCTTCAAAAAAAATGACATGACATTATAGAAATCCACCCAATTTGTTCAAGCAAAATAAATACCGATACTTAAGGTCTATGCATGGAAACTGAGCATATGTAAACGTGCAAACTTCAAATCATCATTCTTGACTGTTCCCCTAAGCAAAAAAGGACTGTTCAGGATCTAAGTTCTGGAGGTTTATCACACGTATCTGGTTCTCAATTCCAACAGTTGAATGAAAATCTAAAGAAAATGTTGCTTTCTACCTTAACTCTATGCCTTTCAATATTGGCAAAGTTTGGGGTTAGTTCTGAAAGGCTATCAGAAACAGATATGAAAGTGCCCTTGTGACCAAAAGAGAACTTTTAAATGTTTTATTTATTTGTTTTATTTAACTTGAAATGTGAAACTAGTCCTTTCTGCACACTGAAAAATTTCAAGATATTTGTGAAAAAGACCACAGAGTGTGAAGACTGAAAAATTTAAATACTTAAATGTAATATCCTGGTCTATGTATACACAGTCATTGATGGTCATTCATTGATTCATTCATTGAATCATTCAGAAATTATCTATGGAACTCCATGAACTTGACTAGTCCTGCTGACAACAATAATAATTTATAAAAAAGGTTTATATATATAATATATAATATAACATATTATATATTTATATATAATTAATGTTTATAATTATATTATGTATAATTCTTATATTGTTACTGATTACCAATATTATTATATTGTATTATATTATATCATATTATATATTTTATAAAAGCATGTAATTTATATATTATATATTCATATAATGTTGTCATTGTTCAGTCATTTTTCAGTCATGTCTTACTCTTTATTACCCCATTTGGAGTTCTCTTGGCAAAGAAACTAGAATGGTTTGCCATTTTCTTCTCCAGCTCATTTGACAGATGAGGAAACTGAGGCAAACTGGGTTAAATGACTTGCCCAAGGTCACACAGTAAATAAGTATCTGCGGCTGGATTTGAACTCAGGTCCTCCTGACTCCAGGCCCAGCACTCTTATCAATTGCACCACTTAGGGGCCTCCCAAAAAAAATCCAATAATGCCCCTCCAAAAAAATACAATAGCTACAAACAAATTCACAAATGGCACTCATTTAAAGATTATTCATAGATGAGCAAGTACTTCTTCCACAGTCTGTGGTCTATCATCTATGGTTAGATATTAATTTTCCCAGATTCATATGATCTTGTGCTGCCTTCCTGAATCTGCTTTTGATTAAGTTATCATATCAGACTTCCCTTTTCCTCACTCAGCCCCATCCCCTGGGAAATGGAAACAGGGTGCCAGTAGGAATTTACAAATCCCTTTGAGAGTTCTCCTCCTCCTTCACAAGAAGCTCTCTAGGTGCCAAGCACTGAACCAGCCACATGCAATATGTCCTTGAGATGTTTATTTTGCTTGCCTGATGTAAAACCCTCCCAGTCAAGTAAAAGCACCAAAATGTTCTACATAAAATATGTCCCTGTTTAATTTCATGCTTTCCAGCAAGCCTCCAAATTGTTCAAGCACTAACTTCTTCATTTAAAACTGGGGATAATGAAGAATTGGTCTCCCTGTCTCTGGTTTTAAGCTAATCGTTTAATTAAAGGTCTCAAGTCCCATGGGAGATGGGGAAGCCTGACAGATGCTTTTGGAAACTAACACTACACAGGAAGAGAGAACACACCAGGGAAACCACAGGATGTTACTCTTCTCCAGAAGTCTATGATCTGACTCCCTTTCTTCCAGGGGTGCCCTCAGTGGAAGGAGATCAATGACAGGCTTTATGAAACAAGTGAGCCCTGTGGGGGATTGGGGAGGAGGGCTAGAGGGGAAAGAGGAAGGCAGGAGGAGAGAAGTCAGGGCAGCTCTGTTGTGACAAAGACTGACCTTTTAATGAGCTGTAGAAATGTCAATTTTATAATTCTTTTCAAAAAGCAGGCAGATGTCTAAATAAATCCATGTTGACATTGTACTTTTTAAAAATACTTTCAGAAAGCCATCAGGATAAGATATGTAATAATGACTAGTCATTTTTCTAGCATTTTTAGGTTTGTAAAGTATTTGACACATGCCGCTTCATTTGATATGGTCAGTTACCCATATCTAACTGGGCAATTAACCTTGTTCTTCCTCCACATTAGGATGGAGAATGTAATCACCTGGTGACTCGGGGAAGGCAAGAAGAGCAAGCAGATGATCCATGGGGTTGCTACAAGTCACAGAGAAGGTTGCATGGTTGGGGAGGACTATGAGGAAATACTTGTAGAAGGAGCATCTGGAGTCAGAGCACTGTGAATGGAATCCTACCTGTGTGACCTCTGGGAAGTCACTTAACTGCCATGGGCCCCAGTTACATCATCTGTAAAATGGGGGACGGGTTAGACTAGATGGTTTCCAAGGTTCCTTCCAGATCCAGAAAGGTGATCGTATAATAAGTGTCAACTTCTGATGCCTCAGTTTCCTTATCTGTAATATGAGAGTTGGTTTAGAAGGAAGTTCTTTGAAGTCTCATTCATCTCTAGACCTATGAACCTCTCTGGGCATCAGTTTCCCCATCTGTAAAGTGAAAGGCATGGACTAGAATACTTCTAATGTCCCTTCCAACTTTAAATCTATGGTCAGACAATGCTCTTGATTTTGAGAAGAGTTCTATCCCTTCCCCTGGGAACAGTAATGACTAGTCAATAAAAAGAACTGGGGGGGGGGGGGCAGCTAGGTGGCACAGTGAATAGAGCACCAGCCTTGGAGCCAGGAGGACCTGAGTTCAAATCTGGCCTCAGACACAACACAAAAACTAGTCCTCCAAAAAGCAAAATAAATAAATAAAAGTAAAAAGAACTTGGAGAGGTGGGCAGAACTGACATCCTGAGTAAGGGGAGCTTGATCATTGACTAGGCTCACAGAATGACAATTGACTTTGCTTACTCATTAAATTGGGAGCCGGAATCATTCCTCAAACTGGAAATGAGAACTTAGTGCCACCCACACCCCAAAAGAATATGGGTTTGGAAACAGGAAAAGGGAGGGACATCTGTTTGGGGCTAGGTAAGGAAGCCTCTGCCATGGTCGACATACAGTCATTAAGAAGGCTACATTGATGACTGATTCCAATGGGAAAAGCCCATTGTTGTTGTTTTTTTTTAGAAGCCTTAACACTGGCTGGTAAAGTTGATATGTATCAAACAAACTGATCAGACAATAAGGAACAATTAAAGTAATCATCTCTAAGGGCCTGAAGCAATAGAAACTTCCAGGAATGCTGAAGGATAGATAATTCCTGCCAAAGGAGGATGGCCTGAAGACCCCAGGGAAGAATCTTGAGTTAGAAAGCAGACTCTTCCTCAAAGGGCTGGGATCTGGGCCAAAAGGTCAAGGGGTATATACTGAGAGGAAGTGAAACACAGCCTGGACAAAGAAGGAATAAGATGGAAACCCTTACTCTGAGATAAGACTAGGAACTGAGGGTTCCACTATTCTGGAGACAGTGCTAACTTTAATCTACCTTGGATTAAAAGTCTGAAAATCTGTTTAGAATCCAGAACAATTTAGAAATCTCTGCTCTACAATATTTCCATTGACTTGTTACAAATATAAAATAAACACAATATTAAAAATGAGATAATATGGTATGCAATTGAAATAGCTCCAAACTGACCTATTTATATTAACCTTTATTCAAAAACAGGAAAACATATAAAAGAACAATATCAACACAGATGCATCTAACACCAAAGTTTCCCAGAAAATGACAATCTTAAACCTTCAACCTGCTTGTGGACTTGTCAAGAGGAAAGCCTACACTTTAGAGCCTGACACACCTTAGTCAATATATAGAAGAACTCTGATCACCTTTTATGGCTGGGTGTGGTGGGGCCATTAACCTTCTCAGAGAATCAGTAGAGAGATCGGGCAGAAAAAATTAGAAGCTCCAGGAAGGGCTCAATTTGATACTTCCCATCAACATAAATTAGAAAGTCCACCTTCACTTCAATTCCATAACTGGAAGACAGGTTCTAGCCTAACCCCAAGGAAGATCTAGGAGCCCCATTCTGGTCCTGTGAAGTCCTGAGTCATCTCTGGTCCCCATGAACCTCTGACAAGCCAGTTTGATTCCAAAGCTATCTGCCCTTCAATTTCCTACTCCAGACAAATATGACTGTTTCTTTGCAAACTGGTCTTAAATTAATTTTTCACAACTCTGCCTCACTTAAATCCAATTCACGCACAAGTCAAGACCTCACTGGTGATGCCCTTGGTTCTTTTTGAAAATGGAGGACAAGCAACAATACCCCATCTCAGGAAATCCTGGTTCAGAAATTTATTGAAGCAATATCAGCTTTGTCCCTTATAAACTGAATCCCTTGCCTAGTTCCTGACTCCTGCTTGCTAAACCTTTTTTCAGAGTCCCTGACTCAGGTGGCGGAATGGTTAGAGTGCTAAACATACACTCAGAAAGATCTGAGTTCAAATCTTGCTTCAAATACTTACTAGCTACATGATCCTGGGCATATCATAGATTCACAGTCTCAGTTTCCTCATCTGTAAAAATGAGGCAGAATTTGATGGCCTCCAAGACCTTTCCAACTCTATGATCCTGTGCTTTCTAAGGGACCTGTCTCAATCTTCCTAGACTTGACCTCTTTGCCTACCTTTCTTCTGGAACCTGCAAGTCCCTACATAGTCCAACAGAAGACAGATCTTGACTCACCTGGACTGTTCTGTCCTGCTGCCCACCAAATCTTGGAATGGTTACCACCCATGCTCAACCCTGATTCCCTGGGCTATTTTTCTATCTCTCTCCCAGTGGCTTTCTCATGTTGACAATATATCTACTTCTGTGACCTCCTCCTATGATTGGTGAACTCCTCCCTGAAACCTCCATTTGAGGAAGTGCCCATGCTGACTTGTAACCCAGTTCAGCCCTTACTTCCCCAGACTGCTTTTCCACTTTCTTTGTTTTTTTCCCCTGTTAAATTGTAAGCTCCCTGAGGACAGTGCCTGTCTTTCTTTTTGCTTATATTTTATCCCAGTTCTTAGTATAGTGCCTGACACATAGTCTGCAATTAATAAATGCTCTATCTAATAGCGAAGAATAACCCAAAGGTTGGGTCTGGGAATGGGTCTGTTTTAAGAAAAATCCTGGTGTACCCCCAGGACTCATAGAAAATCAGATCTTCTCTGGAGCAGATCCAAAATGCTAAATTAAGCCCGAGGATGATTTAGCCTTGTTGGAAATTTTCCAGTCCAGAGAGACCCCAGTATGACTTTGGGCCAAACCTGTGCCTTTCAGGTTGGCAGGAAGGAAATCAGTCTCTGAGAGGAGACTACTTGTCCCCTTGAATATTCACACCATACAGATCTGATGACTATTTCTCACAATGAGTGGTCAAAGTAACATGTTTTTCTTTAATTCTATCATTTGGATTTTCATGATTCATATTATTTTTATATTCATATTCATAATGTTAAGTTTTTAAATCTTCTCCATTGGTAACAATCAGTAAGTAAAAGGAATATCTCATGCAACTGTATTTTATTATTTATTATTTATTTGTATATATGGCTTACATCCCTTAATAGAATGTAAGCACATATAGCCAAGTGGTACAGTGGATAGAGCAAAGGGACTAGAGTCAGGAAGCCTTCAGTTCAAATTCAGACTTAGACACTAGCTGTGTGACCCTGGGTAAGTCACTTAACCTCTTACAATAATAACAGAGCCTATCTCCCAGGGTCACTGTGAGGAGAAAATGATATGGGTTGTTGAAGTAATTGGCACATAGCAAGTACTTAATAAATGCTTGTTTACTTCCTTGAGGTGAGGCACTCAATTTTTAATGACCCAGCAGAGGTGGAAGGAGTATGCTGTATATACAGCTGGTCTTTAATAAATGTCTGATAATTAACTAGTCTTTCTGAGCCTGATGTTTGGATTCAATGCAATTCAATAAGCATTTATTATTGTCCTACTATGTGCAAAGCACTGGGGATACAGAGACAGATGCCAAAGACAAAGTGAGAGGTCAGTGTAGACTTTGGGAACAGGGAGTCCAGTAGTGTGGTCTGGCCTCTGCCCCCAGAGGGGGAAGCAGCTGAGGTACAGCGGCCACTTGGCTGCTTCAGAGCTCCTGGCCTGCACATTGTAGGGGGACCAAGCAACCATGCTGAGGGGTAATCATTCTTGCTTTAACCTGCTTGGAACTGGATTGCTGTCTAGGGTGGAGGTCCTGGGGTGTGTGACCAGCTTGCCAGAGTGTGTGGAGGCTTCAGAGAGGGCAGCCAACTAATAGCTTCAGCAGCTGAGCTGGGCTATTTTGTCCCAGCCATTGGGACAAAGCTCTGCTCACTGGAAGCAGAGTTCTACTGTGGCAAAAAATTCAAAAGTCAAGTAATTGAGTGGCAACATGAGCAAGCAAAGGAACCAAAGCAAGTACAGCAATCTGACTTTGGATTCTTTTTGGGGGGACAAAAAGGATCAAAGCAAGGATCGGCAGGAAGACAACAAAATCAGAACTCCTGCACCAAAAGCTTCCAAGAAAAATATGAACTGGTTACAGGCCATAAAGGACCTTAAGAAGGATTTTGAAAATCAAATAAGAGAAATGGAGGAAAAATTGGGAAAAGAAATGAGAATGATGCAAGAAAATCATGAAAAGAAAGTCAACAACCTAACTGAAGAAAATAACACCTTAAAAAATAGACTAACTCAAATGGCAAAAGAAACTCAAAAAGCCAATGAGAAGAGTGCCTTAAAAAGCCAAATTTTCCTGATAGAAAAAGAATCTTAAAGATAATATAATTTTAAAGAAAAATAGCAGGAGAATTCCAAGTTTCCACATTGGCTGGAATCTTTTCAGTGCTATGAAGGAAGGTCCATCCCCACAAAGCAGGAGGAGGACAGATAAGTGAAGACCCGGAGAACAGAATCTTAGCACCTTTAATCAGCTGCTGGTACCTTTAAAAATAGATGCCATCTATTGAAATCAACTATGCTAGTGGGAAATGCTTTTGTGAAGAGATCATTTTGCAGTTATAAATAGAGGTTGGGTCCAGGCTTAGCCCATGGTTCTAACATTGCCCTGAAACAGGAACAGACATAATTCCCTGGCCAAATGGATTGTAAATGCAGCTCTTCATTATAGCTAGTTTTGTGTTCTAATGGTCTAGTATTCCAGAATGCAAAATAAAATGTACTTTCTGACTCCTGAGTACTGGGGAAATATACCTTGTTTCCATAGGCACTGTATATTATCATGCAGGGCTTATAAGAGATGCATCTATAGGGTTATCCTCCTATAGGGCACCTTTTAAAGACAATATTGACCAATGGGTAAGTGATCTCCAAGCTCCAACTCCACCGTGTTGACTTGGCCCCATTCCAGATTTCCCAAGTTGCCTCCATCTCTCCTTGTGTCTCAAGGTAGCTCTCAGAGCAAAAATAAAAAATGAACCAAAAAACCCCACAGATCTCTAGGGTGCTGACCAAGGATACCCAAAGATGAAGAGTTCAAGGCACAAACCAGGTTGAACCCCGGAATATGACAGGCAGCCCTCACTCTATGTCATTCAGATGCCATTTTTAAAGTGCCAGATTATCATTCAAGAATGTCATTGGGAGCTAATGGTAGGCACTCCTTCAAATGACCTTAGATTTCCTACTTTAGCTAGAGGTTGGACCCAAACATTCTCCTTCCCACCTCTAAATTATGCAACATTTGGTGGCTTATTTTTAAAAAATGAAGATTGTCAGTAGAATGAGACAAACAAGAAAAATAAGCAATTTGCTAGGGAAATGATTCTCAGTTCATGAAGCCTGCAATTTTAATGTGAAGAGCAGAGAAGTAAGAAAATGTGTGATTATAGGAAATCAAAAGGAGATAAACCAAGATTAAAGTGCAGCACACCTAGGAAGAAATCATCTCCTACTTCCAAGGTCAATGTTTTCTTCTTCTGAATCTGGATGAGCTTGCATCAGCTAGCCCAGGATGCTGAAGGACATAACAGGATTTGGGGAGATGGAAGAGGGTGGTGGGTGAGGACCAACCATTACATTGAGGGAGATTGGATATACATCAAACACCAATAAAATGGAAATGCCTCCTGAGATGAACTTGAATAAAACACTATTTATCAGACCCTGCTGTCAACAAGGAAAAGTTTTCTAACTAGTCATTGACCTGTATTTTACAAAGCAAAGTGGCTCCCTGACATTTATGTGGCATTTTACATATATTGTATCATCTGAGTCATACAGCGACCTTGGGGGGAAGATGCCATTTGTTGCTGTGGCTGATCAGTCATGTCTGACTCTCTGTGGTGCCATTCAGGGTTTTCTTGGAGGAGATACTGGAGCGGTGTGTCATTTCCTTCTTCAGATCATTTTACAGATGGGGAAACTGGGGCAAACAGGGTTAAGTGACTTGCCCAAGGTCACACAGCTAAGAAGAGTCTGAGGCTGGATTTGAACTCAGGAAAATGAGTCTTCCTACTTTCAAGCCTAGTGCTCTATTCACTGCACTACCTAGCTGCCCCTGGCAAATGTGATCTCTAGTGTACAGAGGAGACTCAGGGCAATTAAGGGATTCATCCAGATTCACAATTACAAGTATGGGAGGCAGGATTTGAATCTGTGTCTCTCCTGTTCCCCCACCCCCAGTCCAGGGCTGTTCCCACTACCCTTTCCACCATATCACATTGCCTCTATGTGCATAGACCCCAGAGGAAAATGAAAGAGGCAGCACTGAAGGTAGTCAATCACCACCAGCAATCCCCCAGTGCTGGTCCCACCATGATAGTCTGCACATGGTTCCCACCATCTCAGGTGGATTTTCCCATTCCTATTCTCTGCTGGCCATGCTTCATTTGGCTCCTGAGATTTTATCTACCAGCCTACTAATGGTAGAATACAAGCTCCTTGAGGGCAGGGGCTGCTTCAAGTTTCTTTCCTGTGTACTTCCTGCACCTAGCCCAGTGTTGGCATACAGGAGGCATTTAATAAATGCTTATTGAATCACAATGAATGGAATTGAACATGTAGAGATGCTTTCTGATCTTTTCCCCTCCCTAACATCCCAATTCCCTGCTTAATATTTCCCATACTTCCAGCATGTGGTGTAATGTAGTGGATAGGGTCCCAGACTTGAAGTCATAAAGATCTGGGTTCAGATCCTATCTTAGACACTTTCTAGCTATGTTACTGGAAAAGCCAGTTGCACCCTCCAAGCCTAAGTTAAATTACCTGTAAAAGAGGGAGAATACTAGTAATTGCAACACAGTATAAGGATCAAATGTGATGATATATGGTGACCCTTAAGAGCATTAAATATCAGCAACCACCCTTGTATAGTTGCCTATTCTATTAGACATTTTTAGTTTTTTTTTTAAGCAATTGGGGTTAAGTAACTTGCCCAAGGTTACACGGCTAGGTTTTTGTTTGTGCGGATTAAGTGTCGGAAGCCGGCTCCGAACTCAGGTCCTTCTGATTCCAGGGCCGACGCTCTATTCACTGCGCCACCTAGCCACCCCCGTTTTTAGTTATTTTAAGAGGCCTTTCCTTTTATTAACCTGGAATTTGCCACCGTAGAACTTCCATTAACCAGCCCTATGTCTATACTCTGAATGAATGAATGAATGAAGCATGAATTAAGCACTCATTGTATACAAAGTGCTATGCTAAACACTGGGAGTACAAATAGAAAAGAAAAAAAGGTTAGGCAGTGAGATGGTACACTGGTCCTACACTAAGGAAGTCCTGTGTTCAAATCCAGCCTTGGACACATACTGGCTGTGTGACCCTGAGTGAGTCAACTTCTGTCTACCTCAATTTCCTCATCTGTAAAATGGGAATAATAGTTCCCCCCCACCAGGTAGTTTTTGTGGATAAAAATGAGTTAATATTTGTAAAAGTATTTCCCAATCCTTAAATCATGATGTACATATCTATGATCATTAACTACTCTGATAATCCCTGTTCTCAAGGAACACAAATTCTAATAGAGGGGAACAATACACACCCATATGCACACTACACAGCTATGTACACCAAACACATTTATGCACAGGTGTAAAGCCAAGCATGAGCAGCTTTCCAGAAGAATTCTGTGAACAGCTTTAAAGGTTTTGATTACATAGTATAGTGAACACTCTATTCAATAACAAATCAGAGCAAAACATACACAGAAGTCAAGGTACAGCATTCACAATGTTACAATTTATCACAGAAAACCAAAATACAGCATTCACAACAATTTATCACTAAGATGGCTACATAGTTTTCACCACAGTGGTCACACAGTTTTGAACAAGGCACATTCATTTAGTCAATCAATCAGTCAATCAACTCAATCATTCAATCATCCTTAAGGAGGTTTGCCTCCTTAAGGGACACAAAGTACAATAGTCAAAGTTCTCCACTCATGGGGCACACTAAGTTAACTTAATCAGTCTCTTATTCAGTCATCATTCACTATACAATCATCAAAAAAATACACAGGTCTTCCACCCCTAGGTCACTAGTAAATTACAATTTTTCAGTCAGTACATAGTATCCAAGTAAAGTCTTTTTTCAGCTTGATTCAGGGTGGTCTCTCAGATTCCCTGGATCCCCTTCCATGGTCCCAGGTCCTACCTGGATTCATCAAACTGTCAACTGGGTTCAAAGGCAGACAGCTCCCAGGTCCTTGTCTAGCTCTCTGAGTACTTCCTGTTCCACACTGAAGCTCACAGAATCCAGTCCACCTTAATTCCTTCACAGTTTTTGTTCCCAGGAAATCAAGGCTTAACAAAGCCACAAACAGGTTCATGCAAAGTACCAGCATTACAGTCATACTTCCTCAGTTTGTAGCAGCTCCAGCTGGCCCTTGGACATCTTCAGCAGCTCCCAGAAGCTCTGGCTGGCCCTCAGACTCAGCAGCTCCTCAGCAGAAGCTCCAGCTGGTTCCCAGAATCAAAAGTACTTCATCCAGGTTCTCCAAATAAAAATCATTCTCTCCAGCCTGGCTCCAAGAAGATCTGTCTGACCCAGCAGGGACTTTTGCTTATATACATTCAAGGCATTAGTTCCTTCCTGTTTCAGCCAACCCCTTCCTGTTACCTCAGCAACAGGGGTTCATACCTTCTATTTCTATAACAGAGGCTTGATTAATTACTAAGTGCTAAGTACCTCTCAGCTTAGCAATACAAAAGGAGCTTTAAATTTCATTACTATTACAACAGGATGTCCCAAAAAGTCCCAGTGTGGTTTTAAGCAATTATAATGACAATAATAAAAAGCCTGTCCCTTCTCTACACCCTGGTCCTTGAGATATTAGAAGGCAGCTCCTGTGATTTGCCCTGATTGGCTCCCTTGCCCAGGAGAAATAATGCCAGGGTTCCTCCTCCAAATGCCCAAACTCCTCCCTGTGCCTTCCTTTACCAGGGGCACAGACAGACTCTCAGCTTCTCCACTCTGCATCTGCAGCCCCCTGTCCCAACCCCAGGGCACAAGAAGTCCCCGGTTACCCCTGCCCACCTCCTGCCTGCCTCCTCCCCCATCAGACTCTAAGCTCCTGGAGAGTAGGAGCTGGCCTTTTCATTGTATCTCCAGGGCCTCACACAGCAGCTGGCACATAGTAGGTGCTTCGTAAATGTGAATCAGATTGGATCAGACACTGTGTCCCTGTACCTTGCCAGCTCCACCACCCTCTTGGATGGTCTGTCAATGTCCATGTTAAAGAAGCCAACACAGTGCCACCTGGACAGCCTATGTGATCGCAATGAGCATATTTCTTTCTCTACCGGGGATACCATGCTTTTGTAATTGCCACGTGAGCCCGCAGTGCCTTTTTTAGTTTCTACAAGCATGCACTCTCACACATACACATATACACACAAAAGCATATACTTCTACTTTCACATGCACACCTACTCATATACATACACACCCATACTCACACACATATACACATCCACATCCACACATTCTTACACACACTTGGAACACACATATTCACACATCCTCACACACATATATACACACAAGCATATACATATACACTTTCATATAGACATACTCAAATACACACTCACTCATATAGACACATTCATATATACACATTTTTACACACATTCTCACAACACGCTCACATTCACACACTCTCACATATACCAAACATACATACACTCATACACATACTTTCACAACATACACACACTCACTCTCATATACACATACACACATTAACATATACACACCAAACACATACATATACCACACTTACTTTTCACTCATATATACACACATATACACATGCATATATATTCACACACACTCTTCACAATGCATATACACATACTTTCACACAAACATATACACACATATTCTGACACACATACATGCACACTTTCACACATACATATACATCACATACATGCTATAGCCATTGGTCTCACTCACCTGGGTGGAGGCATATAGCAGAAAAAGACAAGCATTCCTAAAACAAAAGGTATTGATAAAACCCAACCCCAAAGCTGCCTTCACCAGCATATTATGAGGTCCCCTGACAGCAATAGCATCTCCTGTTTTTCCATCACTTTCTTGCATGGGCTCACAATCACAGCCGCACTCCCTGTCCCACCATCTTTCTGACTTTCCCCAGGGACTTCAGCTGGGGATCTACAGATAGAGCCAGGCAGAGACTCTGCTGTTCTGCTGCCTCTTTTGCAGGGACACATTGGTGAAGCCTGAACTGCTAACAGTATTACTCATTCTTCACTTCTGACTCATCCCTAAGTTCAGAAATAATACATTTTTTCAAAAGGATGCTGCTTCAGTTCCAAGTGTGGAGAAGAGTCTGTTTTGGCCCAGCTTCCCCCTTGTTTGGTTGAGTTATGAGTCTTGTTTTGTTTCACACTTTCAAGCTGTACACTCTGACTGATCCATTTGCACACCCAGAGGAATGTACATGTTAGAAATAACTCTGCAGAGAGACTTCTAATGGGTTTTAAAACTCCCTCTGCAACCAAGCAAAAGAGCTTGGTCAGTGTGGGGCAGTGGGAAGAGCACCCTCTCTGGAGCCACAGGACCTGGGCTCAAATCAGCCTCTGCAACTTACTACTGTTCTGATCTCAGGCAATTAAGTTGATGTCTCCTGGCCTCAGAGGGCTGAACTAGCTGACCACCAAGACCTTTTTAGCTCAAGATCTATCATCCTATGAAATAAGCAGTTAATATTCATTACTTTCTATGAAGAAAATGTTTAATACCATCAAACTAAAACAAGGGCACTATTTACAAACAGGAGTATATTCATCGGCATGAGGGACTCCCAGTGTGAGAATTCCTTCCCCCAAAGCAGACTAAAGTTAGAAAAGGAGACAGAAGGCTTTAATTGTCTGGAGCACACAGAGATCTAGTGACTTGCCCAGGGTCACATAGCTAGTGTCTGAGACCATATTTGAACTCATGAAGAAGAGTCTTTTTTTTTTTTTTAATGCTGACGATCCCTCATATACCCTGGCCTCATCATTCCCTCATAGGAGGTGACTCCCTAGTCAACTTCCTTGATGCTCAAGACCAGGAATCCCCTTCAGCTTACCTCAGTCACCCATAGGGACAGCATCACTCCATAACTCTGAAATCCCCCTATCTTTCCATTTCTCCCTCCAATTCACTTCTCCTGGGCCTGCTATACATACTTGTCACATAATTGTTGGTATGAGCTCCTTATGGGAGGTACCATGTCTTTGCCTTTCTCTGTATTTCCAGAGGTTAGCACAGAGCCTGGTGTACAGAAAGGGCTTCATGAGTTCTTGTAGAGGGAATGGATGGCCTTTGGACTCTCCCACTCATTCACATAACTCTACCAGGTGTCCCAAAAGTCTCAGTGCAATCTGCAGCTTTGGGGAAACATCATAGTTGTGGCCATCTAGCCACAGATCTTCTGCTTTTGACTTCCTTCCCCTTGAGCCACCACTCTTGGCAACTTTTCTATTCCCTTGGATTGCCTCCACCATCAGCCTCCTCTATTTGTACTTCTGAATTGCTGGATAGCATTAAGTTAGAGGAAGGTGTGTTGTCATGCTGACTGGGAATACCCGAAATTAGTGTTATTCAATTATTTACTCACTCAATGAAAAAAAAAACATTTTTTAAAGCCTACTATATACCAGGGCAGCTGGATAGCACAGCAGATAGAGCACTGGGCTTGGAGTCATCAGGAGGATGAGATCAAATCTGGCCTCAGACACCTTAGTAGTTGTGTGACCCTGAGCAAATCACTTTCCCCTGTTGGTCTCAGTTTCCTCATTTGTAAAATGAGCTGGAGAAGGAAATGGCAAACCACTCCAGTGCCTTTGCCCAGAAAACCCCAAATGGGGTCACAGAGAGTTTGACATCACTGAAATGACTGAACAACAACAATATGCCAGGCCTTACACTTTATTCTGGGATAAAAACATGATGAAAAAAATCATTGGCCTCAAAAAACTTACATTCTACCGAGACTATCTTTTGGGTGTGTGCTATCTGATTCCACTTCAGTCTAATAGGTCTTCATCATCTAACACTAACTGGGCCCTCATTGTTCCTTGTCAAAACTCATCCCTCAGTTGACTTTACCTCCCACTCCCCTCAGTGGCTGTTCCAAATCTTCTCTTCTCAAATCTTCAGCTCATTCCCTCTTCCCCCTCTTCAACAGATATCCTTGCATCCAACTTTACTGAGAAAACTGAAGCCCTCCATCATGGGGCAGCTAGGCAGTACAGTGAGTAGAGCACTGGGCCTGGAGTTAGGAAGACTTGGGTTCAGATCTGTCCTGAGGACATATTTGAGGACTTGCTGGTTGTGTGAGTGTCGGCAAGTCATTTAATTTGTTTGCCTCAGTTTCCTCATCTGTAAAATGGGGAATAATAATACACCTCCCTCCTAGGATTGTTGTGATGATCAAATTGTAAAGTGCTTAGGAGTAAACAAGCTCCTTTATTTCCAGTAATCTATACCTTAAACCCCCTCTACATCTCTACCTCTTCTCTCATCCATTATTCCTGTCCCTAAGGAGGAAATCATCCTTCTACTTGCCAAGGACAAGGACATGGCCTTCTCCATGCCACAAATCCCATTCTTTTTTTTTTCTAGGAACTTGCCACACTGAACATCACCTCACTGTGTCTCTCGGTCTCTGTCCATCTGTCTATCTGTTCACCTCTCTTTGCCTATCTGTCTCTGCCTCTGTCTGTTTGTCTCTGGCTCTTTCTCTCTGTCCCTATACTTGTCTGTCTATCTTTGCCTCTTTCTCTGTCTATCAGTCTCTCTGCCTCTGTCTCTGGCTCTTTCTCTCTGTCCCCATGCCTGTCTGTCTGTCTCTTCCTCTTTTCCCATTTCCCCAATCTATGAGTTCTCCCTATCATCTGCAAACATGCTCAGGTCAGCCCCATCCTTAAAAACATTCACTTGACCCTGCTGTGCCCTTAAGATATCATCTTGTGTTTTTCCTCCCTTTCACAAAAAGACCACAAAGCAATAGTATGTTGCCTAAAGGAAACAGACCTAAGGCAGAGAGACACATACATATCTAAAGTGAGAAGGTAGTACATGAGTTACTTTGTCTGACTCCCGAAAAGCAGAAGGTAGAGTCATGATATTGGACAAAGGTGAACTGAAATTAGAAAGTGTTAAAAGAGAAAAACGTGGGAGCAATATCATGATGAAAGGCATTAATGACGAAGAGCATCACATGAAAATAGATATGTTATTATTGGGGAAGCAAATGCACTTTTCAAAGAAAAATCAACTCACTTGCACAGAGATTTAGACAAAAATAATAAAAGCAGCAGACTTCAACACCCCCAACTAATGGAATATGGCAAACCAAACAAAGAATGAGAAGAAAAATACAGATGTAAATAAGACACTGCAAGAAAAATAGAATTGATGGCTATATGAGAGCCATTACACAGAGTGAGGAGGAAATTGATTTTTCATTCACACACACTTGGAAATTCTTCAAAAATTTCACATGCTGTAGGGTATAAAGAATTGATAAACAGGGCGGCTAGGTGGCGCAGTGAATAGAGCGCCGGCCCTGGAATCAGAAGGACCTGAGTTCGGAGCCGGCCTCCAACACTTAATCCGCACAAACAAAAACCTAGCCGTGTAACCTTGGGCAAGTTACTTAACCCCAATTGCCCTAAAGGGGCGGCTAGGTGGCGCAGTGAGTAAGAGCGTCGGCCTCGGAGTTGGGATGACCCGAGATCAGATCCGGCCTCAGAAAATGAGCACCCACGCATAAATAATGACTAGCCGTGTAACCTCGAGCAAGTTACTTAACCCCAATTGCTTGAAAAAAAAAAAAGAATTGATAAACACAGGGCGGCTAGGTGGCGCATTGAGTAGAGCGTTGGCCCTGGAGTCAGAAGGACCTGAGTTCAGATCCGGCCTCAGACACTTAACGCACACAAACAAAAACCTAGTCATGTGACCTTTGGCAAGTTACTTAACCCCAATTGCCCTCCAAAAAGCAAAAAAAAAAAAAAAAGAATTGGTAAACACATTCAGAAAGAAGGAAATTTTATATAACATTTTTATAGACCATAGTATTAAAAAAAAATAAGGGGAATACAACCTACACCTATAGGTCTGATAGAAGATTAAAAATTACTTACATGATTCAGTTAAAGATGAAATGATAGAAACAATAAAAATTATGTTAGAGGTAATGACATTGATATAATATATCAGAATTAATGAGACATAACGGAAATAGGTAGCAGATACAAATTAATGTCTTTGAATACTTACATTAACAAAAGAGTAAAAGAGAAGATTGAGTTGATGCTTCAGATAAGAAATTAGAAATTTTACAAATTAATAAACCAAAATGAGGAACTATAAAAATTAAATGACAAGTTAAGAAAATTGGAAGCAGAAAAACCTTACGTGAATTAGCAAATGAAGGAAATATATTTTGAATATGTTTTAAATACAGAAATACATTCAAATATATTTTTAAGTTGGTAAACAATTTTAAAATTTCATCAGAAAGAAAAGAGTGGGAAACTAAATTTTCAAAATCAAAATGAGACAGAAGTTCACAACAAACAGATAAAAAATAAAATAAATCATCAGTCTTACAGACTCTCCTTTGCCCTAATACAACATAGAGAAATAGAAAAGAAATGGATTATAGTTCTAAAATGCAAAACATTCAAATTGACAAAGGAAAATTAGGTAACCTACATAAATCAATATCAGGAAAAGAAATGATCAAATTAATAAGCTGCCACGTGAGGAAAAGTAAAAAGAACCCATAATGGATTTTCAAGTGAATTCTATCAAACATTTAAAAAATAAATAATTTTTATACCATAAAAAATGATGAGGGGAGAGGAGTTAAATAGAGAGAGAGAGATGGCATCTCATCCAATTATTCCTGAGATAAATATAGTCATACCTTCCAAAGAAAAATAGGACAAAGAATATCACAAATAATATAAAATTATATTTATAAAGTCCTTTAAAGTTTGCAAAATATGTATGTATACATACATATTTTGCAAACTTTAAAGGACTTTATAAATATAATTTTATATACATACATATACATACATACATACATATTTTGCAAACTTTAAAGGACTTTATAAATATAATTTTATATGTATATGTATACATATACATACATATTACTTTGTGTGTATATGTGTGCACATATGCAAATACAAAGAAAAAGACACACATATAAAATCTAATTTACCTGAGTAAGTCTTCCTGATTCTAAATCCAATACTCTATCCATTACATTATAGATGTAATACTTCCATCCCTATTTCCATCTTTAATGGATATTGAAACCCATATATTAAATAAAATATGACAATCAGATTTTGTATTATATTTAAATACTCATTTTTACCATCAGTTTTAAACCAATAATACAAAGATGGTTTGATATTAAGAAAATGATTAACATAATAAATCATATCAAAACTAACAACCTTGAAATCATATGATTGTATTAAATTACAAAAAAATTAGATAAAATGGAACACCTATTTATGATTAAGCACATAGGAATAGAAATATTTTCCCCAATATGATAAAATAATTTCACTTTTTTTGATCCAGTGTTATATTTAATGCAAAAATACTAGAAACTTTCCTTTTGAGAAGAAAGGTAAAGAAAGGATATCTACGTCCTTCGTTATTGTTTTAAAATATTTAGCTATAGACATAAGGCAAGCAAAAGAAATTGATGAAACAAAGAAAAATTGGGCAAGAAGAGGTCAAACTCCATATACTCAAGATTGACTGTTTATTTAGAAAATCCAATGAACTCAGGGGAAAAAGACATAAATTTAGTTTGTTTGTTTGCTTGTTTGCTTTAAAGAGCAGAATAAAAGGACAAACTCACAAATCTTCAGAATTTCTACATAATGCTGACCAAAAATCCTAAAAAGTTTGAAAAAGATTTGAAATAATGTGAAAAGTGTTAAACTTGGTAGAACTGACCTATCAATAAATACAAAGGACCTTATATAAGCAAAAATGGAGACTAAATTATATTACAAAAAATAGAAGAGAAACTAGATAGAGAGACATTTGATGTACACAAGTGGAACTGATATAGAAAATCAATAACATGACCTAAATCAATTTATGGCTTTAATGAAATATCAATAAAAACATCGATGAGATTCTTCATAGGATCAGATGGAATGGGGGAGGGATGTGTCTGCCTATAATACTCACTACTGGGAAAGGCTAAGGATGGTAAATAACTTGAATTTGGGTGTTCTGTGCTGCAGTAGGGCTATAGCCAACTGAGTGTTCAGATCTGGGAGAAGAAGGCCACCAGGTTGCCTAAGAGGGCCTGGTTATGTGAACCAGACCAAGTCAGAAAAATGGAGCCAGGGGAAAGCCTCTGTACCAACCAGTATTGGAATCTGGCCTGCAATTGGCCACCATACTCCCAACTTCAAAGAGTTAGGCAGAACCAGTCTCAAAAAAATAAAGAAAGAAAGAATCAGATAAAATAATAAAAATTCTTATAGAGAATAAGGAAAACTACAGATGGAAAAAGGCAAGAGACCTTGTCCTGGTAGATTTCAGTTTACACTATACAGTATTGATTATTAAAAAAAAAAAAACTATCGGGGCAGCTAGGTGGCACAGTGAGTAGAGTGCCGGTCCTGGAGTCAGAAGGACCTGAGTTTGGATCTGGCCTCGGACACTTAACACACACAAACAAAAACCTAGCCGTGTGACCTTGGGCAAGTTACTTAACCTCAATTGCCCTCCAAAAAGCAAACAAAAAACAAAAAACAAAAAAACTATCTTATGTTGGATTTAAAAAAGGAAAATAGATACCTAGAAGTAAAACAATGCTTGATAAATACATGATCACTAAACACTGGGGGAAAAATAATTATTTTTTTAAATTGTATAGCATAATCAGAATTAAAAGTACTGGAATAGGCATCTGACCAAAAAAAAAAAAAATTAGAGGAGAAATAGACTCACATCATATATCACAACACACTCCAAATGAGTCCATGATTGAAATATTTTTAAAATCATCAAAAATAGAGGATAATGGAATGTTTTATTTTCCACAACTGTGGATATAGTGGAAAACAGATTTTAAAGATTTTTGCACAATGAAAAGGAATGCATCTATTAAAAAGGGAAAGAAACAGATGAGGAAAAAATCTTTTTCAATAAGTATTTCTGATAAAAATCTAATAATTAAAGCCTACAAGAATTAGACAAAAGTATCTAATAAAAGACCATTCTCCAAAATATAAAAGGAATACCTCCTTTCTATATGATTGAAGAACAATTCTATTTGATATTGTTTCAAAGCAAAGTGTATCTTGTGTACTAACATTTTAAAATTTGACAAACCACATATCTCTACCATTGGGTTATGGTAGGGGTTTAGCACCTATTTTTGACTAGCCAGTATACTCCATTCTCCAACCTTGCCAGATAATTGAGAGTAAATAGCACTACTGCATGACATGGCAAGGGGAAAGAAGTGGGGGAGGTGGAAGGTGGGAGTAATTCTCCAAGAAGAAAAGTCCCTGCAGATGATGAACTGAACAATGCTCCCATGTATGGTAACCTCATTGCAAATTGGAAGTATGCTGGTCTGGCTTACTCTTCCTGTTCCTGTAACTTTTCCAATGATCAAACTCCATTTGGGAAAATGAGAGCATTTGAAAAACCCATCTGAAGTTCAATAACTCAGAATTAATGGTAAGCAACTAATGTTTTACTTGGAAAGTAGACTGCTAAATTTCTTTGAGGCAGAATAAAGTTGGTTTTTTTCCTTCTTTTAATATGCTAGTGAATATTTTTAGAATTTGCACATATGGCCTGAGATATCAGTGCAACATACAGAATTTCAGCTGTGATTTAAACTTGTACATTTTCCTATCTCTTCGCTCTTGTTTTTCCCCCTCTTTGATCTAGAATTGTAATTTCATTGATATAGGGAAGTGCTGGTATGAAAAGTCTCTCCACATGTATAAGTAAGCAACTGCTATGGCATTTATAGCATCAAAAAAAGTTGCCTGAGTCATCTTAATGTTAAATGGTTTGTCCACCAACAAGCAACCAATATGTAGGACTAAAACCTAGATCTTCCTGACTCCAAGGTTGGTCTTCTATCCATTGTTCCATGCTCTCTCTTATCTTCTTCATTACCACAATCCAAAAGGAATTCTAATCAATTTAAAATGCATTTATTAGCACCTAATATGTGCTACCATGCCAGACATATTAAAAACAAAATGAAAGACAGTACCTGCCCTCAAGGAGCTTACATATTATTTATTGTTGTTATTGTTCATTCATTTTTCAGTTGTGTCTGACTCTTGGTGACCCCAATGGGGGCTTTCTTGGCAAAGATACCAGAGTGGTTTGCCATTTCCTTCTCCAGCTCATTTTACAGATGAGGAAACTGAGGCAAACAGGGTTAAGTGAATTATGTAGGATCATACAGCTAGTAAGTGTCTGAGCCCAGATTTGAACTCATAAAGGTGAGTCTTCCTGACTCAAGGTACAGCACTCTGTCCACTATGCCACCTCGCTGCCCCTCCATCCTGTTACATGGAGGCATTTCAGTTATTTGATCATCCCAGAAAAGAAAAGAAAATGTTTTTGAGGTTAATTTCAGCTTAAATTGATCATAGAGAGACTTAGGACTCCTATTCTCTTTTCACTATATATATGCAGTTATTTCATTTTCTCTGTTCTATGAACAATTTAGAAAATTTCCAGTGAACTATGATTTTACCATCTCCAGATTTGAGCAAGGTGGATAAATGGTTTTTAAAGGTCTAAATTGTCTTGTTTATTTTTTTAACTTCACTGAAGCACTATGTTACAATAATTTTATATGCTAAAGTAAAAGTATCATGAAATAGGAACAGTAGCAAACTTAGAGAAAAGATATTCTCATGCTTTGATGTCTTATAAATAGGTCACTGAAAGCTATCACTATTTTCACCCCATTTTTATTACCAATATTCTCAGAACTCAGTATCAGCATTAATCCTCAGCTGAGAAAGAAAACATATGTATCCTGGACACCCATCAATTCTCTCTCCGAAGTGGCAATTGTAATAGAGTTCAAAGCTAAGGGTGAACTGTTCAAGAAACATGAGTTTGCTGATGAGTTTGAAAGGAAGTCAAAAGAGTGGACTAGTGTTCCTACGAGACTACTGATGGAATAAACAACAGCTTCTTCAGTGTTATTGTAAGATTGCGAGTCGTGGAACACTCCTTTCTCAGAGCTTAAATTGAGGACTGCCCAAAGAGCAATGGAGAGATCCACAATCAGCAAAAGCAAACCAAAAATCCATAAGAAATAAGGAACTACATAGAAGAAAGGGTATAAGGATGTCATCAGTGAAATGTTATAAAAGGAAGATGAATTGGTCATGTGAGAGTAAGCCATAACTGATAGACAACCTCTGCTGTCCATTGGTATCTTTGCCAAGTAAAGGAAAATTAAAGAAGGCTACCAAGATTTGAGGTGGATCCCTATGGGAGAAATCATGGGAGGACATGTACAAGTGTTGCACAGAATGACCAGGCATGGATGGATTCTGAATATTTTAATATCCTCCAGTTGGTGTAGAAAAAAAAATTCTCTCACTGGTTTAATTCAGTCTAAATGAAATAACTTGAGAACTGCAAAAATAAGAAAGGCAATTGACTGTGACCAAAAGTCAACAGGCCAGTTGATTGGGGTTTGGGTGGGACAGGAGGAGAAGAAAGAGTAGTACAGAGTTGGGGCAGGGGAAGAGCAACTAGACTTCTCTATCTTCCTCCCCTGACCAGCACAGCCAGTTGTCCGGGGTAGAGATGGTGACTGGATCAACTGTATACCTAGTGCCTTCACAAGACTCTAGACTGCTGACCAACAGGTGGCTGACGAGGTTGAGGCAGCTCTAATGCTTTTTTGGGTATACTTCCCAGTGGTGCTAAGGAGGCCATCCCAAGCCAGGGGCTCCCTGAGTTTTCTGGGCTTGGGAAACAGTAGCTCCTGGATCAACGTGATTAGGGTCTGCCCACTAACCATTGCCTGCTAAAACCATTCCCCTTACAAAACCTTACACCTCCCATCACTATGTCTCACCACAAGTTGTCCCTCATCTATGAAATGTCCTCCCTCCTCACCTCTTAGGGAATATCGTTTGTTTCAGAGCCTATTTTGGACTCCTTGTGAGGCCTTTCTTAAGTCCCTCCAGGTATTAGCACTCTCTTCCATTTAGGTTTAACTTTGTGTTTTGTATATAAAAACGATAAAATACAAAGTCATACAAATTACCTCGTATTGACTTACTCATATTTCTCCAGGAGAATGTAAGCTCCTTGAGGGCAGATGCTGTTTTGCTTTCTGATCCGTACATCCCCAGCACCTAGCTCCACACCTGGAACACACTAGCCACTTAATAAATGTTTTCAGAATTGAATCAAATGGGTAAGAGATTCTTTGTGAGGATCTGCTTGCTCTGAACAGCTGCCTATGTCTGGATCCTATCCCTCAGATTAGATCCAGCTAGAGGACTTAAGCTTACTTGTTTTTATTTTTTGGCACAGAGAAGGAATATTAATTAGTAGCATCCTTGAAACATCTTTACACCAAAACACATTCCAGTGGAAATGAGGAAACTGAAGCTGGCTTTTCCTTCGTTTTGAACTTAATTGGCAGCAGAAGGGAAGGGAAAGAGCCCCATCCAAAGCTGTGGCCCTAGGCCAGCAGTTTTCTGTTCCCCACTCAGGACAGTGTGTTTGGGACGATGATTCTGGCCAGGCTTGCCTTATCTTCCTTCCTTCACAGCTCTTCTCCCAGGAGCCAGAGCCCTGCCTGCCTGCTGCCGCTCTCTTTTCTCTATGAACTCCCAGAAGCCAGTATGATCCAGATGCTTTCCTAACAGTGCAAACCTCCTCTAAAGGAGCCCTAGGAGGCTTTAACCAACAAGTCCTGAAGTCAACAGAACAACTTGGCTCCATCCCAAGTCACACTGGAACCAACCAAGTGTTCCTGTCCCCAAACTAACACCTCATCATATTTCCTAGAAATCTACTTTGGTCGTCATCAAATGAATTCAACAGAAGCTTATGAAGGCACATATTCTGGGTCAAGTGCTATAAGAGGCATTGAGAGCACAAAGATAAAAAATCACACCATCTCTGAACTCAAGGAGTTTATAGTCCAAGATGTATTAGGCTTAGGGGGCTGAGTGGATAGAGACATAAGATAGAAAGGTCCAATATGTTCAGTTGTCCAACTCTTCATGACCCCATTGGGGGTCTTCTTGGCTAAGATACTGGAGTGGTCTGCCATTTCTTTCTTCAGCTCATTTTACAGATGAGGAAAATGAGACAAACAGGTTTGTGACTTGCCCAGGGTCACATGTCTGAGGCCAGATTTGAACTTGTGAAGATAAATCTTCCTGCTTCCCAGCCCAGGACTCTATCCACTGCACCACCTACATGCCCCTAAGTCTGACACAAAGGATTAGATAAGAGGGCCAAAGAAAATCTTGGAGCATTTGTGGATATATCAACCATATCATAGCCAATTATTATCATCAAAAGTAGTATTCCACATACTATGGTCAACCTGCCGATGAAGTCTTTCCCAACTCAAATGAAAGACACAAGATCTATACTCAAAGTCTTTTCAGCTGGAGAAGCTGCATGTGTTGGGAGGCAGGGGAGGGGTGAGTAGCAGCAAGAGTGCTACACAGGAGTCAGGAGAGAATTGGGTTTGATTCCCCACCTCTGAAACTTACTAGCTATGTGACTCTGAAGCCCAGTTTCCCAATTCATAAAATGGGAATAACAGCACCTATTGTCCTTCTCTCACAGGGCTGTTGTGAGGCTCACGTGTATGCCCTAACACTTTGCCACCCTCTGCACATGTAAGCTCTTATTACTCTTAGGAATGGCTGGAGCCTGTACATGGGGCCTCTACAAACTCCCAGAGGTCAGTATTGTCCAAATGTTTTCCTAACAGCTCCAACCTCCTCTAAAAGAACCCTAGGAGGTTTTAACCAACAAGTCCTGAAGTCAACACAACAGCTTGAAGTTAGGGTCTGCCTCCCCCAGTCATGTCATAATGAAAATTACAGAAAACATCCAGGCAATGATGATAGTACAAATTAAGAATGCAACTCATGATAAATAATCAATGTTTAGGTTGTTGCTATCAGTCAGCTTCCATCTAGAACCCTAGAATTGTAGCTCTTGAGTTGGAAAGAAGGATCTAGAAAATTGGAGGAGGCCACCTAACCCAGCAAGAAGTTAAGTGACTTGCCCAAGGTCACAAAGGTGTTATGCTTCAGAGGTCAAACTTGAACCCAGGTCCTCTGACTCCAGAACTAGTGCTTTTTCCACTATACTACGTTAACATTCAGTACAAATTGAAACACCCAAGTGAATGTCTTTATGTTGGCCTATCTGAAATCATCTATTTAATTTTTGTTTTATTTTTGGTTAGAAAAACAAGCATTTATAACAAAAATAAGTTAAAGTGTCAAAATATGCATGCTCTCATTGTTAAAGGAATTACATGTTTGCTTTTGAATAAAACATTCGAGAATACATAAGGCTTGTTGATTTAGATAAATACAATAATTTCTATGTTTGCTGTGTGGGGTGGTGTTTGTCCTTCCAATAGAGTGCAGCAAGTACAGCCCATCACTGTTCATGATTAACTGGTAGAATTGGAGATGAGTCATCTCCTGATGACTTTGCAAGCCTCAATTTACTGGGCTAAGTTAAAAAAATTACTCAGTTTTCTGGTATACTGCAAAATTAAACTAAAAAAATCAAAATAATTTGCTGCAGAAAAATACTGTCTGTACCTTTTAAAAAGGAAAGCCATATAGACCTTCCGAGTTTTAAAAAACATGTATCATAGCTAAAGACAAGAAGAGGAGCTCATATGGCCCATAGAATCTTTGATTAGAGATTCCAATAATGATATAAATTCAAACCCTTTAAAAACTGATTTGCTATAAATCAAATCTACTCTTCTAAAATTTCAGAATCTTCTTCTTTGGGGGATTTGTAAATAAAGGGTAATAAGTTATTAGCATAAAATGCTTTGGGTACCCTCCATTGGTCTGTAACTCAAATATTAGAGAAACCATTGATGTGTTTGCCCATTTCAGTAATCTACTAGGTGAAAATGTTACTTTCATTCTCCTCTCCCATAATTGATAAGAACACTCAGCCATAGTCCCATTTTTTCCTTTGAAACAGATAATATGGTTTAATTACTCAGGTGGTTTCATATTCTTGATTCAATTTAATCTGTCAATAGCAGAGTTATGTCTGAAAAACATGATGTCATTTCCCACAGTCTGCACCTAATCTTCAATTTCAGAGGGAAAAAAATTAAATTGCAATGTGTATTAATTGAGTTATTCACTTCATTAATAGACCTAGGAGAATTCTATTGGCAAAAGTAATACAATTAATTAAATAGTTTGCTTGGATACTTTCCGATAAGTTGGAATTTTATACTTATCTACTAAGTTTAGACAGTTAATAACTTAAGCAAACTTACAGGATACAAAATAAATCTAAAGAAATCATCAACATTTCTATATAATACCAATAAAACCCAGCAAAAAGAATTGGAAAGAAAAATTTCACTTTAAATTCATACAGAAAGTATAAAATACTTGAGAGTTTATGTACCAAGGTACATACAAGAAGTATAGAAATAGTTTTGCTGAATTTTTCTCCCTCTTTTTTTTTTAAATCCTTGTTCTAAAGGACAGCTCTCTGGGAGTAGGGATCAGGAAGGATATAAAGGGTAAATTTAAGTAATATAAAAACAAAAGATAATTGGGGCAGCTAGGTGGTACAGTGAATAGAGCACCAGCCCCAGAGTCAAGAGGACCTGAGTTCAAATCCTATCTCAGACACTTCACACACACACACACACACACACATACACACACACAAAACTAGCTGTGTGACCTTGGGCAAGTCACTTAACCCCAATTGCCCTCCAAAAAAAAAAGATAATTAATAAAAATCTATTTTAAAAAGAAAACCTATGGACTCTTCCCAAAGCTAGACTTGGAAAAACGTACAAGTTCATCAAAAGTATGCTTAATATCTAATGTGACAAAAGTATGGTTTCATGAGGAGGATGTAAACAATGTTTCAACATCTTATTTATTCAATGCCAAATTGTATAAAATAATTGGCTACAAAGGGATGTATAACATATTAAAAGTTTAAAAGTTTTTTTAAAAGAATATAAATATAATCACAAACTATTTTGTAAAGAAATAAAGATAGGCCTAAATAATTGTGGGGGAAATGGCAGTTGTTCATGGGTAAGACTTGCCAAAATAATTTATTTACTTATTCAAAGATGCATCATCAGTAAACTACAAAGTATTACTTTATAGAACTACAAAAAATAATAATAAACTTTTACAGGACAAAAAGGAAAGGGCAAGAATCTCCAGGGAAATAATGAAAGAAGCAGGAATGAAAGGGACCCAGCAATGCCAGATCTCAAACTATGCTACAAAAGCAGTCATTCTTAAAACAATCTGGTACTGTTTAAAAAAAAAATAGAGATTGATCAGTGGAACAGATTAACTATGCAAGACACAGATGCAATATATGTACATATGTATTTATGATATATACATATATGTATATGTCAGTATGTCTGTGAGTATATGTCTATATAATGTATATCTGCATATACATATATAATACCTTAGTATCCAATAAACAGTGACCCCAGCTGCTGGAATAAGAGCTTATTCACTATTTGAAAAAACTGATCAAAAAATTAGATAGCAGTATGTAGGAAATTAGATTTAGATAAATACTTATCCCTTATGCCAAGATGAATTCCAAATGGATCTGTGACCTAGACATGAAAAGTCACATAAAAAACAAGTTAGAGAAATATGGGAGGAGGGAAAGTAAGGGGGATTGTCTATCTGATGTGTGGATAGCAGAAAAATTCATGATCAAAAAAGGGATAGAATCCATACAAACTCTATAGAGAATAACAGAAGATAAAACGGCTAATTTTGATTACATAAATCTAAAAAAGCATTTGTACAAACAAATACAGTGTAGTTAAGATTAGAGAGAAACAATTTATTGGGGAGAAAAACCTTGACAATAAAGTTTCTCTGAAAAAGGTCTCGTTTTCAGGATATATAAGGAACTGATTCAAATGTGAAAGAAAAAGAACCATTTCCCAATTGATAAATGATCTATGAATAGGCAGTTCTTTTTTTTTATTATTAAACAAATGCTTTATTAACTTCTGGTTTACATCATTCATTTCCACCAGATTTTGAGTTACATTTTTCCCCTACCCACCATCCCAGAATAGCAGTCCCACAAGGTATCCCTTCCTCCAATCTGCTCCCATAGCCCCTTCGACTTTTCCATTAGAGCAAGGTGAATCTCTGTGCCCCAATGCCTGCACATCTTATCTCCCAATTATATGCAAAAGAGTGAATAGGCAGTTCTTAAGGAGGAAAACCAGACTACTTATAGCCATACACTGCCTAATTCCACCCCACTCCCAACAACAACAAAAAAGTTACAAATCACTACTAAGTAGAGAAATGCAAAGTAAAGCAATGAGATTCCACCTCATATGCATCTGAGTAGCAATGATAGCCAAAAAAAAAAAGGGAAAATGATAAAAGATGGAAGGGCTGTGGGGAAAGAAGTAAAATGCTGCAGTGTTGGTGGACCTATATAAATGGGGACAACCATTATGGAAACAAATTTGGAATTATACAGAAAAAATTACTGGACAATACATGCCCTTTAACCCAGTTCTAATACACTAGTCCTATACCCAAAAGAGATTTTTAAAAAAGGAAAAATCCTATATGTACAAAAATATTTTTAGTATCTTTTCTGGTAGCAAAAAAACCCTGGAAACTAAAGGGATTCCTATCAAATGATAAATGGTTGAATATGTTATGGTGCATGAATGCAATAGATTACTATTGTGCTATAAGAAATTAGGAGAAAGATTTCAAAAAGACGTGGAAAAGCTCATCTGAGCCAAGGCAGGGTGAAGTGAGCAAAACCAGGGGAACAATTTATAACATCGGTATATAATAAAAATGGATAAATTTGAGGGCTTTTAGAAACTGATGAGGAATGAAATGAGCAGAATCAGGAGAACAATTTCTGCAATAACAAAGATGTTATAAAAAACCACTTTGAAAGCTCTAAAAACAATGATCAATACAATGACATTTATGGTTTCAGAGAACAAGGTCAAAACGTACTATCCGTGACAGAAAGGTGATGGATTTAGGCTGAGAAACATGTTTTTGTTTACAGCCAATGAGGGGATTTGTTTTTCTTGACTATACATATCTGTTACCAGGAATTTGTGTTCTCTCTCTCTCTCTCTCTCTCTCTCTCTCTCTCTCTCTCTCTCTCTCTCAATGGGGTGAAAAAAGAAAAAAAGAAAATAGATTTCTCTTCATTAAAAAAGAGAGAGAAAGTTTAAGGAGTGCTACAGATGTGGGATGTTGAATTTACTTTCAGATGAGGTAATTGTATACTTATATTTAATTGTTTTATTTTGTTACAAGAGACTTCTCAATGAGGAGTTTTAAGTTTAACATTTTTAATGTAAAAACAAAACATTAATTTTTTTTAAAAAAAAGGAACTTCAGAAGAGGTGGTACAATATATGGTTTATATATTTTCTATAATTATAATAAAATAATATACATTATTATTTATCTTATAGTAATATAATGAGTTTATATTTTTAAAAGAACATTACTGAAGCATTAAAATGCATAGATGAGAGGTGCAGGAGAAAACACGGGCAAGCAAGAGAACTTTGAGACCAGTCTCCTGAATTTCAAAGAAAAAAGGGCACAAGTTGCCTATAAGGGAGATTTGCCATTTCATTTACAAATCTCTTTCTGCTCTTTGCACATGGAAGAATTAATGGAAAAATCATTCAGGTAGATCATGTGTAGATCACGGGTGTCAAATATGTCTGGGAAACAATTAAAGATGTAAGTGGGAAATATTTAACAAAATAAATAAAAATACACCAACAGCAATAATATTGCTTTTTAGGTGTGTGATCCACAGGCATGCCAAGGGATGGGTTGGAGTTGGACACCAGTGGTGGAAAGGGCAAGTCCAGCTGCAGAGTCAAGTTCAGCAGAGGCAGGGAGCCTATCAGGGAAGCGAGCCAGAGGACACCTGGGGATAGAGATCGAGACTCTGCAGGGCCACAGGCATGACTCAGCTTTGCCTAAGTGCCTTCTCTATGCCTGTCACTCTGTCAGTCGGCCTGATGTATGTGTCCAACTCTTCCTATCGATGACTATTTCTTCATGTGGCAATAAGCTACTGGTGGGTCTGCCTGCCTCAATTCTCTTTCCACTCGAATCTGCTGTCAAATTTATCTTCCTAAAGCTCAAGTCTGACCATGTCACACACACACACACACACACACACACACACACTTAACTCACTCCATTGGCTCCCATCACCTCCAGGATAAACGAAAAATACTCTATTTGGCATTCAAAGCACCTCCTAATCCAGCCCCTTCCTACCTCTCCAGTCTTCTCACACCTTAATCCCCATCACATCCTCTTCAGTCCGGATACATTGGCCTCCTGGTTGTTCCAGGAATAGGACACTCCATTTTTTGGCCCCTGGGGAATTCTCTTTGGCTGTCCCCCAGGCCTGAAATGTTCCCTCTGCCTACTGACTTCCTCAAAGTCCCAACTAAAATCCCATCTTTCACTAGAAGCCTTTCCCAATCCCTCTTAATTCTAGTGATTTTCCCCTCTCTTAATTATTTCCTACTTATTCTGTATATAACTTGTTTGTACATATTTGTTCTCTTTTGCCTCCTCCCTTAAATTAAAAGTTCCTTGAGGGCAGAAACTGTCTTTTTGTATCCCCAGGGCTTAGCACAGTCCCTGGCATGTAGTAAGCACTTCATTAATGTTTATTGGCCAAGAGACTGACTGTGTGCCTTAGGCAAGTGGGGTGGGGAGGACTGGGGGAGGAAATGTCAGGTAACTCCTCTTTTTACATTGCCAATTCAGTCGATGCCTTGGCTTTGAGTTAATCGTGTCCTTTAGCTGACTCTTGAAATCATTAATGAGGGTTTCTGAGTTAATGGTTTTAGGAGTGTGGACTCAAGAAGAACGGTGAACCAGGTAGCCATCACTTGTCCTCCTGGGGGATCTAGCCTACAAATATTAGTGGTGGGGGTAGGTTAGCCCCAGATTCAAAGTAAATGCAAGGTAATTCTGGGGGAGGGGAGTACTAGTAGCTGAAGGGGTCTATCAGAAAAGGCTTTGAGAGGGAGGTGGTCTTTGAGAAAAGCCCTGAAGGAAGGTAGGGATTCTAAGAGATGGGGGCTAGGGAAGGAGTAAGAAATCAGGAAGTATGCCCAACATAAAATGGATAAAGCCAATGAGAGCACATGGTTTAGGGAGGGCAGGTGTCAATGTGTTTGGAAAGGTAACCTGGAGCCAAATCAAAGTATATATGGGAGATAATTGAATGGCAAAGTTTAGACTTAATCCTAACTTTAAGAATGAGGGATCCCCGAGTGACCGGATGAAAGGAATGCCAGTTCAGCCACATCCCTAGTGGGCTTCCCCACTTTAGAACATGAGTTCCTAGAGGCTGTTTGCACTTGGTCTCTGTATTCCCAGCCCCCTGCACATAGTAGGTGCTAGTTAAAAGCTGCTTGTTGCGGTTAAATAGGCCCTCTGCCTTTGCTTCCAGCCCTGGGGATCTAGGAAGCAATTGTAAACTCACCAAAATGATAGAAAAAGTAAGTCTGCCCTCAACCATTAGCGGTTCCCGACCAAATCATAATGTTTTGTCACTGGACAAAAAGTTTTAAAAAAGGGAAAGCAGGTAAAACCAAGCAGATTTTCTTAAGGTCTCACATGCACAGATGAGAGAGGCCGGCTTCATATTCAGCCCGCAGTAGTCTGCTAGCCTTAGGATGGAGCTAATTTTCTCCAGCCCCTTGCAGAGGAAACTCTGCATCTGGGCCCTCACATAACATCCTTCTCATGTTGCTGAGCACAGCTGGCCAGGCAGAGTTCTCTGACCCCTGGTTCAGAAGCTGAGGATTTGGCCTGATATGGGAGTAGGCGGTCAGGGAGTTACAAGGTCGAGACAGGAGATGGCCAGAACATCAAAGGGTATGAGGCTCTTTTTCTCCCCCTGGGTCCCCCCAACATCCCTTTGGTAGGTTTCCTGCTGTCCTTCCCCATCCCCCAAGACCATTCCCTTCTCAGAACCTACCAGCGACCCCACTGGGCACTTACTCCCTATGTTTTCCTCATTTGTTATTTGGGAAAGTCACCAGTCTGCAAAATCTATTGCAGAAGAAAAATCTTCAAGATCAAAAGAAGAGCTAAGAGTGGAAAGGCCACAGGATTTTGAGAATGTGGCCCTTGGGGCAAATTCCACTTCTGCTATTTGTGACTTTAGGCAAGTGTCTTAACCTTTCTGGGTCTCAGTTTCCTCAACTGCAAAATGAGGGCGATGGAACACTGCTCAACAATCCCCAAGGTCCTTCCCAATTCTAAATCCTCATAACATATCTTACCTCTTAAAGCTGATCTAAATAGAACCAGGGAAACAATATACACAGTGATTAAAAAAAAAAAACCATTGTAAATAAAGTCCCCAGCTTTGGGCATACATTTAGGTAGCACTGGACTTGAATTATCTAATTTGGTGACCTTGGACAAATCCCTTGATCCCTCTCAGTCTCAGTTTCCTCATCTGCAAAATGGATTTTTGTGGGTTGTTGTGAGGACCAAATGAGGTGATAGGCACAGATCTTCACAAACCTTAACAGACTGCATAAATACTAACTTTTTTTTTTTTTTGCTTTTTGGAGGGCAATTGGGGTTAAGTAACTTGCCCAAGGTCACACGACTAGGTTTTTATTTGTGTGTTCATTAAGTGTCTGAGGTCGGATCTGAACTCGGGTCCTTCTGATTCCAGGGCCTACGCTCTACTCACTGTGCCACCTAGCCGCCCATAAATACTAACTTTTTAATTGTAAGAAAAAGGCCAAAAGAGAACAAATGGACCCCAATTCCCTTCCTTTTCTGGAAGAGGTGGTAGGTGACAGGAGAAGAATGTTGCATTGGGTAGCTGTCAGTCCCAATCAATTTGATGGTTATGGTCAACTGCTTCTTTCTCTTTACAAGAGAAGGCTAGCTAATGGGCAGAAGAGCTTTAGATCCAACAACAATGATATTTTTTTAAATCAATATTTTTTTAAAAATCACATAAAATAAAAGCAAAATGTGGTATAATCAATATTTTTTTAAATTGTCATTTATTTTTAAACATTTGTTTCTTTTTCAATACTGAGTTCCAAATTCTCTTGGGTATAGCCAATCTTAAAAATAGCATGATCGAATAGGAAAGCTACTAACCTCAAAGTCAACGACTTCCTGCTAGCAAGGCCTCACTTTCCTCATCTGTCCAATAACGGGATGGACACTTCTAGCTCTTCCATTCTAAGAATTAGAGGATTTGTAGACCCCTAAAAGAAGAAATGAACATTTTTCCTTTTTTCCCCTGGCACGGGGTTGCCATTGCCCATCCCATATCAACTCTGGGACAACCCTCTGAAAACCAAGGGGGCTTCATGCAAGAACAAATGTCCAATAGGAACCTTCCCATTTCTGGAGAGGTGGCAGAGTTTGTTGGTTTTTAGAGAAATCTGGGAGGAGGAAGCTGAAGGTCAATGTTAGCACCTCAGTAAACCAGGTCTATTTTCTATTCAAAAGGAAATGCAATGGCATCGCCCCATTTAGTACACGGGAAAGGAGAGTCAACCCTGGGGCAGGGTTTTTAGTTGCAATGCTTTCTCTTCCTGTCTCTAATGCACCACCCACAGGTTGCCAAGCAACAGCATAGTATTTCTGTGAACTCACTACCCAGCAATAACTGACCTTGCATTCTGGCTTTTTAAATGAAAAAAAAAAAAGGACTAAAAACACAGGCATGAGGAGTATCTGTTCTTTTCAATAGGTGCCACATGTGGAAGATGCTGGCAGTTTTAACATCAGTGGCAAACTTAGCTGTAGGGAAAAAATGGTTTTAGATTTTCCTTTTGCAGAAATATTTTGCCAAAAAATAAATAATAATAAATAATCCAATGGACAGAAAAGTATAATTGAAAGATACAGACTTGGGATGAATACTGGTGAAATGACTGCAAATTAGGGGGGAAAATATATACCCTGTTTTATTTTCATTTAATTAACACAGCCTTTATGAGACAAAGAATAGCACTGAATTGATTAGTGATTAAAAAAAAAATCAGGGGGTGGCTAGGTGCAGTGAATAGAGCACCGGCCTTGGAGTCAGGAGGACCTGAGTTCAAATCCAGCCTCAGACACTTAACATAAAAACTAGCTGTGTGACCTTGGGCAAGTCAACCCCAATTGACCTGTCTTCCCCCTCCAAAAAGCAAATAATAAAAAAAAAGAAAGTCAACCTGGATTATTTCTAGTGCTGACCTCAGGGTCAGGAAGTCCTAGGTTTAAGCATTGCCTCTGATGCTGGCTGTGTCACTTTGGACAAGTCACTGAAACTCTCTCAGTACCCTTGGTGACTCTAACACTATAAAAGTCAGCAGGGGTACTGATAGAGGGAGTTCCCTCTTTGAGAGTTCCCTAGGTATACCAATGAGATCAAGGTCTGATCTTTTTAAAGGGGAACAGGTAAGAGGTGCTACCCCAAAATTTCACTTATCATTCACCTGACTTCTGTAAGAGTCTTAGAAGTGATCTTAAGGGCCATCTGGCTCTTGTTATAGACCCCACAGAAGTGTAATGCCTTACCAAGACAGCTTGTTGGTGTTAAGTCATTTCATTCGTGTCTGACTCTCTGTGACCCAATTTGGGTTTTCTTGGTAGAGATACTGGAGTGGTTTGCCATTTCCTTCTCCAGCTCATTTTATAGACAAGAAACTGAGGCAAACAGGAGTAAGTGATTTACCCAGGGTCACACAGTTAGTAAGTGTCTGAGGTCAGATTTGAACTCAGGAAGATGAGTCTTCCTGACTCCAGGCCTAGCACTCTATCCCTGAAGCCATCTAGCTACCCACCATGACAGTAAGATAAATATCAAAGTTAGGATCTGACTGCAAATCCAGCTGCTCCCCTCACTGTACTCAATGCCAGAGACTAATGCCGAGCTGGATTCCTTATCTAACCCCTGTGCATTTCCTTCTCCAGCTTTTGGGTCTATGTGCTTATTATGAGGGAGAGGCTGCTCGGCTAGAATGTTTCTCATCACCATGATGGCTTCTTCTAGTTCAGAGGACTGAAGTGTTCCCACAGCTTTTACCCCTTCTTGAAGGGAAATTGCAGACCTATCATCCTTAATCTTGCTGATATGAACTGAACATTATGTAATTACAACAATAAGTCATTAACTGATCATATGCTTGATTCAAGGTACATAAGAAGCACACACTGTGGTCTTAACATTCCAATTTGCAGAGGAGACATAGGTAACATTTATGAAGGAATTGGATTCAAAAGTCAGGGCTAGATTCTGTAGCAACTGTCTAGAAACACAATCAGAATTCAGAAAAAATAAAGTGGTTGGTGATGGGCTTATGGAGGAGGGGTGGGATTGAACTGGGCATAAGAAGATGAAGAAGATAATGGGAAGCAGAGGGAAGGTGGGGCACTCCAGATGGTGGGGGAGTGGGGAGGAATAGCATGGGCAAAGGCTACAGAGATAGCCTTTCTACAAAGGCAAGAAGGAGTATGGCCTGCACAGGGGGACAATGAGTAGAACATCCTAACTAAAGCAGAAGGATCCTGTCCCAGTAGTAGAGGGATCTATAACTGGATAGATATGGCAGAACCAGTTTATGGAAGACCTTGAAAGCCAAGCAGAGAACTATTCGTGTTTGTTACATTTGGGGGCTTCATATTTGAGAAAGAAAGAGAGAAGGAAAGAAAGAAAGAAAGAAAGAAAGAAAGAAAGAAAGAAAGAAAGAAAGAAAGAAAGAAAGAAAGAAAGAAAGAAAGAGAAAGAAAGAAAGAAAGAAAGAAAGAAGAAAGAAGGAAGGAAGGAAGGAAGGAAGGAAGGAAGGAAGGAAGGAAGGAAGGAAGGAAGAAAGAAAGAAAGAAAGAAAGAAAGAAAGAAAGAAAGAAAGAAAGAAAGAAAGAAAGAAAGAAAGAAAGAAAGAAAAAAGGAAAGAAAGAAAGGAGGAAAGATGGAAAGAAGGAAAAAAGAAAGAAGGAAAGGAAGGAAGGAAGAAGGAAAGAAAGAAGAAAGAGAGAGAGAGAAAAGAAGGAAGGAAAAATTCAAACAAAAAAAGACAAGAAAGGGACTTTAGACTCAGTAAACACAGACTATCAGAGGCCACAGGACAGGGGAGTGGTGCAATGAAAAGATGGTTTTAAAAATATTAATTCTGTATCATTTTAGAGCTGAATTGCTATCAGTACTGAGCATACTGGATTCTTCCCACCTACAGGATAAAACCCAAACCTTGTCTAAAACTCAAGGTCTACTACAGTTCAAGACCTGGTTACAGTTATCTAAGATATATATTTTTTTGATTGTACAGAAAGCTTCATGAAATGTAGATAATTGCATTGTAATAGTGCTAGGAAGCTTCGTAGAAGGAATTATCTCTTACATTTTGCATCTCCAGGACCCAGCCTATCACAGACTCAGACACTCAGACCCTCAGCAGGAAGGCTCCTTTGAGCCTGGCCAATCCAGGACTGGCTGTAACCTACCGGTACTGTCCTATATCCTGTGAATTCCCCACAATTTCCCTTTAGCTCTATTGATCAGTTGACTGAGCTTCAAATGCAATGCCTATTTAGGTTTCACTGATTCTAATTACTCTGTCTCATCTGAAATATCTTGCCTTTTCCTCTCTGCCTATCCATATTATCCAGCACAATCCCACTCCAAGGACATGCATCTCCTCCACTGAATCTCCCCTAAAAACCACCCAGAATACAGCACTCTCTCTTCTGTGAACTCCTAGAGCATTTTAACCACTCTGTCAACATGTAATCTCATATGGCCTCATTCTAGTATTTAACTTCTAGGATGGCATAGAATCAGGAAGAACTGAGTCCTGCCTCTGACACATACTGGTTGTGTGACCCTGGGTGAATCACTTAACCCTTTTGGTCCTAGCTGTAAAGATCTGCAAGGTCTAAAGCTGTAAAGGTCTCCCAGCTGGAGAAGGAAATGGGGTCACAGAGAGTCAGACATGACTGAAATGACTGAACACCAATAGCATCTATAAATACAGTGATCAGGTCTGACTGACATATTCCTCCATGGGACTGAGAAGGTTGAGAAGTCAATTTTAATATATTCATTGTTGGGGCGGCTAGGTGGCACAGTGAATAGAGCACTGGCCCTGGAGTCAGGAAGACCTGAGTTCAAATCCAGTCTCAGACACTTAACACAAAACTAGCCATGTGACCTTGGGCAAGTCACTTAACCCCAATTGCCCTACCTTCCCCCTTCCAAAAAGAAAAAAAAATATTCATTGCCCAACAAGGTCTCACACACACACACACACACACACACTCACACACACACACACACACTCACACACACACGCAGGCACACATGCACAAACAGCATTAAAACTAATATGACCCCAGAAGGCTCCCCAAGGGTCCAAATATATGGTCAGTGTCTTAGAATGAGAAGATCCACAATCAATACTTGATTGGTACTCAATAGCACCTGAGGGCAAGTTGAGTTTTAAAAATAAATAAATAAGTGAAAATTAAATTGGACAGCTTCTGGACTGCCTTTGGTGGATATTATAATAGTTTGTGTAATGGGAATTGTAGGGCTTATGTATGGATTTTTGTTTATCCCCACTAGCTCTCTTTTCCTTGACTTGAATCATCAAGGGCTGATTGTATTGTACTTTATAAAATATAAAGGGATTACTGGATTTAAGACGAAAACCAGAGGAAAGATGGGAGACTGAGCAAGAGCTTGAGACATGGTCCTTAAGGCTGCCTAAAGCAGGGCTTGAGTATTGGCTGGATGAGTGGGTCTGATTAAATTGCAAGGTTGCTGGAATTTTTTTCTAGTTTCCCTTCTGAGATGGTTCAAGCTTAGCACAAGAACACCAGACAGAACCATAAAGACAGGAATGTTCTGGGGACAGGTGGCTGATGAGTACGCATCTGTAACTATGAGTGACATGAGGAAAGGATCACCCACCCATCAAGAGTGTTGTAGATTATTGACAGCTAGGGAGCTCATTACATTAAATTAAACAGCTTTCAGGATAAGGCAGTTGGTTTTTCTCATTTGGCTTCAAATGCTTCCAGGGGTGGGGAACCTGAGGCCTCCAGGCCACATGTGGCAGGTTCCCCCACTGACACCATGTTGTACTATGTAATTCAGAGGTCTGGAGAGGTGGCCAGCCTCAATCTCAGCCTCCAGAACTGTGAGGATACGAGATTTAAGTATAGAGATCATAGCTTTGGGGCTCTATGGGACCTTAAAGATTATCTCGTTCAGTCACTTTCCAGCTGCATCTGACTCTCTGATCCCATCTGGGGTTTTCTCAGCAGTGATTTGCCATTTCCTTCTCCAGCTCATTTTACAGATGAGGAAACTGAAGCAAAGAAGGCTAAGTTACTTGGCCAGGGTCACACAGCTAGTAAATGCCTGGGGCTGGATTTGAACTCTATTCACTGTGTGAATAGATAACCTGTAGCTTTGATATTAGAAGAGACCTAATCCAATTACCTCATTTTACACAGGAAGAAATTAAGACCCAGGAAATTTAAGGGACTCACCCAAAGCCTTGGAGAATCCTTGATCTGTGTCAGGCTACAGTTATTATCTGCTCTTCTCAAATAATTCTCAGTTACTGGAGTCATTGTGTATATAAAGTGCTGGTTCAGCTCTTTGCTCTGTATTAATCCACTGATAGGATAACTAACACCATGATACAGCAAATGCTATATCATGTCTGTCAGTCAACAAGCATTCATTATTTACCATGCTAAGCGTTGGGTATTTAAGAAAGCCAAGCAATGTTCCCTGCCTTCTCCTGGGGAGATGGCCCCTAAATAATAGGCACAGACAAGACATGCACAGACTGTCTGAAGGGGGAAGGGGTGAAGAGGGGGGGGGGATTAAAAGGAAAAAGAAATTATGTCCATTGGAATGTGGAATGGTCAGGGTGAGCTTCACTGGATGAGATGGGATTTGAAGAAGAGAGAATCTAACATAATTTGAAAAGACAGTTACTAGAGAAGAGTGAGTGGGCTATCCACTCCCACCTTATCCTCTGATTTAACAGATGGGGAAACTAAGGCAAAGAGATTAAATGACTTTCCCAAGGTCACAGAGGCAGTAAAGTAGAGAGTCAGCTTTCCAGCTCCAAAGTCACATGCTTCACTCCTCGAAAGAAGGGAGTAAAGACAGACCTTGGCCAGGGTTGCCTCTTCCTGCCTCTGGCAGAAGGGGAACTTCACTACACCTCCCCTCCCTCCCACAGAGTGTGGGCCCCGACAAGGCCCTGGACACACTTTTTGTCAGGGCTGGGTCACAGAAACCCAGCACAATAACCTTGACAAACAAGGGTGTGTCCCCCTCTGTTGCTTTGAGTTGTCACTCTCCAGGAGCAGGGTGCTTCCTGTACAGCCCAACCCTCAGCCAAATATCTGGCAACACCAGGCTGGCAGGAGCCAGAAGTCACTTAACCTCATGTTTACCAGTGGGTTTCTTTCTGCATTTATCAAAGTACAGATGACCATCCAGGGAGCAAAAAGCTAATAGGACACACCAGTTGGGGGGGATTCTGAACAACACTAGAGCAAAAGTACACTTGACTGACCTTGAATAGAACAGCAAGGAGAATGACATTCTTTAGTTTTCAAAGATGCTATTCAACCAACCAATCAATAGACATTTAGTAAGCACCTATGTGCCAAGTACTGTGCTAAGTGCTGGGGATATAAAAAGAGGTAAAAGACAGTCCCTACCCTCCAGGAGCTTACAATCAAATAGAGGAGACAGCATGGAAACAAATACATACAAAACAAACTATATATATATATATATATATATATGATGAATGGAAAATAATAATTAAGAGAGTTTGGGGGAGGCTTCCTATAGAAAGTGGGATTTTAGTTAAGACTTAAAGAAACCCAGGGAGATCAATAGGCAGAGGGGAAGAGGGATATTGTTCTGGGCATTTTGTTTTTTTTCTACTTCTTTTCCAATAGAATCCCTAATTCAAACAAAAACGGATCCCCCAGTGCTGATGTGGCTTATAGAAGAGGTCATGTATGGCATCTTTAAATCTTGATGGTGTCACTTTTTAAAAAATCAGTCATTGTGTGACTGTTCTCTGGATTTTTAGAAAAAATAATTGTAACATATGTTCCCCCAGATGCCACCAATGATATCACATCGGACCAGCCACTGCAGCTGAAAGCAAGGCGATGATTTTCTAAATTTCCCTCCCACTAAATATGGGTATGCCTAGTCCCTTGCCTACTTAAATTACTGGGCAAAGCAGATGTTGATTAGAGGTGTCAGAGCCAGAAGATTCAGTGAAGAGAGGAAGCAAAAAGAAAAACAAGGCCCACATTTTTTTCTACATAAAGTCTAAATTTTATTGCTAATTTTCAATGACATCCATTCATTCACTCAACAAATATTCCGCACTTCCAATGTGCAAGGCACCAGTATAGCTAGTATTTTAGACACAATTTTATTCAACAAATACTTATTAATTACCTATGTGGTAGGCTACTGGAATAGCCTGTATATACTGTAATAAGACCTGAGCTTATAAAAATGGGAAAAAACCAACATACTGCCTATCCTCAAGGAGCTTACATGTGAATTGACAAATGCAATATCTACACAAATAATTATAACATAAATTAGAATGAAAAAAGCACATAGGGGTAGAGGCAAGATGGTGGAGAAAAGGTAGCCACTTTGCTGAGCTCTCCCTAAAAACCCTTCCAAACACCTCAAAATAATTCCCGAAGTGGCAGAACCCACAAAAGGAGGGGGTAAAATATTTTTTCCAGCAAGGACAACTTAGATGTTTGGCAAGAAAGGTCTGTTGCAACTGGGTGAGAGTGGAGCACAGTCCAGCACAAGCCCTGCCAGCACAGACGATGGCCCCAGCAAACCAGGAGCAGGTCTTGGGAGCCACTGAATTAACGGCTACAGTGGCTGTTTCCAGAGCTCTCAGCCCACAGACAATTAGGGGGTCAAACAAGTGATCAGAATGATGACAGGGTTTTCTTTGCTGGCACTAGGGGCAGGACTCTGTTGTTTTGCCCATACTTGGATCTGGGTTGTAGTCCTGGGTGGCAGTCCTAGGGGGAGGAGGAGCATTAGCACAGCAGTAGTGGAGGGGGGACCCTCCTCACAGTTCCAAGGCAGAAGAGAGTGCTTGTGGTTGAGCACACAGCAGAGCATAGTAAACACACCTCTCTTTAGATCATACCACCTTGGAAGGACTGAAAATTTACAGGTCCCTAGAAGTATCTCTGAAAACAGCTGCACAAAAACCCCTGAGGCTTAGAACAGGGCACCCTCCACTATGGAAGCAAAGCCCCACTTTAGCAAAGAGTTAAAAGTCAAGAAGTAGATGGAAAAAAATAAGCAAACAACAGAAAAAAAAAAGTCTGACTATAGAAAGTTACTATGGTAACAAGGAAGTTCAAAACATAAACTCAGAAGAAGACAATAAAGCCAAACTCCTACATCCAAAGCCACAAAGAAAAATATGAATTGGTCTCACATCATGGGAGATCTTGAAAAGAATTTTTAAAATGAAGTAAGCAAGATAGAAGAAAAATTGGGAAGAGAAATTAGAGCGATGTAAGAAAATCATGAAAAAAAAAGTCAACAACTTGGTACAGGAAGAACAAAAAAAAAAAACTATTAAAGAAAATAACACATTAAAAAAACAAAATAGGCCAAATGGTAAAAAGGTGGTTTTTTAAGACATAAAAATACATTGAAGGGCCTCATTCCGGAAGCGCTGCTGTTACTACCGGTTGTAGTTGTCTCAGGTGCGATGGCTTCAAGGTTACTGCGGGGCGCCGAGGCACTGGCTGTCCAGGCCTTGAGGACCTGTGGCCCTGCTCGGATGGCCGCTTGGTCCATGGCAACCAGAGGAGGTATCCTTTCTGATGAGGAGCAGGCTACTGGCTTGGAGAGAGAGAGATTATGATGGCCGCAAGAAATGATTTGGATCCATACAATATGCTAGCCCCAAAGGCAGCTCCGGGGACTAAGGAGGAGCCCAACCTGGTCCCTTCCATCACTGACAAGAGAATAGTGGGCTGTATCTGTGAAGAGGACAACAGTGCAGTCATCTGGTTCTGGCTTCACAAAGGCGAGACACAGCGTTGCCCTAACTGTGGAACCCATTACAAGCTGGTACCCCACCAGTTTAGCCACTGAGCCCCTGAACTGGTTTACTTGAGATATGTTATGTTTTCTTCCCTTCAATAAAAGACTAGCCATTTCCCTGGCACTCCCATAAAAAAACACATTGAAGAAAAGAACTTAAAAAATAGAATTGACCAAATAGGAAAAAAAAGATACAAATGCTAGCTGAAGAAAATAATTCCTTAAAAGTTAGAATTGAGCAAGTGGAAACTAATGACTTTATCAAGAAACATCAAGAAACAATAAAACAAAATCAAAAGAATGAAAAAATAGACGATGATATGAAATACCTCACTGGAAAAACAACTGACATAGAAAATAGACCCAGGAAATTGAAAAAATTACTGGACTACATCGAAGTCATGATCAAAAAAAGAGCCTAGATGTCATACTTCAAGAAATTATCAAAGAAAACTACCTTGATATTCTGGAACCAGAAAACAAATTGAAAGAATCCAAGGATCACCTAAAAGAGATCACAAAATGAAAGCTCCCAGGAATATTATAGCCAAATTCCAGAACTCCCAAGTCAAGGAGAAAACATTGCAAGCAGCCAGAAAGAACCAATTCAAGTGTTGTGGAACCACTGTCAAAATAACATGAGACTTAGCCACTTCTACATTAAAAGATTGGAGGACGGGCGGCTAGGTGGCGCAGTGAATAGAGCTCCGGCCCTGGAGTCAGAAGGCCTCCGACACTTAATCCACACAAACAAAAACCTAGCCGTGTAGCCTTGAGCAAGTTACTTAACCCCAATTGCTTAAAAAAAAAAAAAAAAGATTGGAGGACTTTGAATGTGGTATTCCAGAGGGTAAAGAAGTTAGGATTACAACCAAGAATCACTTATCCAGCAAAACTGAGTATAATTCTACAGGGGAAAGAAAAATGGACACCCAATGAAACAGAGGAGTTCCTGATAAAAAAGACCAGAACTGAATAGAAAATTTGACTTTCAAATACAAGACTCAAGAGAGGCATAAAAAGGTAAACAGGAAAGGGAAATCATAAGGGACTCAATAAGGCTAAACTGTTTGTCTTCCTACATAGGAAGATGACACTTGTAACTCATAAGAACTTTCTCATTGTTAGGGCAGTTAGAAGGAGTATAGATAGAGGACACAGCTATGAGTTGAATATGAAGGGACGATATATAAAAAGGTGGGGAGGGATGAGAGAGGAATGTACTGGAAGAATGGGAAAGGGTGAGGTAGAATGGGGTAGATTATCTAACATAAAAGAGGCAAAAAAAGAGCTTTTATAACGGAGGGGCATGCTGGGGAGGTGGTGGGGAATACCTGAACCTTACTCTTATTGGAACTGGCCCAAAGAAAGAATAATATACACACTCAATTGGGTATAGAAATCTATCTTACCCTATAGGGAAGTAGGAGGAGAGAGGGGACAAGAAATGTGGGAGAGTTGATAGAAAGGAGGCCAGACTGAGGGAGGTCGTGATAAGAAGCAAAACACCTTTGAGGAGGGATAGGGTGAAAGGAGAGAAAGAAAAGAATAAACAGGGGTGTGGGAAACATTGTGGAGGGAAATACAGTTAGCAATAGTAACTGTGAAAAAATTATGAAGCAAGTTTCTCTGAAAAACATTTCTCCACTATAGAGAAATGTTAGCTTTAGCAATAAGAAAAGAAAACAAAATTGAAGTAATTAGAATAGGCAATGAGCAAACAAATCTATCAAGTATATAGATATATAGATAGTCAAATTTATAAAAATAAGAGCCATTCCTCAACTGATAAGTGATCAAAAGACATGAAGTAGGTTTTCACATAAGGTAATCAAAGCTATCTATAGCCATATGAAAAAATGCTCTAAATCACTATTGATTAGAGAAATGCAAATTAATTCTGAGGGACTACCTCACACGTATTAGATTGGCTAATAGAACAAAACAGGAAAATGACAAATGCTGGAGGACATATAGGAAAATTGGGACCCTGAGTTACCATTGGTAGAATTGTGAATTGATTTAGCCATTATGTGAGCAATTTGGAACTACGCCCAAAGGCCTATAAAATTATGCATATCACGTACTATTTAATCCAACAATACCACTACTAGGTCTTTATCCCAAAAGAGATAAAATACAAAAAGGGAAAGGACCTATATGTACAAAAAATATCTATAGCAGCTCTTCTCTGTTAGCAAAGAATTGGAAACTGAGGGGATGCCCATCAGTTGGGGAATGGCTGAACAAATTGTGGCATGTGATTATAATGGAATACTACTGTGCTATAAGAAATGATGAGCAAGATACTCTTAGAAAAACCTGGAAAGACTTACATGAACTGATACAAAGTGAAATGAGTAGAACCAGAATAACACTATGCACAGTAACAACAATATTGTAAGATGATCAACTCTGAATGACTTAGCTATACAATGATTCAAGACAACTCTGAAGGACTTACTATGAAAAATGCTATCCATCCCCAGAGAAAGAACTGATAGAGTCAGAATTCAGACTGAAGCATGTTTTTTTACTTTCTTTATTTTTCTTGGGTTGTTTTTTTTGGGGGGGGGAGCTATATTTTCTTTTATAACATGGATAATATAGAAATATGTCTTGCATATGCACACACATATAACTTATACCAAATTGCTTGCCTTCTCAATGAGGGGATTGGGTAGGAAGAGAGAGAGAATTTGGAACTCAAAAATTTTTAATGAACATTAAAAATTATTTTTATATGAAATTGAGGAAAAACAAAATACTAAATAAATAATTTTAAAGTGCATGGGAAAAAAATGAACAGACACACTTTCCCTCAAGTGGGAAGTATCCAGGGGCAGGTTATTGACAGAGGTGGCACCTGGCCTGGAACTTGAAGGGAAGGAAGGCTTCCTGCTGTTGTCTGTCCTTCATTTTCAAAGAGGACCAATAATATCATGGGTGGTGTCTTGACTTGCTCATGAATTGAAAGAGTTTAGGGTATTTGGAGCACTCTCTCTTCCAGAGTCATCTAAGTTCAGCAGCAGGACAAAAGTCAGAAAAACTGGCAGTGGTCCAGGATGCAGTGGATGGCCTTGAGATCTTCACTGTCTGGCCAGCACCTGTTTCAGCTGCCTTCATGGATATTGGAACAAGCTGTTTTTATCTGCCTATTCCTTCGGGGAAAGTCTTCACATACTTGCGGTGGCCATCCCCCTCTAACTCACCAGTGGGTTTGAGGCCCATCAGTTACCCTCAATGTGGCTTGGCCTGTCTGCCAAGACAGCCTTTCCAGGGTGTGGCCATTGTGAATACTACAGCTTCTTGGAGCCATAGGTGAGAGCTAGGTGACAGGTGGACACCAAAGGTGGATGAGAAGCCCAGAAAAGGGCTCGCCAAGCCCTCACACTGGAGGTGTTAGTCCTTCTGAACACCCCACACACCCCAAGGATTCCTATAGCAGAAATAAAGGAGTCTATTCACCCATAGACAAATGCCCTAAACTCTGGGCAAGGCCTCCCAAAATCTTATCTCTTTGGCTCATTTTGCCAAAACATAGTTTTCTCTGAGAAATCTCAGAATAAAGTTGAAATACAACTCATGTCTTTGTCTTCATGAAAGTGGATGAAAGGCTTTCTCACTCATGTGCAAGCACTAAAATTAAACAGAGCCTATGAAATAAAGGACAACCTTCACTTCATCCTCTAGAAAATGCAGAAAACATGTAAAAGACTCACAAAATATCTATTAACAAAGTCTACAGGTTTTCTTCCCTTAATGGTGAGTCTTCTCCAGGACAGCCAACTAGCACAGTTTTAAGGGTTTAATTTCCCCTCCTCAGGAAAATGAGCTGGGGAGTTGCTAGGAGAAATTCTCATCCCATCAGAATTGCCTTGATATTCCAGGTCATTCATGGTAGTGTCTTATTGTTTATATTTTATTAGTGGGGCTGAGGTGGGGAAGATTCCCATAGAGAGAGAATTAAATACAAAATAAATAAAAAGTAATTTTAGGGGGGATGACTTTAGCTTCTGGTGGAGGGAGGTGGCAGAAACAAGTTATGCTTCCCATAGGGGATACTTGAGCTGAACTTTCAAGGCAGCATGCGATCCTGACAAGCAGAGATGAGGAAAGAGAGAATTCCCAACATGGGAGACTCAGATGACAGAAACAGAATCCTAGTCTTGGAAGAGTGAGCAAGTCGACATGGTTGGACATAAAGTGTATGAAGAAGAACAAAGAGCAATACATCTGAAAAAAATATACCAAATCCAATTGTGAAGGGCCTTAAAAATCAAACAGAGAAACTGGTATTTTGTTCTAGAGGCAATAGGGAGTCTTTGGAGTTTCTTGAGCAGGAAAGTCACAGGTTTAGATCTCTGCTTTTAGGAACAGAAATTTGGCAGCTATGTGGAGAAGGGATTGGAGAATGAAAATGTTGGATGTAAGGAGGCATATTCAGAGGCTACTGTAATAATCTAGGTAGAAGGGGGAGACTAGGTGGCACAATGAATAGAGCACCAGCCCTGGAGTCAGGAGGACCTGAGTTCAAATACAGCCTCAGACCTTAACACAAAATTAGCCATGTGACCTTGGGCAAGTCACTTAACCCCAATTGCCTTACCTTCCCCCCTCCAAAAAGCAAAATAATAATAATAATAATAATAATCGAGCTAGTAAAAGGTGATGAGGGCCTGAATTAGGCTGTATTAATGAAGAGATGACTTATTAAGAAATGTAGTGGTATTGAGGTAGAAACAAGGTTGGACATCTGATTGGATATGTGGATTGAGTGAGAAGGAAGAAATGAGGATGGTCACTGAGATTGCAAAACTCAGAGGTGCCCTAACAAAAATATAGAAATTAGGAAGAGGGGAGGCATTGGAGGTAGAGATAATGAGTTCTGATTTGGACATGTGGAATTTGAGGTGCCCACAGGACAAATAGTGAGAGTTGTACAATTAACAGGGAACAATGTGGAACAAGAGATTGGGAGACATTAGGGCTAGATATACAAAACTGCATAGAGGTAATAACAGAACCCATGGGAGCTATAGGAGCAGAATCCACCAGGGTTCCCCATCAAAAGGCCTTGATTGGCAGCTGTGGAAGGAAAGGCCTAAGCCTTAAGCTATGAATGTGGCTTCCTGGTCAACTGAGGTCATAAGAGAGGCCAGTCCACAAGGAGTTGGTGCCTCTCAGATTCAAAGGATGTCCCAAAGCCATTTGAGTCATCTAACCCTGCCCTGATGAGCAGATAATTTTCTGCAGGAGGATGAAGGGACTATATCTACTTGAGTCAATGCCGTATCCTTGCTGAATATCTTTTCCAAGGTAGAGCTAAGTCCATCTTCTCTTGTTAACTATGAAGTGAACTACAAATATTTTATCTCATTCCACTCTTGAACCGAATCTTTGACACCAGCATGGGTCAGTACTGGCCTATATACAAGAGCTGGTGAGGTCACCAAGCGAGCATATATAATGGACCACATATAATGTCATGGTTGGTTGAGATATTGGTTAGTTTTACTGACTACTTCCCCCTTCCCCCTTTTTTTTGTATTCTTGCTAGAAGAGATGTTTCTCTGATAGAGGGAGAGGGAGGGATATTTGAGTAAGCACAGGTAATAAAAATCCAAAATATAGAAATAAAATTTTAAATTATTGAAGGAAATAAAGGTCTCAGAAGATAGCTTGGAAGAGAAGTCTGGGCTAAAAATAGAAATCTGGGAGTCATTTTTGTAAAGATGATTGTGTAAGATGTGGGAACGGATTTGATTATCTTGGAGAGAATGTCAGGACAACTACCAGTTAACATGATAAATCAGATTCTTTCTGTGATTCAGATTCCCCAATTAAGAAATAGGGGTAACCCAAACATGCACCGAGACCGAGTGGCCGCCCTGAAATCAGACTCATCTTCCTGAGATCAAAGTTGGCTTCAGACACTCATGAGCTAGGTGACCCTGAGCAAGTCACTTTGCCCTGTTAGCCTCAGTTTCCTCATCTGTAAAATAAGTTGGAGAAGGAGATGGGCAAACTATTCCAGTATATCTGCTAAGAAAACCCCAAAGGGGGTCACAAAGAGTCAGACACAACTGAAAACAACTGAATAACAACCCTAACACATCTCAGAAAGATAACAAAAATTAGGAGTTTATTTAGCACATGAATCATCACAGTATGATAGAAAGAGCACTGGATTTGGAGACCAAAGACCTAAGTTAAAAGACTAGCCCTGACTTATACTAGCTATAGGCTAGGCCTATGCCCAAGACATTTAACTTCCCTGCATTTCAGTATCCACATCTATAAGGTGGAAAATAATGCTTGTGCTATCTGTCTCATAGATGCCTTGAGGAATGTGCTTTGTAGACCACAAAGCACTTAGGTCAATATAAGCTTTGGAGAGGAAACATTAGGGACTTTTTTTATAGTGACTAATTCAGCAACTGCTATTCACAAGATATGTACTAATTGATTATGGTGGGAATTATCGATAAAATGTGTAAGTACTATCTACATGTTTTAACATTTCAAAGGAGCCAGGGCTTCATTGGTATGGTACCCCCTCCAGCAGAGCCCATCACCCATCCACATCATACCGTTGTTATCACAGGACCCTTAGACCTTGCCATCCATGCTACCATCCCCCTACAGCTACCGGGCCTTGCCATCTGCCCTACAGCTGTACCATCTTTTATATGTTGTCTCTCCTGATTAGCCTGTGAGCCAAGCACTGGGCTTGGCACTAATTAGCACTTAATGCTTTTTTTGTTCATTTGTTCTTTCATTCATCTATGACTTTAGTAAGTAGCCTTTATGAATATCTACAATTAAAGAAAAATTCATCATTTCAGGGCCAGCCTTCTGGCCAAGAGCCAGACTTGTCTTTGGAAGACACACAAGCTGTTCATCACTCTGCTGTATCTGTCACCCTTTCATCTTGGTAGGGACAACTAGTGCTCCTTCTCAGTTGATGAGACCTTTAAGGATACAGCATCACTTGCACACCATTAATAGGCACCAAAAGAGGATGTCAGGGGAGGACTGTCTGTATAAACCTCACAAACTGTTTCAAAAATATCCCTCCGAACAAAGTTTGGACCCATCTGAAAGTTTCCCATTGGCCCACTCCAAGCTTCCTTTGATTTAATCCATATTTATGAGGCATTTGCAATGGTACTAGCCACTGTTGATACCAAAAAAAAAGGGGGGGGGGGAGAGAGAGAGACAGAATTTTTGCCCACAAGGAACTTAAAATCTGTTTCTGACCTTCTCAACTCAAAATCATGCCTCTACACTGTTTCATCCTGGAACTTCCCACAGCACCAAGGCCTCTTTGGCCTAGAACATTTTCTCACCCCTACTGTCTACACACCATGGGATAAGTTTCTACAAGGTCTGGCCTCCTTCTCACTGCTCCTAAGATGTGAATCCTTCTTAGAGATGCCATTTTGTGAAGGAGCCCAGCCTGGCCTGCCTCCATGACCTAGCTGGCCATATTCCTGACATTCTGGACTTCAACAGCATGTCCAGATAACTTCATCTCCTCTCCCGTTTCAGCAGCCTTTTGTGTATTGTCTTTCACCATTAGATTGTAAGCCCCCTGAGGGCAGGTACTATCTTTGTTTTTGCATATATTTGAATCTCAGGAGTTTATCACAATGCCTGGCCAATAGTAAACAACAATAAAAATTCTTGTTTCCTTCCTTCCTTCCTTCTGTTGAAGTGAAATTTAATGGCCTGGAATATAATAACATAAATATTATTGCCTATTAAAAACAAACAAATCTTACTTGGTCTCCTGCTTCTTGGGTGTTTTTAGGTCTAGTTTCTCAAGTACCAATCAGTGTCCCAGTGTGGCTGACGGAAGAAAACAATCTCTTACATACGTGTGAAATCTCACTGACCTGTAGAAAGCATTTCTCTCATTTCTATCCCATAAAAGTACCTGCCCTATTTGCAATTCAGGTACATGTTTCCATTGCTGATTCTTAAATGGAGGCAAAGGCATCGAGCCTCTAACCATACATATTTGGATGGGTTCAGATAGTTCTGCTTTAACTTCCCGGTCAGAATTCAGAAAGCAATTTGATGGTTGTAACTGATTGGCCAAGACTCCTCCTGTCAAAGAGTTGGACTGCTTTGTGCCTGTAGACACAACCCAATCTCGAGCAGCAAACACCCTTAGTTGCCCTCAGAAGTCCGGGTCACACAGCTAGCAGTGGACATACCTCACCAATTGCAAATCAGCATCCAACAGCTGGCCTTGACCAAATAGCAATTGTGTTTGAAACTAGTTCTGATCGTCTGTCAGCTATTAATAGAAGCTGGGTGTCAAGTGAGGAGCCCTTAATACCAGCCAGGCTGAAAAGCTCTTTGAAAGCAAGATAACCAATTTAATGTATTGAGTGAGTTTCAGGGTAACTCAAGGGGAAAAAAATGTGAAATCCAACTATAATGAATCGTTTCAACACTGAGCAGAGCCTGGCAAGTAGCTATGGGCGTTTTCCATAAATAAATCTTAGAATAATACCAGCATAAATACAGAGAAATATTCAAACTGAGAGGAAAGATAACATAATCAACAGATAGTTGGCCTCAGAGTGAAGAAGACCTGAGTTCAGGTCCTGCCTCTGCCTCATTTTGACTTTGTGACCATGGGGGCAAATCCCTGAATCTCGCAGTGACCCAGTTAACTCTCTATCATGAATAATAATAATTGTTCAGTTCTGTCTGACTCTTCAAAACCCCATTTGGTATTTTCTTGGCAAAGATACTGGAGTGGTTTACCATTTCCTTCTCCCACTCATTTCACAGATGAGGAAACTGAGGCAAATAGGGTCAAGTGACTTGCCCAGGGTCACATAGTTAATAAGTGTTGGAGGCCAGATTTCAACTTAGAAAGAAGACTCTTCCTGACTCCAGGGCTGGCACTCTATCTGTTATACCACCCAGCTGCCCACATAGCTGCTCAGCATGGGAGAACCCATTCTAAATCCAGAATTAAATTAATAGTCTACCCCCAAACACCTCCAAAATGTAATATTCCACTGTACAAGTTCATGTTAGCATATGTGAATACCTAGCACGGTGCCTGGTACACAGTGGGTGCTTAATAAGTGTTGATTGAATTAAATCTGTCACATTTTATTAGAACTAAAGCCACCAGAAGAAAGAAATGAGTTGTGTTGACTAATATATGGTCTATCAGTAATTCTATATGAGTGAGAACAAAATTAGTGATGATTCCACATAGTAGTGGAAGCCACCCAACCCCCCAGCTCCCTGTATAGTGGTCATGACTACTCACACCACTGGAATGATCTGGGAATCACTAACTACAATCCTTCAGGTAAGATGGAAGACCACCAAGCCTTGCCATCTGTCCTACAGATCCATCCTAAGGACCCAGGGACTTGCCATGTACCCTGCTGCTAAAAAACCTTTGGGACTTTCCAATCTGTTTGTAGTAGACTGCTATGCTTCATATACCAGAAACACTTAATAAATGCTTTTTGAATCATTCATTCATTCAAGAAGAAGAATGTAGACATGGTGCTTTCACATAGTATGTACTAAAGTATTTTTTGAATTACTAAAAGACCAAGGGGGTGGGGAATCCCAAGAATGATATTTTCAAATCAAGTCTGTCCCTTACATCCAGAAGCTCTGTGGTGGTGGGCACATAGAACAGGGCAGGGGGAGAGATTGCAAACCACCTGTTCTTCAGGGGAATTATAAGCGTATTTGGGTAGGAAAAGGAAACAGGAACAAGTGTAGTAAGAAAAGAGACAGACTTCATCCAAAGATCCAGGGAATGTAGGCAGTTAGGTGGCAAAATAAATAAGGAGCTAGGAAGATCTGAGTTCAAATCCTCCTTCAGATTTGAGGGGGTTGCATTCAATGGCCTCTAAAATCCTGTCAGCTCTAAATCTAAACTATGGACTTGAGGGATGGACCAGGATGACCAGAGTTCCAGTTTTACTCCTGACATTAACTGTGTGACGCTAGGCAGGTAACCCACTTCCTCATCTGACGCCTGGAGCACTTAGGTCAGAGGCTGCCATGAGCCTCCAGTAGGTAATACAGGGAAAGTGCTTTGAAAACATTAAACTGCGACATAAATATGAATCCTTAATAAAATGTCTCCTGCTATCATACCCGTCTATTTTTAAAAGCTAAAAGATAGACCTGCCTGGGCAGCCAGATCTCCTTCCCCACATTCCTCTCTGCCTCCCAACAGCTGAGGATCCATTACACCACCGACAACTGGACATGGGGCCTTGTGCGAGTACGACCAGCAACTGTGGGCTTGGCGGCACTCCACGAGGCTGGGCTTGGCCAGGCTGACTCCGGCCTCCCCAGGATCGCCTCTCCTGTAGCTGCCAAGGGAAGGTGACAAACCTGGGGCCTAGAGAGCTCCTGCCCAATAAAGACCTGTAGACATCCCAAGTAACACAAATGGGACTCAACTCGAAAACCCAGGTGGTGTGGGATATTTTGACACCCAGGCTAATGAGGAAAGGTTCCCCGTCACCAAGAAAACAACCAAGGAAAACCTGTGGGCCTCCTGGTAACAGCCCCACACCCTCCAGTGGGGCTGGGGCCAAGAACCTGAGTGTGACTTTTACCACTTACTCCCTGTGTTACCTTGGGCAAGGCACTCCCCTCCCTGGTGGTCTCAATCTCCTTAGCTATAAAGTGGCCAGGGAGGGGATGAGGAGGTAGAGCAGACTTTCAAAGTCCCATCTAGACCAGGCTCTATAGACATAGTTCCCAACATCTCCTTGAGAATAGGGGTTGTTTCATCCTTTGTCCTTATATGTCCAGTGCCCAGCACAGGGCCTGGCTCATAGCAGGTACTTGATAAAAGCTTATTTAATTCTCCCCCAGGCCTCTCATGCCTACCTCCTGGCTTCCTTCAAGGCTCCTAAAAGCCCCCATCTCCCAGTCCTCCTTAAAACTAGCATCTTTCCTCCGAAATATGTCCAATTTATCCTGTATATATTTTCTTTCTTTTTTTTTTAGTATTTTTTTTTGGAGGGGAAAGGCAAGGCAATTGGGGTTGTCACTTGCCCAAGGCCACACAGCTAGTCAGTATCAAGTGTCTGAGGTCGGATTGGAACTCAGGTCCTCCTGACTCCAGGGTCAGTGGTCTATTCACTGTGCTACCTAGCTGCCTCCCTATTGCATATTTTCAATATGGATAATATTTTTTATTATTATTATCCAATATTTTCAATTGGATAATATAATGTCTGTATATTTTCAAGGGGACTGGAGAAAATTAAGATTGTGCATAGCTGTTTGTGCATTTTCTCCCCCATTAGACTGGGAGCTGCTTTGAGAGTGGGATCTGTTTCTTGCCTTTTCTATCATCTACACTTAGCACAGGGCCTGGCTCATAGGAAGAGCTTAATGAATGTTAGTTGACTGACCAACTGATGAATAGTTCAATTCTTCATCTCTTCTCCAACACCAAGATCAATCATTATAACAGCATGACATTCAACTTGGTTCCACAGTTCAATTTGAGTAATAGTCATTATAATAATAATAACTAGAATATTTATGGGGTTTCAAGGTTTGCAAAGTATCTTTCATACAGTATAAATGGGAAGTTCTCTTTTTCTTTTCTCCTAATCCCATAGTTGCCTGCTAGTTCTAAAAAGAGCTCATTTGGAACGGTTTGTTCCTGGCCACGGGGAAAAGAGCAATCAAGGCTTGAGTTCAGTGATTGAGAATCACTGGGCACTTTGGTGTTTCCTGAGACAAGGCAGGCATTCTCAAATGCCTGAGCCCAACGAGTGTCCAGCAAGCCAATCAAGCAGCAGTATTAGAAACAAAGTGCTAGCATTTGGGGAGAATTCATCAGCCTCTGCAGTTAGCCTTAAAAGCTGGACACCACGCCGGTCCATCCATCCTTTCTCTCCTACCTGACAGGCATCCTTGAGTCAGTCTGGTTCATTTCCTAGCACAGCATAGTCCTATCAGTCGCCTTCCAAGTAGCCCCTGCCTGGAGCCCCTTTCTAACCAGTGATGGAGACGGTTCTGTTTATCAGATCTAAAATGACATCCAAACTGTGTAATAGCATTGACTCCTGAATGCTTTTCCTCAAAGGCTTTCTAAGTGCCCACTGAGGTCTTCACTTAACCCAGTGTCTAAAACAGAGAAAATCCGATTTCCTCAAAACAAATTATAGGTTTGTTCTCTGTCTGCAGCCTTCCTGCCTACTCTCGGTTTTATAGATGGGAGGAACAGCTTCAGTTTAACAAGCATTTAATGAAACAGCCAGGATCTATGCCAGGTGATGGCTACACAAAAAAACAAACAAACAAAAAAAGGCTTGCCCTCAAGGAGCTTACCCTCTACTGGGCCACACAACAGCATGCATATGAGTACAGACAATATGCACAATGTACACTCGACCGAGCCACACAGCAATGTGCAAGGTGATTTGGTCGGGGGCACTAACAACTAGGGAGGCAGAAAGCCTCTTGTAGGAGTTAGTCCCTGAGCTATGCTTGAGGTACATTCATTTCAGTCATGTTCAACTTTTCATGACCCCATTTGGGGTTTTCTTGGCAAAGATACTGGAATGGTTTGCCATTTCCTTCTCCAGCTCTTTTTACATATGAGGAAACTGAGGCCAACAGGGTGAAGTGACTTGCCCAAGGTCACACAGCTAGGAAGTATCTGAGGTCAGACTGAATTCATGAAGAAGAGTCTTCCTGACTCCAGGCCCAGTGCTCTGTCCCCTGAGCCACTTGGCTTCCCCTGTGCTTAGGGAGAAGCTAAGGATTCCAAGTGGAGAAAGAAGTGCATTCCAGGTACCAAGACAGTCCACAGAATTTAGGCAGCTAGGTGGCACTGTAGGTAAAATGCTAGACCTGGATTCAGGAGGACCTGAGTTCAAAACTGGCCTCAGACAGGTACAAGCTGTGTGACCCTGCTCAAGTCACTTAATCCAGTTTGCCTCAGTTTCCTCATCTCTACAATGATCGAGAGAAAACCCCAAATAGAGTCACAAAGAGCTCAGCATGTCTCAACAACAACAGCAACAAATACAAGAAACAGCAACAAGTCAGTTTAGCTGGAACAGAGTATGTGAGGAGGAATAATGTAAAATCATTTTTAAAAGATAGGCTGGAAAGGCATTGAATGCCAGAAAGAAGAGTCTGTGTTTTATCCTAGAGACAAAAAAGGGAGCCAGAGAAGTTTCTCTAGCAGAAGAATAACACAGAGCTTTGAGACGATCAATTCAGAAGCTGTGTGAATGACGGCCCAGAGACAGCAGACACCAGATGCTGAGAGGTGGCCGATACCAAGGGGAGGAGGTCCTGAATGAGGGTGGTAATGATGGGAGGGCAGAGAGAAGGATGGAGGTGAGATACGCGGGTCTGCATATAATAAATCGTCCCTTGACCTGTGATTCACCTCTGGGAGGCAACATGATACCCATCGATCTGAAGCCTTGATGACTTGGGTCCTGGTCCCAGCCCTGCCGCTTAGCACCCATGTGACCTGCCACCTCACCAGGCCTCAGTTTCCCCATCTGCAAAATAAGAAGGCTGGACTAGGTGACTTTTAGGGGTCCTGACAGCTCTGAATTCTATGTTCTTCCCCACTTTGAGCTGACATCATGATGGCATTTATACCACGCCTCCTTTTCCCCAAACCCAGAAATTTTTATGAAATGGTCTCCCGCCAGGGAGCAACAGATTCTCTCCTTAATTCAGTGGCTGCTGATGATTTTTCTTCCCTGGCAGCAAAAGAAATGTAATTGGTGTTGCTGTTTTGTTGTTTTTCCAATGTTATCATTATGCTTTGCTCTGTATTACATGCATAAAATTGGATCTGGATTGAGACGAACTCCATTGGGCCTAATTCTTCCATTTCTAGCACTTGTGGAGAGGCAGTGGGGATAGAGTTGACCTTGGAATCAGGAAGATCTGTGTTCAAGTCCTGACTGTGACATATAGTATCTGTGTGGCTCTGGGCAAGTCCCTTGAGTTCCCATAGAAAACTCAGTAAGTCTATAAATAAGAAAGGGACGATTTATTAGAGGGATCACAGGTCCAGGTCCCTAGCCCTAGCCCTGTGATGATTTCTGTCCTCAGGGCATTTAGAGTATCCTTAAGAAGGTAGTTGTTGTTCAGTCCTGTGACCCCATTTGGGGTCATTCTTGGCAGAGATACCGGAGGGGTTGTCCATATCCTTCTCTGGCACATTTTACAGATAAGGAAACTGAGGCCAACAGGGCTAAGTGACTTGCCCAAGGTCACACAGCTAGTAAGTGTCTGAGACCAAATTTGAACTCAGGTCTTCCTGACTCCAGGTCAGGCCCTCTATCTCCTGCACCTCCTAGTGGCCCTAAAAAGGTACACTGACAAATCGGACTTCAGAGTTCCGCAGTCCCAAGCAAAAAGTGGGTCATGGGGTTGTACATTTAGAATTGGAGGAGAAGGTGGGAATTCTCTAAGATTGTATAAGACATAAGATCAAATAGGATAATATTTGTAAATTGTTTAGCATGGTGCCTGGTACACAGCAGGCATTTAACAAATGCTCATTTCCTTCCCTTGATAAGGAGACTGGGAGCCAGGGGTGAAGGCCCTTGGCTTTGCCCAAGGGCAGACAAGTAATCAGTGGGAGGCTGAACCATGCAGTAGGAAGCTCTGAATTTGGCATCAGAGAACCTGGGTTCGAGGCCCGGTCGTGCTCCAACACTGATTCCAATCCAGTATTTGCTTTATGGCTTTTGATTTTGGATTCCTCAGTTACAGATTAAGGGGGCTGCACTAGGTGAACACCCCAAGGTGTTTCCTTGGGGCTTTCTTGGCAAAGATACTGGAAGGTCACTGTGAGCTTAGAGCTGGGGTCCTGGGATCCTCCTCCTCCTTAGTAACTGCCCTCCAGAATCTCACCTACAGCAAGGAGGGAGGGGTGGGGATGAGAGATAGGACAGCTAGGGCTCTGCAGAGATTTCATAAGCTAAATGGATGGGCCTTATTTTCCTCTGAGCAAAGAGAATTCAAAAAGTAGTTTTTCCTGGGTCTGGTTCAAGGCTCCTTGAACAAAGGATCCTAGCAGGAAATCCAGCCTCCGTGTTAACAAGGAAACAAGCCTCTGTTGTCTTAACCATCTTCTTTCCTCCCTTTTTTGTCAGGCCCCACAGACCAGTTTATAGAGGAGCCAGTAATTGAAAATGGAGTCGGATGGATAAAATGAACAGATAAAATGAACAAATAAAGCTAGGAGCAGTCGGGAAGGAGCTCAGCCAAAGGTCATCCATCCCAAACTTTCCAAACAGCTGCCAGACCCTTATCCCTGCTGAATGCAGATTGCACATTTTTTTCTCTCCAATTACTGGAAAAATTATCGGAAAACATCCAACCAATTTTGTAAAACTTTGACAAGACCTTCTTCTTTACATAGGGCAAAGAGCCCTAGAACTAAAGTCAAAAGACCTGGGTTCCAGTTCTGACTCTCATACTTAGTAGCCATGGGACTCCAGGCAAGTCACTTTGTCTCTGAATCTGTAAAATGGGTGAAATAATTTTTTACTTTGTTTCACAGGTTGCAAAGTAAAAATGTTACTTCTTAGGGGAGCATATGGACAACATGGGCAGGTAAGACTGCATAGCCAAAGAGAAAACCCTCTCTGGGTCTTATCTGGGTGCCTCTTGTTTCCCCTGAGTGAAAGATAAGCTTCCAGAGGGCAGGGAGGGTCTCTTTTTTGTCTGTAAATGCTGAACATCTAGCATAGTGCTGAACATGTAATAAGCCTGCACTGAACATACACACAGCATATAGCATAACATTTTATATGTGTATGTGTTTATATGTATGTGTGTGCACTTATACCTATATGTGCATATACATATACACACAATACACATATATAAATATATATACATACATATATGTGGGGCGGCTAGGTGCCACAGTGGACAGAGTGCTGGGCCTGGACTCAGGAAGACTCCTCTTCATGAGTTCAAATCCATCCTCAGACACTTCCTAGCTGTGTGATGCTAGCCAAGTCACTTCACCTTTTTTGCCTCAGTTTCCTCATCTGTCAAATGAGCTGGAGAAGGAAATGGCAAACTACTCCAGTATCTTTGCCAGGAAAACCTCAAATGGGGTCACAAAAAGTCAGACAGGACTGAAATGACTGAACAACAACAAACACACACACACACACACACACACACACACACACACACACAAAACCATCTCTGTCCTCAAAAAGGTAAATTCCTATTGAATGAATGTTGCAGGAATCACAGATCAGTTTGAAACTTGAGTATCATAATTTTACTGGGCTGGAATTAGGGGGAATGCAATCTAGTGCTATACAAATATAAATTCTTTTTTTTTTTTTTTGCTTTTTGGAGAACATTTGGGGTTAAGTAACTTGCCCAAGGTCACACGGCTAGGTTTTTGTTTGTGTGTGCGTAAAGTGTCTGAGGCCGGATCTGAACTCAGGTCCTTCTGACTCCAGGGCCGACACTCTACTCACTGCACCACCTAGCCACCCCCTAAATATGAATTCTTAATATCAGGAAGGCCTTCATTAGAGGAAACACAGTAACAGCAGAAAGAGCACTGGTCTGGGGAGTCCTCTCCACCAGAGCTCCCTGAACAGTAATGAGCTCCTGCCTTGGGGTCCAGCAGCCTCCTCAAAGTGGCCAGAGCAGCCAGGACTGCCCAGCCCAGCCCAGCCTCCCCATCTCCCCAGGCCAGCTTGCCATAGGCCTTGCAGCCCAGCATGCTTCTCTCTTCTTCCACCTCTGGCCCTGGATACAATCAGGAAATCAACAGTACCATTATTTTGGGGAATAGTGCCCTATAGATCAACTCAGTGCCCCCTGTGAAGCTCTCGACCAAACTCCCTTCCCTGGACTACATTCCCCCGTAGGCACTATCCCCCTGTGTCCCCCTTTGTCCTCTGTGACCCCTTTTGAATAAAAGCTTCTTGGGAGCAAGGACTTCTCAGTTTTTGAATTTGCATTCCCAGTCCTCAGTGCCCAGGGCATAGCAGGTACTTGATAAATGTTTACTGACTCTAGTTTATTGACTGAAGTGTTCATTAAGTACCTATGTGCCTTGCACTCAGCTAAGCACTAGACAGAAGGTAGAACATAGTCCTTGCTCTCAACTATGTACAAACAAAAATTGGTATTGTGCAGTTGTTTTCAGTCATGTCTGACTCTTAGCGGCCCCATTTGGGATTTTCTTCTCAAAGATGCTGGAATGGTTTGCCATTTCCCTCTCCAGCTCATTTTACATATGAGGAAACTGAGGCCAGCAGGGTGAAGTGACTTGCCCAGGGTCACACAGCTACTAAGTGTCTGAGAATGTTTTTCTTCCTGACTCCAGGCCCAGTGCTCACCCAGCTGCCCACAAACTAGATATAAATAGAATAAATTGAAGATAATTAACAGAAGATAACACTAGCATTAAAGAGGAATCAGGAAAATTCTCTCATAGAAGGTGAGGTTTAATAGTTGGAGCTTGAAGGAAACCAGGGAAATCAGGAGGTTGGAGCAGAAGGAAAAAATTCCAGGGATGGGAGACAGCCAGAGAAAATTCCCCCAGGGAAATTCATTCATTACTTAATAGCTGTGTAAAGCTGGATAAGCCCTCTGAATCTAGGTTTATTCACCTGTAAAATAGATACTTTACTTCACAGGATCTTTATGAGGAATTTACCTTATAAAGTGTAAAGAGCTACATAAACATCGGATGTTCTAACAACACCAGCAGCCCTTCTGAAATCCTGAACTGCTCCTTACTTCTTGAGATTTCGGGTGGCCTTTCATCCCTACAGGGATGCTTTAATGTCCAGATTACTATTTAAAGATGCAAATCTCTTCAAAATGAAATCTGCCCCTACTTAATTCCACCTTAATCAAAATCTTTTCCTGGTGTATTTGGACCTAATTGTAATTTCTGTATGATGTTGTCTCTGGGAAAAAGAGGGGCATGAAATACAGACCAATTCAATTTGGGTCTGTAGCTACTTGCCTTTGACTGAATAAGAGAAAGAAAAAGGCATCATGGAAACCACGATGAGAGAGTCCCACAGGGACTGGTGCTTACCAGTTAAATTAGAAGAGTTTTTCTGCATTTACAAGGGATAGAAGGAAACAAGGAAGAGAGAGCTCAGTCATCAGGGGTCTTTACCATTGGCCTTTATCTGCCCCCAACCTGGATGACCTCTGGGGTTCCTTCAAACTCTCATCAATGATCCTCTGACCCTCGGAGGAGGTCCCCCAAGTCCCTTTCCTCTCTTCTGACTTAGGATCAATGAACAATCCCACTGCCCGAAACCTAGAAGAGCAATGAAACTGACCAGCACAGAACATGAAAAATATAGTATCAGTAGGATGGAAAGAGCATCGACTCTGACCAGAGTTCAAATCCTGTTTCTTACATTTACCTGGACTGCCTTATACAAGTCACTTCATCTTCCTGGGGCTCAGTTTCCTCATCTGTAAAATGGCAGGGAGAAGGGGGGAGGCTAGATTTCCTCTGAGATCCCTTCTGATTCCAAAGCTCCTATCTTGGGATCTTGATCGAGCTAAGTAATTCACCAAGTTGGAGCCGCAGAAAGAGCTGCAAACTTCCCTAGGAGGAATCTAGTCCAGCTCCCAAGCTAGAAGGCATGGTGGTTTCAGGGCTGCAAAGTCTGAGGGTAATTCCTGCTCTGAATGTTAGAGGACAGAAGAAAGTAGACCTCCGGCCCCCACCTCCCTTGGCCCACACCTAAGCCCCTTGCACTGGGTGACAGGGGTATGGTATCAGGAACCCCATTTCTTTTGTGTATCACAGACCCCTTTGGCTGCCTGGTGAAGTCTAAGGTCCCCTTCTCAGAGTAATGTATTTAAAAGCATAAAGTAAAAAATCAGAGGATTACAGGGGAAACCAAGTATATTGAAATACAGTTATCACCATGTGGTGAAAAACCTCGGCTGCAGATTCAGGCATCAATGGATGAGTTTAGCAATAACGAATAGTCTAGAATCTGGAAGACTTCACTGAGCTTCCCCAAGGACCAGAGAGCAGGATGAGCCAGAATAGACTTCTCTAGTCCTGCCCACCCACCACCCACCCCTGCCCCTGCCAAAGTACAATCTCTCCCACCCGGCAATTTCTTTCTCTTTCCTCAGTGGTTTTTGCCACTTCATTCAAGCAATACTTTGTTAGATTCCCAAAGACACCAGCCTGTGACCTGGAGAAATTCCTACATAAACTAGGGAGAGAATCAATCACAGATTCACTGGACTTAAGAGTTGGAAGGGGCTTCAAGAGCCATCTAATCCAACCTCTACCTGAACAATTATTTCCTTTACATCATATCTAGCAAAGGGTCATCAGGCATTTTCTTGAAGACCTCCAAGGAGAAGAAACCTACTTCCTTCTGAGGTGCCCATTCCACTTTGGGATAGTCCTAGTTATTGGGTATGGGCAGTTAAGTGGCACCAGAGCACCAGGCTTGGAATCAGGAAGACTCATCTTCACAAATTCAGATCTGGCCTCAGACACTAGCTGTGTATCCCTGACCAAGTCATTTAACCCTGTTTGCCTCAGTTCCTCATCTGTAAAATAATACCACTCTAGTATCTGTGCCAAGAAAATTCCAAATGGGGTTACAAAGAGTTGGACGTGAGTGATAATTATTAGGTAGATACATAGGTGGATGGACAGATGCTCAGACATACATACATATACATACATGCATACTTGGATGCCTAGATAGATAGATGGATATATTGATAGTGAGATTGGGAGGGAAAGACAGATGCACAAAGCCTTTATTGATCACTTACTATGTGCGAGGCACTATGCTATGCACTGTGGATACAAATACAGGCAAAGGAGACAGTCCTTACCCTCTAGGTAAAGCGGACCCAGCTGAGAAGAGAGCTAAGATGGTCAACAAGGAAGGGAAGAGGGTTTGCCTTACCTAAAGCACAAGTCTGGCTCTCTGTAACGCCCACGCTTTGCTCTCAGTTCTGCCTCCTGGGGCTAATCACAACAGCCTTTCATGTGCTTTCATGTGCCAGCTCTTTAAAGACTAGAAGACACTTATCCTGTTTCCCTTAAGTCCTCTCTTCTCCAAGCTACACATTCCCATTTCCTTCAGCTGATTCTCCCAGAGCAAAAACTCCACGACCTTCACCGTCTTTCTTTCTTTCCTTTGGCTTCTTGCCAGCGGATCAATGCACTTCCTAAAATGTGGTAACCAGAACACAATACTCTAGCTGTGGTCTGACCAAGAATTATGTCATCTAGATTTTTAAAAAGACCTGGTGAGGAGAGTGTAGGCAAATATGTGCTCCAGAGTCTAAGCTGTGGGATGACATACATGTTTGTGTCCATTTGGGGATCTCCCACTTAGATTTGTGGGTTGTCCATAGATCTCTGCCCTGGGCTTCAGACCTCTATCTGTAACTGCTCACTGGGCATCACAACCTGAATGACCTACGGGGACTGCCAATTTAACATGTCTAAAACCAAACTCATCAGTTTGCCCCCTAAACTTCTCTCTCTTTCTTATTTCTGTTGATTGTGAGACAGCTAGGTATCAAATTAGAGTGTCAGGCCTGGACTCAGAAAGTCCAAGTTCAAATCTGGCCCTACTTAGTAGTTGTATGACCCTGGACAAGTCACTTAACCCTGTTCGTCTCCATTTCCTCAACTATAAAACAGGGATAATAATAGCACCTAGCTCCCAGGATGTTTGTGAAGATCAAATAAGACATTTGCAAAGCACTTAGTATGATGCCTGGTATGTAATAGGTATGATATAAATGCTTATCCTAACCTTGCCTACAGTCACACAGACTAGAAATCTAGATGTCAGTCTTTAGTTTTCCCTCTCACCCACCCTTCATCAATCTCTACCCAGGAGCCAAGTTTTGACAGTTCTGCCTCCCGGAATATTGGAGAGCCTTCAAATTGGTCTCCCTGCTTTCCACTCTTTCTCCCTAATCCATCACACAACTGTCAAAATAACCATCCTAATGCACAGCTCTGACTATGTCCCTCCCCTCCTCAAAAACCTTCAGTAGCTCCCTGGTGCCTCTAGGATAAAATCCAAGCTTCCTAGGCTGGTATTTCAGGGTCTCACAATCTGATCCAAATCTACCTTTCCTAGCTCATTTCTCATTAATCCCCTATGTGTCCTCTCCATTCCAGCCAGAGTTGTTCCCAGAACTCATTTCTTGAGATCTTTCCTCCATGCCTAGAAAGCATGCCCCTTTCATCTCTGCCTGTCTAAACCCTCCTCTTCTCTAAGGTGTTTCTCAGAGGCCAACTCCTTCTTATTCCTTCAGCTAAAAGTGCTTTCCCTTCATGTGTTGAAAAATCTTCAGTGGAAAGTCAGTGGTTGAACAAATGGATGTCTGTCAAATTGAATAGCATCTCTAGGTAGCCAGCTTTCTCTCAAGAAAAGACTGCTCACCATAGGAAGAGCACCATATTCGGAGTTAAGGAAAGGTGGCTTAAATCTTGACTCAGTAATTTATTACCTATGTGGCCTTGGCCAAGTCAATGCATGTTACCTTGCAGAGCTTCATTTTCCTCATCTGTAAAATGGGGGTGGTGGGGTTGGCAAGGCCAGAAGACCTCTCAAGGCCCTCCCAGCTATAAAATGAATGTACCTCCAAATATCTCCCAATTCACTTAGCCCAGGCATAGGACTTGGAACCAGAAGGGACCTTTGAGACGACTGTAGGACAACTCTGTCATCTTGAAGATGAGAAACAAGAAGAGTATCACTGAAGAATGAAACAATTTGGCCAAGACACACCAGCAAGAAATCTTCTAATCAAATACAGTGCTACTAAGCTTGATCCCTGCCAGAAGCCTTTCGAGCTTGCCAAGACATGCTGGGGATTGTGCCCTGTTTGTATGGACTTAGAGAGCCCTGGGTTGCCTCCATAGCCATAGAAGTAAGATTTTAGTGGATTCTCAAGAAGAAGATTCCATTTACTGAGAAGAATCTTTGAGTAATGCTAGGACTTTGGGCCACCAGGGTCCTAAGTAACACAGTACAGCTTACTGAAAACTGCACCAAGATTTGGGGGACGCTCTGGATAGGTATATAGAAAAGGAATCCTGTTCTTGGGGTGGCTAGGTGGCACAGTGAATAGAGCACCAGCCCTGGAATCAGGAGGACCTAAGTTCAAATCTGGCCTCAGACACTTAACACAAAACTAGCTGTGTGATCTTGGGCAAGTCACTTAACCCCAATTGCCCTACCTTCCCCTCTCCAAAAAGCAAAAAAAAATAATAATATAAATGTTATTATTTTTTAAAATGCTCTAAATCACTATTAGAGAAAGGCAAATCTAACAACTCTGAGGTACCACATCACACCTATCAGGTTGGTTAACATGACAAAACAGGAAAATGATAAATGCTAGAGATGTGGGAAAATTGGAACACTAATGCATTATTGGTGGAGTTGTAAACTGATTAAACCATTCTAGAGAGCAATTTGGAACTATGCCCAAAGAACTATAACAATGTGCATACCCTTTGACCCAGAAATACCACTTCTAGATCTATATCCCAAAGAGATCATATAAATGGGAAAAAGACCCATATGTACAAAAATTTATAGCAGCTCTTTTTGTGGTGGCAAAGAATTGAAAATTGAAGGGATGCCTATCAGTTGGGAAATGGTTGAACAAGTTATGGTATATGAATGTAATGGAATACTATTGTGCTATAAGAAATGATGAGTAAGTGGCCTTCAGAAAAACCTGGAAAGACTTATATGAACTGATGCTGAAAGAAGTGAGCAGAACCAGGAGAACACAGTACACGGTAATAGCAATATTATGCAATGACTAACTTTGACACAGTTATCTCTTCTTAGCAATGCAAGGATCTAAGACAATTCCAAAAGACTCATGACGGAAAATGCTATAGAAATGCAAAGAAAGGACAATGGAGTTTGAATGTAGATTGAAGCGTATCATTTGCTCTCTCTTTTTTTTGTTTGTTTGTTTCTCCTTTCTTGTGGTTTCTCCCATTGGATCTAATTCTTCTTTACAATATGACTAATGTGAAATAGGTTTAATATGAATGTATATGTAGAGTCTACATCAAATTATATACCATCTTGGAGGGGGAGGGGAGAGATGAGGGAGGGGAGAGCTGGGGAGAAAATATGGAACTCAAAATGTTATGGAAGTGAATGTTGAAAACTAAAAAAAAAAAAAAACAAATAAATTTATTTTTAAAACCAAACAAACAAAAATCCTCCTTTCAAATGACTAATCCCAGCAAGATATCAAGAGAGCAGCTGGTTCATCCAAATGGATCTCAAAGTAGTGGATTGTTGGGGAGATGTTTTTGAGCAAGGAATGGGAATTGGGATGATCCATGTCCTTGGGCCCTACTTACTTTGGAGAGTAACAAACTTCTTTCTCTTCCTCTTCTCTCTGTTCCTCCCTTAGCTCAAAACAACAGAAAAGTCAACAACCTGGCGTTCCATTTGTGAAAGGTTCTTAATCCCTGTACCTAGGATTGGTGCTTTTTTTTTTTTTTTAAAGCATCTGCCCTTAGATTCTGAAGGATATCAATCCTATGGTGCTGTTCATACAAAATGAACAGTCTTGCCCCTCATTTCCTTCTCTCTCCCTCTCTCTCTTTCTCTCTCTCTCTCCCCCTCCCCCATTCCTCTCTGCCTCTGTCTTTTTCTCCCTCCTTTTCTCTGTCTCTGTTTCAATTTCTGTCTCTCTCTGTCTCTCCCCCCCATTGTTCTCAGTCTCTCTCTCTCTCTCTCTCTCTCTCTCTCTCTCTCTCTCTCTCTCTCTCTTTCTCTCTCTCTCTCTCTCCCTCTTCTTTTCCCTTCTATCAGGCTGTTGGCTCCTCAAGGGCACAGCCCTGCCTTGCACAGTACCTAGCAGCACACTCTTCACACAGCAGGCAGCATGCTATAGCAGAGCCAAGAAGACCTGGTTCAAATCCTATTTCAGATGCTAACTAGCCATGAAACATGGAGCAAGTCGACCCTTATTTGTAAAAAGGTCTGACTTACAGGGCTGCCATGAGAGTCAAATATTCGTAAGGATGCTTTGTAAAACTTAAAGTGAAGAATGAATGATAGCTGTTATCACAGGCACTTAATGAATGTTGTATTGGTTTATTATGAGATCAAGGAATCAAACAGCATGCATTTATTAAGTGCCTACTGTATTCCAGGTACACACAGGAGAGGGTACTATGTTATACTGGATAGACCTCCAAGCTAAGGTCACACAATAAGCATGACTCTGGCAAGTCACTTAAACATCTCTGGGCCTCAGTTTCCCCACCTATAAAATGATAGAGTTGGACTCAACATCTTCTCAGGTCCCTTTGAGTTCTGAATATAACCCCCAAAGGATTCTATTTCAGTCCAAAGTTCTAAATGTCCTTTGTTGTTGTGCCCCTGTGGACCCTTCCAGGATTCCCTTCATCCAGCAAGTCCTGGATTATACCTAGCTTTAACTCCAGGTGTGGATATAAAGATATAATAATGGGCATCGAGACAGAGAAGTCACTAGGGATGTAGGTGTCATTGACATTTTAAAAGCTCACATTTAAAAGTACACGCTGATCAGCACGTAATTGCACATTTATAGACAGGTTTCTAAATGTGAACTTGAACTATACATCTGTTCAGATATGTACATTTTACATAGACCTGGTCCACAGGACCAACTGATCAATATGACTGTGCTTGAGTTAGAGTGCAAGATTTTCAGAGGCCATGGCATAGAATTAGCAAGTGAGGATAAGAGCCTTACCTGGAAAGAAACAGAGAGACAAAGACAGACAGACAGACAGACACACACACAGAGGGAGAGAGAGAGAGCAAGAGAGTGAGCGAGAGAGAGACAGAGAGAGAGAGAGAGACAGAGAGAGAGAGAGACGAGAGAGAGAGAGAGAGAGAGAGAGAGAGAGAGAGAGAGAGAGAGAGAGAGGAGAGAGGAGAGAGAGGGAGGGAGAGAGAGAGAGAGAGAGAGAGAGACAGAGAGAGACAGAGAGAGACAGAGAGAGGAGAGAGAGAGACAGAGAGAGGAGATAGAGAGGGAGGGAGGGAGGGAGAGAGAGGGAGAGAGAGACAGAGAGAGAGAGAGAGAGAGAGAGAGAGAGAGAGAGCAAGAGACAGAAAGAGAACACTGTGGCTGACAGAAAACAACAGAAAAGGGGTGAAAGGAGAAGAAACAACACTTGAAAAGAAGTTCGATTATCTGCCCTTCCCCATGGATGCTCTGGGGAAATGATTTTCCTGCAAACCAGAATATGAAATCCCTGTTTCCTGAATTCTGATCCTGGCTTGGCTACCACCTGTGTGACTTTACTCAACCACTTCTCTGGACCTCAGTTTTCTTATGTATAAAATGAAAAGATTGGATGAGTTGATCTCTAAGGCTCCTTCCAGTTCTAAATTCTACAAAACACTCCAATCATAGGTATGCTGGTAAATGTTTAACTACCATCTCCTCCCCCACTTCCCTCCAAAAAGATTTCACACAACACACTTTTAAATTTAATCTATACTATCAAAATTTTCTCCATCACTTTTTAAAGTGTAGGCAATTAAACTAATAAACAAAACTCTGATCTGTGGCTAATTTCCAAGGTACACATGCTAAAAGTGAAAACTTAATAATTGGCTCTGACTCTGGCTCCAGTCAAAGGCTGTGAGTAAAAGTTGGAAACTGGACCCCAGGACAGTAACTACCCTAACTTAGATTTTAGGTTTAGCATTAGAAGGGACCAAAGGTCATCTAATCCAATCATCAAACTTTACATATGAGGAAACTGGACCCCAGAGTGATTGGGACTTGCCCAAGGTCACATAGGTAATATGTATCAGAGGCAAGATATGAACCCAGATCCTGTAACTTCCCTCATCCCCATCTCCTGGCTTCCCTGGCCTCCTTCAAGACAATGCTCAAATCCTAGCTTCCCCAAGGTGCCTTCTTTGTCTTCTCAGTGCTACTGCCTTCGTTCTGTCATTATTACACTGCATATATCTTGAACATACAGTTATTTGCACTTTGTCCATCCTAACCATCCTCCCCCTCCCCATGATGATGTGAGTTGCTTGGGAGCAAGAACTGTATTTTCATCTTTCTTTGTATCCCCAGTGCTTAGCTCTGTTACTATGGTACATAGTAACCACTTCATAAATGCCTATTGACTGACAAATTATAAAACGTTTGACAGATCTTTTCCCATTTTTTTCATCTGTTTGCCTTCCTTTTTGTTTCACTTTAAACACTCTTTGGATGACCTGGCTTCTTTGGGTGTATTACCAGACTTCCTGTGAATAGTACTGTTCTTCCACCAGTTCTCTTGAGTTTCTGAAGTCAGGAAGAAGAAAATCATTGAAAAATTAGATGAGGTTGAAGAGAATTGTTTAGCAGCAGCAAGGACATAGTTAATATCATATGCTGCAAATATATATGAGTTTAAATTCCCTCATTTTCACGACTTTTTCCAGTGATACTTAACAATCTGGTCACTGGGGTGGGGAACCTGGTTTCCTTAAAGGAATTTGTCCTGTGAAGTTTGGATTCAGACAAAGGGCTGCACTTGAGGACCTAGAGGGCCACATGTGGCCTTGAGCCCACAGGTTCCCCACCCCTAATACTAGAGAAACAATTAAGTGGCAGGCTATGAGTGAAAGCTACCTTTGAAGACAAAGTGAAGCCTGGATGGGGAAAATGGACTAGGAGAATAGGGTTGGACCACTCACTCACAGCTGATCAATCAATGATCAATAAGAATGTCTTAAGTGCCTACCATGGGTCAGGCACTGTGCCCTTAGAGGCTGGGGGTATGAATACAAATGATTTAGGCTTCAACTTGATTGAGAAGATTGAGGGCATCTGAGGTCTGCTCCCTCTGGCTCTCTCTTCCTTAACACTCTTCAGCATCATCACCCACTCTTCCCTTCCTTCCTTGTGATTGTGGAATCCTTTCTGAGATCTAACTTTCTAACATCTTCCTCAGGCTTCTCCTCCCCAAAGCTAAGCCCTCTGTCTGCATCGTTGGTCCTTGTCCTGCCTTCTTGGGGATCTTCCCTTATGAGTCATTCCTATATTAGTTAGATATCTTTGGTTCCTCACTTTCTACTGACTGCAAGCAGGCTCAGGTCTCTCCAACCCTAAAAATGGTTCTCATTAACCTTTGTACCCCATCTGCTCAAATGCTTTTTCTTATTATTATTGCTAAATTTTTTTGAAAAATTTGTCTATGCTGGATACCTCTACTTTTTCCCTCCACATTTTCTATTCAACTCCTGTATTCTGATTTTGGCCCCAACCACTTAAATACTTTATTAAAAAACCCCACCATATATACATATGCATATGTATGCATTTACATGTATTGTGTGTGTATAGTTATATACAACGATATGACCACAGAGTACATAGTTAGTTAACATATACGTATGCGTTTTGTTGAGTTGTTTCAATCATGTCTGACTCTTCATGACCCCCTTTGGGAGTTTTCTTGGCAAAGATACTGGAGTGGTTTGCCATTTCCTTCTCCAGCTCATTTTACAGATGGAGAAACTGAGGCAAACAGGGTCAAGTGATCTGTCCAGGGTCACACAGCTAGTAAGTGAGGTCAGGTTTAAACTAATACATATGAGTCTTCTTGATTCCAAGCTCAGTGCTCTACTCATTATGCCACCCAGCTGCCCTATATGTGATATATAGATAGATGATAGATATGCATACACACATATAAACTGTGTGTGCTGTATGTGTATTCTATATGCATATAGTTTATGTGTATATATACATATTCTATCATGCAACACACACATATATCTACATGTGTACATGCATATATGTATTATGTATATATATATATACACACATGGATAGATAGATAGACAGACAGACACACACACATATCTATTGCATAACAGAAACCTCTCTGGACTTGAGATAGGAAGGCCTACCTTCAAAGCCCGGCTCAGACACTCACTGGCTGTGTGACCTTAGCTCACAGGGCTGCTGGAAGGATCAGATGAGAGAACAAACAGGAAGCACTTTGTAAACCCGAAAGCCCTAAACAAACATCAGCTATTATTGCCATGAGACAATGCAGTGTGGCAGATCGTGGCAAGTCAGGTGCTGTAAGACACAGGTTCCAGAGTGCCTCAGATATCCCCTGGCTGGAGGACCCTGGGAGTCACTTCTCAGAGCTGGGCCCAACTTGGGGAGCAGAGGCCGGCCTGTATTAGGGTGAGTTTTCTCAGCCAGAAGCTCCCCACACCCATGAAGTCCCAGGTCTGGGGTCTACTCCATTCTTTCTGCAATGTGTCTTTTGTGCTCCTGAATGTTTGTTAAATGAAGGAATGAACACAGATAAGAGTCTGCTAATGGGTTTAAGAGAAAGCAAATAGAAACAAAAGAATAAAGTCTGTGCAGTTTGAGACTGGAATTCAAAATATCCATTTGTATTTCACAGATGGGTCCTAAGTCAGACAAAGAGAACCAAGTCACCCCCTTAAGCCCACTTCCCCCTCATGTCAGCTGCCCAGCTCAAGGAGGCAGGTCAGTCATCCAGAAGGAAAGGAGGGGACGTCAGCAGCCCCTCACAGACAGGGCCTCCTCAATGTCCTACCTCTCAGCTTGCTCAGTCCAGGTCAGCTTGTCCTGGCCTTCTTGGCTGTTCTAGGCAGACAGCCTTCAGGGGAGAAACCCCAAGGAGCTCTGGCTCTTCGAAGGCCTTGAGCAGCTGCAGACAAGGACCCCAGCTCAGCCTCTGCCTGAGCCCCATGGAGAGGGCTGCATGTCTGTGCAGAGTCTGAAGGCAGAGGCAATCCCTCGTGCAATCTCCAGGCATGGACCCAAGGTATGTAGAGTTGAGGTCGCCATCCGGCACTGGCTGGCTCAACGCCATTTTTCTACACCATTCAGGAACGGGGCAAAAGTGCAAAGGCAGAGAACCTTAGGGATAAACCAGGAGCTAATCTTCCCCACCCTGATGACTCTTCTGCCAGTCCTTGGCTCTGACAGTAGGAGTCATCTCAACTCTAAGTCTATAAATGGGTTACTTGGTTGCTGATTTTAAGTACTGTATCAGACTTGCTATTTTACAGATGAGGAAACTGAGGTCCACAGTCTGTGCACTCTTAGTTCACAGCTCTGGAGCTGGAAGGGCCCTGAGAACTCCTCTTTCCCTCCCTCCTTTCCCTTCATCTCTTCTAACTTGTTGAACAACTAAATGTAATGTGCTATTTCCTAACTGTCTACAGATCCCATAACTATGAGCACATGGCATTGCTCAGAGTGAAAATTTCAAACTTTTCAAAGAGAAGCACAAAGTACACCCACGTTCACATTACAGGAAGGGAACATTTCTGATGATTCGTCTGGAAGCTCCTGACAAGCCTGGCTTCTTGAACTCTGAAAAGCTGTACCCTCTCCTTATCCTGCAGTTTTGGTTTTAAAATGCAAATGAAAGAGGCATTATCTTTATTAAATGCCAATAAAGCAATGTATTGGTGCCCATCCATTTGTAAAAGGCAAGCTGATTACAAGCAGCCTGGAAAATAGATCCAGCAGAGATAATTTAAAAATTATTGGACTACCTGAAAGCCATGATCAAAAAAAGAACCTAGAAATCATCCTTCAAGAAATTCTCAAGGAAAATTGCCCTGATGTTTTAGAACCAGAGGTAAAAATAGAGGTTGAAAGAATGTACCAATCACCTCCTGAAAAAGATCCCAAAAAGAAAACTCCTAGGAATATTGTAGCCAGGTTCTGGAATTCTCAGATAAAAGAGAAAATATTATAAGCAGCCAGGAAGAAACAATTTGAATATTGTGGAAACACAATCAGGACAACACAGGATCTGGCAGCTTCTACACTGAGGGATTGAAGGGCTTGGAATATGATATTCTGGAGGTCAAAAGAGTTGGGATTAAAACCAACAATCACCTACCCATCAAAACTGTGTATCATGTTTCAGGGGAAAATATGGTCATTCAGTGGAATAGAGGACTTTCAAGCATTCTTGATGAAAAGACCAGAGTTGGATAGAAAATTGGATATTCAGACACAAGAAGCAAAAGAAGAATGAGAAGGTAAACAGGGAAAAGAAATCATAAGAAACTTATGAGAGTTGAACTATTTCCATCCCTACATGGAAAAATGATCATTGTAACTTATGAAGCTTTTCTCAGTATGAAAATAGTTGAAAGGAGGGGCAGATAGGTGGCGAAGTGAGTAGAGCGTTGGCCCTGGAGTCAGAAGGACCTGAGTTCGGATCCAATCTCAGACACTTAATGTACACACAAACAAAAACCTAGCCATGTGACCTTGGGCAAGTTACTTAACCCCAATTGCCCTCCAAAAAGCAAAAAAAAAAAAAATAGTTGAAGGGAATAGAAATATATATGTGTGTGTGTTTATATACACATATACATATATATGAGGACCCTCTATATAGGAGGGTATATGGGCATATGAATACATATGTGAATGTGTGTATATATGTGTACAGGTATACATAGACAGAGGGCACAAGACCAATTGAATAGGAAGGGGTGATATGTAAAAGGTGAAATTAAGAGATGAGAGAGGAATATAATGAGAGAAGATGGGGAGAGATAGAATGGGGTAAATTATATCACATAGAAGAGGCAAGGGAAAACTTTTACAATGGAGGGGAAGAACAGGGAGGTAAAAGGGAATAAGTCTACCTTATTCTCATGGAATTTGGCTTAGGGAGGGAATGACATACACACTAAATAGGGTATCTCACCCTACAGGAGAGTAGGGGGGAAGGGGATGAGAGAGGGGATCATGGAAAGGAGGGCAGGTTGGGGGGAGGGAAGTTGGAAGCATCCACTTTTGAAAAGGGACAGGATCAAAATAGAGAATAGAACAAGTGGGGGGGGGGATAAAATGGAGGAAAATATCGCCAGTCTTTCACAATATATCCACTATGGAAATGTTTTGCATAGCTACACATGTAAAACCTATATTGAACTGCTTATCTTCCCTTCCCAGTAAGGGTGGGTGACAAGGGAGGAAGGGAATGAATCTGGAATTCAAAGGTTTAAAATCGAACGTTTAAAATATATGTATATCTATATTATTATTATTACTATTATTATTTTACATGTAACTGGGAAATGAGATATACAGGCAATGGGGCATAGAGATCCACCATGCCCTACTGGAAAGTTGGAGGCGGGATGGGGGAAGATATGGGAGATTGGGGGAGGGGGTATTCAGTGGGATCACTACTTTGGGGTGGTGGGTAGGGGACAATGGGGAGAAAATTTGTAACTCAAAATCTTGTGGAAATGAATGATGTAAACTAAAAAATAATAATTAAGAAAAATAATTCCATAGAGAGCAGAACCTACTTCTCCCAGAGCCTTCCTTCTCTACTTTGGGATAACTCCAAATGCTTTTCTACAATCCAAACCTCTCCATTCCTCCATCCATTGAGGTAAGCAGAAAAAGTTGAATCCCTCTTTCACATAATGGCTTTTCAAATATTTAAATGTCAAACGTGGCTCCCTCAAATCCACTTGGACACGTGCAGGACATCCTCCCTAATCCTGATGAACATCTTATGAATTCACCTCTTTGGCCCATAACTTGGCTCTAATTTACTTTGCCAACCTCATGATATGACTCTCCTTCCTGCACTCTTGACTTCTCTCTGTTATACCCCAAAAATGATGCTCCATCTCCATTCTCCATATTACACATACACAAATATATGGATACACATGTAGTTTTGCCTAATAGATTAGTTCCCTGAGAGCATGGCCTCTCAGGGAAATTTTATTTTTGCATTTGTACCCTCAGCATCTAGCAAAGCACCTAGCAGGCACCTGTGAAATGCTTCCTGATTGATTTGTCTTGATTGCCAGCACCTAGCAAAGTACCTGACCAAAGGCAGACACTACATTGTTATTGTTCAGTCATTTCAGGTGTCCAACTCTTTGTGACCCTATTTGGGGTTTTCTTGGCAGAGATACTGGAGCACTTTGCCATTTTCTTCTCCAATTTGTTTTACAGATTAGGAAACTGAAGCAAACAGAGTTAAGTGACTTGCCCAGGGTCACATAGCTAGTAAGTGTCTGGGGCCAAATTTGAAGTCAGGAAGATCCGTCTTCCTGATTCCTGGTCCAACACTCTATTCACCGTGCCACTTAGCTGCCCATTTAATGAATACCTATTGATAGATTGACTAATATAAACCAGTGCTTCTTAAAAACTGTGAGTTATAGGGGCGGCTAGGTGGCGCAGTGAGTAAGAGTGCTGGCCTCGGAGTTTGGATGACCCGAGATCAGATCCGGCCTCAGAAAATGAGCACCCACGCATAAATAATGACTAGCCGTGTAACCTTGAGCAAGTTACTTAACCCCAATTGCTTAAAAACAAAAAACAAAAAACTGTGAGTTGTGACCCCATATGGGGTTGAAGAAATTTTGGCAACAATAAGAGGTTTCTAAACGATCAAAGACCAAAAATTAATTCAAAATCAAATGTGTAATGAACCCAAGGTGCATCTGGCAGCGTTTGCCTGTGTTGCAATAAGCAACTTCACTGCAGCCTTGGTTCTGAACACAAAGCATGCCCTTAGGCCATGCCACACCAAGGAAGGCTGCCCAATGGAAAAGGGGGGACAGGTTGGAAAAAGTTTAAGAAGCCCTGCTATAGATGATGAGAGGCTTGTGGAATCCGGTTAACTCTCTGGTCCCATCTATCAAGGATTCTCATGTGGTCTTAGCCCAGTGCCTGGTACTTAATAAATATTAATTGACTTAACATATGCATAAGATACATCTTGTTGGAGAACAGTCTTTAAGGTTATGTTGTTCTCTACTAAATTAAATGGCAGCCAAATGGCAAAGTGGATAGAGCATTGGGTCTAGAGTCAGGAAGACTCATCTTCTTAAGTTCAAACTTGGCCCCAAGATACTTACTAGCTGTGTGACCCTCGGCAAGTCACTTAACCCTGCTTACCTCAGTTTCCTCATCTGTAAAAGGGGAAGAAAGGGCAAAGCACTCCAGTATCTCTGTTAAGAAGAGTTGGCTACGACGGAACAACAACAATTAGGTTAAACGCTTTTTTTATAATCAAAAGACATTCCAGTAGGATTCTATGTTCTCTGAACCACTCAGTAACTGTATGAGTGTGATGATGTGGGTTATCATAGAGAAAGAATGTCCAAGTGACCTCCTCCTCCTATCTAGAAACATCACATCTAGAGCTTTCTCATAAAGACTTTATTGAGATGAGAAAATAGGGACATTAACTACTGAAATCTCAGTTCTTTTTGTTAGTAAAAATACCCCCGGTGATCTTTCCAGTCCTTTAGGAATTTTCTCTCTAAGTTAGCTCAAAAACCAAAGCCTTAATACTTTTATGATTGTACTGCCTCCAGCACTGACTTACTCTGTAGGTATCTGGTCACATTCTGATGCTTCTTCATACTCTTCTTCTTGAGTGACACTGACATTCTCATAAAGCACAGCAAATACTGCGGTGCTAGGGCAGGGATGGGGAACCTGTGGCCTTAAGGCCCTATGAGGCCTTCTAGAACCTGAAGAAGGGCCACATTTAAGGATCTAGAAGGCCACACATGGCCTCAAGCCCACAGGTTCCCCACCCCTGTGCTAGAGTCTCACTATGGTGGCTACACCATTATCAAGGATGAGAATAGATCATGGAAATGCTGGAGCACCATTCCCATTTTGGTACTATTTATTGCCCTAAAAATTTCATCAATGGATAACTCATATGCCACGTGATATATGATGGACCATGTAAACACGCTGATCATTCATGGCCCTAGTTGGAACTCTCCAGCTGATCTGGAATGCACATCAAGTTTTCTTTTCCCCTTGAGCAGCTTTTCACTGGTATGTGGAGATGCTGCTTGTAATCGCCTTTATCTTTTTTTCATACTGTTTGCAGATAAGCTTGTATTCTAAATCTATTTCTCTGCTTGCCAAGGGGATCAAGTGTTCACTAGCTGAGGCGGTTTCTGGGCTCTTTGAGCTTCCTGGATGCTGACACCATTTTATGCTATTTAAACCTCTCCATGAAATGCTAATGTATGGAATCAATGCCTTTGCTTGTACTTATTTCCCATTTTTCAGAGTTAAAAGCCTGTGAAAATTGGCGAGGTTGAAACGGTTACATTGCATGAAGCATCTTCTTCCTATCTCTAACCTTTCTTCTGACTTTATATGGATTTCTACCTTTGTGCTAACCAGTCAAGGATCTGACTGCATAGAGACAGCTGATTTGGAAATGACTCCCATATTGGTAACCAGTATGTCTGTTAAGGAGGGGAAGAGAACAGAGATTTAGTGAGTGCATACTATGTGCTAGGCACTGTATAAGCACTTTACGAATATTATTTTATTTGATCCTGTAATAACCCTGGCAGGTAGGTGCTATTGGGGTGTCAGAGTCGCACAACTAGTAAAGGTCATATTTTAACTCAGGTCTTTTTGACTTCAGGCTCAGATTCTACTCTAGCACCTAACTATTAAAATAGTCACTTCTGTTTTTATGGTGCTATTTGGTACTTGGCTTCCATTTTTCTTCTTGAAAAAAGTATTCATATGTAGGCATTAAAAGAAGGCCTCTTCCTTTTTTTAATCCTGAACTATATTTTCCAATATACTTTCATCATTCTCACCAGTGCCTGACTTTACCTTAAAGTCACAAAATAAATTGTTAAAGTATATTGTAAAGCACATCTTGACTTTGTCTGGATCTTGTCGAGCTTGTCAGTAAATCAATAGTCACTCACAAATATCTATTAAGCAATTACTATGTGCTAAGGACTGGATAGACAAAGAAAGGAGAAAAAACAGTCCCTCCGTCCAAAGAGCTTATGTTCATCACGACAGATAGTAAGAGATATGCTAAATTACTTTCATGGTGGTCTCCTTCCCATTTTTTTTTAAACAAATACTTTATTAACTTCTGTTTTACATCATTCATTTCCGCCAGATTTTGAGTTACAATCATTTTCCCCCCATTATTCCCCTACCCAACCTCCCAGAATAGCAGTCCCACAAGATATCGCTTCCTCCAATCTGCTCTCTCCCATACCTTCTCCCATACCCCCATCGACTTTTCCATTATAGGAAGATGAATCTTTGTGTCCCAATGCCTGCACATCTTATCTCCCAATTATAAGCAAAAGAGTATTAATAATAGTATCTATATATATTTGAAACATTTAATGTTAAGACCTCGAATTTCAGATCCATTTCCTTCCTCCTTGTCACCCATTCCCTCTGGGGAGATAAGTAATTCAGTATATGTTGTACATGTCTAGCTATGCAAAACATTATCATAGTAGATATATTGTACAAGGCTGCTTATAATTCCCTCCCACTCATCCCACCTCCCACCTGGTCCATTCCCTACATAATCCTGTCCCTCTTCTATAGTGGGTACTTCCAACCTCCCCTCCCCCCAAGGATGCCCTCCCATCCATCATCCCTCCTCTCATCCCCCTTCCTCCTATCCTGCTGCAGGTTGAGATATCCCATTTAGTATGTATGTCATTTTCTCCCTGAACCAAATTCAATGTAAATGTGGTTTTGCCTTTTTAGCCTTCCTTATTCTCCCCCTCCTTTGCACCCACTTCCCCTACATGGGATAGTTTACCCTACCCTGTCTCTCCCCATCTCCTCTTGCCACTTTCCTCTCTCACCTCATAATTTCATCCCTTGAGTATTCTCCCTTCCCAACAAATTCAACCTATGCCCTCTATCCATATATAACTGTAACCATATACATACACATTCACATATGTATTCATATGACCACACCCCCTTCTTCCATTATTTTCATAGTGAGAAAGATATCATCAGTCACAGTTATTGCTTTTCCATATAGGAATGTAAATAGTTCAACTTTGATAAGTTCCTTTTGATTTCTTTTCCCTGATTACCTTCTCAGGCATCTCTTACTTCTTGCGTCTGGATGTCAAATTTTCTATTCAACTCTGGTTTTTTCCTCAAGAATGCTTGAAAGTCCTCTATTCCACTGAATGACCATATTTTCCCTGAAACAAAATACTCAGTTTTGCTGGGTAGGTGACCCTTGGGTTCATTCCCAGTTCTTTTGCCCTCTGGAATATCATATTCCATGCCCTTCGATCCCTCAGTGTAGAAGCTGCCAGGTCCTGGGCTATTCTGATTGTGTTTCCACAATATTGAAATTGTTTCTTCCTGGCTGCTTGTAGTATTTTCTCCTTGATCTGGGGATTCTGGAACCTGGCTATAATATTCCTGGGAGTTTTCTTTTGGGATCTTTTTCAGGAGGTGATCGGTGGATTCTTTCAACCTCTATTTTGCCCTCTGGATCTAAAACATCAGGGCAGTTTTCCTTGAGAATTTCTTGAAGGGTGATTTCTAGGTTCTTTCTTTGATCATGGCTTTCAGGTAGTCCAATAATTTTTAAATTGTCTCTCCTGGATCTATTCTCCAGGTCAGTGGTTTTTCCCATGAGATATTTCACATTGCCTTCTAATCTTTCGTTTGTTTGGATCTGCTTAACAGCATCTTGATTTCTCATAAAGTCACTAGCTTCCATTTGCTCCAGTCTAACTCTGAAGGAATGAATCTCCTCAGTGAACTTTTGAGATTCTTTTTCCATCTGGCAAATTCGACTTTTTAAGGCATTCTTCTCCTCATTGCCCTTTTGGGCCTCCTTTGCCATTTGAGTCAGTCTATTTTTTAAGGTGTTGTTTTCCTCAGTCAGGCTGTTGACCCTCATTTCATACTTTTCCTGCATCCTTCTCATTTCTCTTTCCAATTTTTCCTCCACTTCTCTTATTTGATTTTTAAAGTCCTTCTTAAGGTCCTCTATGGCCTGCAACCCGCTCATGTTTTCCCCTGGGGCTTTTGGAGCAGGACTTCTGACCTCACAGTCCTTTTCCCGCTCTATGCCCCCAAAATAGGAGTCTAGGGTTGCATTTTTCTGTTTCCTTTGCCTTGGCATGTTGCCACTTAATTGCTTGACTTTTGGGCTTGTTGCCACACTATGGCTTTAAGGCCAGATAGAGGAATTTTCGTCCCGAACGTGTGGGGGGCAACTTCCGTTTCTGGCAAGCTGTAAACCCACCCACAACTTCCACCCTAGATCACAATCTAGATCCAGGGAGGTTAAAGCAAGAGCGATTACCCCCCAAGACTGATCGCTGGATCTCCCCACGATTTGTAGGCTGGGAGCCGGAAATGCCTCTGAAAACTACAAAATGGCGTTTGTCCTCAGCGGCTTCTAGCCCCCAGGGGAGGGAGCTGACGCATTCCCCAAATACTGGTCCCAAAGTCCATAGGACACTAACCTCTTACTTTGCCTAGGCAAGTCTATGTTGATAATTCTGGAATCTCCACAGTTCCTGGTGTTCTGGGGTTCCTCCAGCCGGCTGCTGGCCCTGCCGCCCTGGGGCTAAAACCTCACGTGGACCTGGGCTCGCTGGGCTCCTTCGCTCTGCGTGCTGCCGGCTCCCAGACCACTGAGCTGGTCCTTCCTGCAGGGTGCTGGGCTGTCCTCAGCGGGAGGTTAGCTTCTCTGTGTCGTTCTGTGGGTGCTAGGGCTCCAGAAGTTTTTCAGAGTCCTTTTTTACATAGTTTGTGGAGAATCTGGGGGCAGAGAGGCTTGGACGAGCTGTTTCTACTCCACCATCTTGGCTCCGCCCCCCTCTCCTTCCCATTTTTAAGATCAAGCATGCCAGGAACCCATGTTTCTAGTTGTCCTTAGGCGCAGGATAAGACTAATTTTGACAACTTGTTCATTTGCCTCAAAGATAATCACTGACCCATCTTTCTATTTAGCTACAATTTGTTTATGGAATATGAATAATACCTCAACAACAAAGAGGGCTAGAATTAGCAAGAGATAAATATAAATATGGAAAGCTAACCTTCTGCCTGAATGTTAGGAATTGGGGACTTGGAGCAATTGTGATAACTTTTTATTTCATTTAAGCTCCCTAAAAGCAGCAGAGGAGAGAACCACCTACGCCTGAGAGGCCATCATATTGCCCTCAGGTTTAAATGAGATCATTTTTATAATTTAGAGTGAAAATTCCAGTAAAAACCTAGTTCAGGTCTTCTACGAGCACAATTTCTCACAGTCAAACTGATGTTCATGGATGGCCTAAAAACTGTGTGATTCCTCACATTCTCTGTCTTTTATATATTCCTTTGATACAACTTACATACATACGTGCATGCTGTGTTCCCTCACAGAGGGTAAGCTCCTTGAAAACCAGACCATTGTATTTCTTGTCTCTGTATTCCCAGCACCCAACACTCTGCCTGGCATATAGGAGACACTTAATAGATGCTTTCTGATCAATTGATTGAGGTTAATGGGAACACAGAGTTTTTCCAGAAACTGTTAGGGTTTGTGGTCCATTCTGATAGTCTTAATAAGCCCAGTGTTCCTTCCAGGTCACGATGAGTTTTTCAAGTCTTCAAAGTTTTTCAAGCAAAACTTTGGTGGTGGGTATGAATATAAAAGAGGTCTATATACTAGCACACTAGTAATTAGGTATGTTTACATTTTGTGCTACTTTATTTTTTTAAAAAACAAAGAACTCGAAATCTTGTGGAAATGAATGTTGAAAACTAAAAATAAATGAATAAATACAAGAATTAAAAAAAATAAAACACAAAAGTACTTGCAATATAGTTCCCCATTCATCTGTAGCCTTGGATCTACCTCTGAATGTTCATTATTGGGGGAGAGGGTAGAGTCTTATTGTAATAGAGGAATCAGAAAAATGGAATGATGGGAGTAGATTGTTGAAAGAGGATGCAATCATTTTTTGTATCTCTTCACGGGAAATGTAGTGAATCTTATTATTTACATTCAAACCTAGATATAAGGGAAACTTCAATCCTTTTCCTTTGTTGCAATTTGCAAAAGTCAATAACTAAGATAAGGAGAAACAGAAATCTTTGCTCTTTGGGCAATCTCTTGACAACGGAAAATTAGCCAGGGGTTATTCTTAGAGGAAGTTTTCTGTTGTTACTTTAGTATTGAACAATGAACAAAGTTTGAGCACCCTTAGACCTCTGGAAACAAATTACAAATTACACTGAATTTCTGGTTTCCCTTCCACACCCTCAGGAGGACTACACATCCAGTTAAAACTAGACCCTAATGCATTTTAGAGAAGGAAGATGCTAGGAACCAGTGATTCCTACCAAATATAACTGATAACCAATCAATTAAACAGCAAGTATTTATTAAGGACCTACTATGTGTTGGGTGCTGTTCTCCCCACGGGGGAGGTAAAGATATAAATGGAATTGTCTGGTTCTCAAGGAGCTGACATTCTAACTAAAGTGACAACAAGTGTGGGGCTTTTGAGGGCATCAACATCTGGAAAGGCAATCTTTCTCCCTCCCAAGATCACTCCCTCCCCACATCAGTACCCCAGTGGGGAAGGTATATGTCTCCTGCCTCACCTGGACTAGATACATCTCTCCCACCTCAGGATCTAATCAGTGTCAAGCCTCTATCCTGGGGTCCCCTTTCCCAGTCCATACAGCTGGACCAAACACAAGTGGATCTGGCTCACATGGAATGACTAAGATTATTAACAGTAACTACACAAGCCAGTTTCAGGATTTCCCAGGGTCTCCTTTCCCCACTAACATGCATTGGCCTCAGGTGCTGAAATTCCGAAGGGCACAAATATCTAGAGCTCTGATGTCTCCATGTTTGGGGCCTACTGAGAAGTATCTTGGTCCTTTAAGTGGAGATCATTTGCCCCCTTCTTTCATTGATTCCACAATCCAATTAATCCAATTAATTTGAAAATTAATCATGGAATTTGTGCCCAGTGACAGCATATATAAGGGGAAAGGGTGAGGATCAGGTTGTTAGCAGCGTTTTAAAACAGTATGTCCTGAAGCTTCAGGACATTGTTTATACATCATCCCCAGAAAAAGAACTTCAGATAAGCATAGAATGGGGAAATGGAATTAAAAACAATTTTCAAGACATTCAAAGCAGAAGAGTACATTTTTCAATCTGACCTTGGCAGCCCCTGTTATCCTTTGCCTCAGTCTATGGGGGGACAGAATAAGTTCTTTGCATTAGTATCCCACCTATCAACGTCCCATAAAGTCCTAAATCTGTCTGTCACACTCTAATTAATTGAAGAAAATAATCTTGTCTTCACACCCCCTGGAAACCTTCTCTGTTATTTGTTTTTTCTTTAATTATCAATAGTCAGAAGCCAGCATAATGTGGACCACACTGGGGAAATCGAGGTCAGGGGCATCGGTACCAGCTTAAAAGCCATGTTTGACTTCAGCCATCTTGACTGGACCTTGGCACTTTAAAGAACATAGATTGTAAGATGGACTTCTTTATAATTCACATCCAACTCTTCTTGCTGACCCTCAAGGACCATTTTCAATGTATCTCCTGCTGTTTTTAAAGGAGAATTCTCTCCTGCGGGGAAAAGTCAGGGAAGATCAAGACAAATAAATAGCGACTTATTTCACCCATTCAAGGTCTTCAAACCTAATCTCTTTCCCAAATAAGGGACAACCTCTTTTTCTCTAATAAGGGCTCTGCTTGCAATAAAAAAGGAAAGTGGGAAACAAGGTACACACTTTTATTCTATGCAGAATATACAGGAAAGAAGGAAGGAAAGAAGGAAGAAAGGAAGGAAGGAAGGAAGGAGGGAGGAAGGAAGGAAGGAAGGAAGGAAGGAAGGAAGGAAGGAAGGGAAGAAGGGAGGAAGGGAGGGAGGGAGGAAAGAAGGGAGGAAGGAAGGGAGGAAGGAAGGAAGGAAGGAAGGAAGGAAGGAAGGAAGGGAGGGAGGAAAGAAGGGAGGAAGGAAGGGAGAGAGGGATGGAGGAAGGAAGAAAGGGAAGGAGGGAAGGAAGAAGGGAGGGAGGGAGGAAGGAAGGAAGGAAGGAAGGAAGGAAGGAAGGAAGGAAGGAAGGAAGGAAGGAAGGGAGCCAGGGAGGGAGGAAGGAAACAAGCATTTACAAGTATTTACTAAGAACCTGTGATGTTCCAGGCAACTGTGCTAACCCTTTACAAATATTAGCACACTTGAACTTCACAACAACCCTAGGAGGTAGGTGTCATTACAATCTCTATTTTACATTTGGGGAAACTAAGTCATCCAGAGATTAAGTGACTTGGCCAAAGTCATTCAGCTAGTAAATGTACATGGCCAAATTTGAACTCAGGTCCTGAGTTTCTGACTCCAGGTTCAACAATCTATCCACTTTGCCACTGCCTATTGAAATAATCAAAGTGCACATAATTTGACAAAACAACACATAATATTTCCTGAATCTAATTCTCTTAAATATTTCTGAATATCTGAGTATCTGAGAACAACACAGTAGTAGAAAAATTACTGGATCCAGAAGGAAAAGATGTTTGAATCCAAGCTCTGTTACCTCCTCCCTGTGTGACCTTGGACAAGTCACTTGCCCACCCTGGGTCTCCATTTCCTCACCTGTAAAATGAAGGTACTGAGCTAAAATAACTTCTAAGGGGCCTTCCAGGTCTAGTGCTCCTGGAAATAAGGGGCTGTTTTTTTGCCTTTCTTTGTATCACAAGTACTTAAGCACAAGGCCCAGCACATAGTAAGCACTTTGTAAATGCTTGTTAATTAACTGACCTACATCCTATAATTCCATGATCTTGTGAAAGCGGTTGTATCCAGTGTATTTGGGGCAGCAAATTCTCTCCTTTTCCAGATGCACTTCAATTACATCATATCACTGAAATGATTCTTTTTCTGATCTTTGTAAATGAGATGGTGGCTATTAGAAGAAATCTTAAATTCCTTGTTAAACTCCCAGAGTCACTGTTGTACGCCCGGTGATATCAGAAGTACCACTGCTTTTTGTAGTTAAGGACATGCTAATATAGTTAGATTAAGTGACCTGCTAATTATGATAGGCATCTGATGCACAATCTGTGGGACAGACTTCTAGCACCTTAGGCCAAGATGGTGCCAAGGGCTAAAGGGGCTTTATTTCTATAAACCAGGAGATGAAAAGGTCCATTCATTGGAGGGAAAACAATGTCAGAACTATGTTTCCCAGAAGGCTGTGTGTAAGCCCACAATCTTGCAACATCCCCCAGTGTGCAGAGCTTAAGAGACCCTTGTGAGAAGGCGAGGAGGATGAGAAGGTATCCACAGGCTAGGGGTGGAGGGTGAATGTTGGGGTGATCTGAGGAGATGGATCGGAGGTGTTCAGTCATGGGGTGCCACTACTCATTAGACTGCGTATGCCAGAAGGCTGCATGGAGAAATGTCAGTGCCTACTAGACTATGAAGCCCAGACTGTTATGAGTTTGATTGATCATGGCTAGGCTGTGGATACAGCAGGGATTCCTCGGGGAATGGACCAGCAGCATTCCCTAGAAATAAGTGGAAGGGCAGCTCTTTGGTAAGAGTGCCAAGAACTGCTATTGAATTCCAGACAGTCTTTAAAAAGAGTGGAATCCTTACCACAGCTTGTACTCACACTGACAAATAGGGGCCTCGAGGCAACACCAACTTCTGCTCCCCACTCAGGATCCTAGGGATCTCTGATGCTCTCATCTTGAGCTCCCATTCCAGTGTGCTCCCAATATCAATTGCTGGTAATTATTTTTGTTGTTGTTCTCTTGTTTTCAGTTGTGTCTGACTTTTCGTGACCCCATTCAGGGTTTTCTTGGCAGGATACTGGAGTGGTTTGCCATTTCCTTCTCCAGCTCACTTTACAGATGAGGAAACTGAGGTAAGCGGGGTTAAGTGACTTGCCCAGGGTCACGCAGTTAGTAAGTATCTGAGGCCAGATTTGAACTCAGAAAGATGTCTTCTTGACTCCAGACCTGGTACTCTATCCACCACACCACCTAGTTGCCCCCAGCTAGAGTTAACATCTCCTTTTTATCATTGATACCCTCCAGTGATTAGCATTACACATGCAATTAACATCAATGAATGTTTACAAAGGGATGTTTACTCCCTCCCAGCTGGAGACCCACATTCCTCTCTACTGCTTCCATCCCAGGGAAGAAGGGACTATCAAGCACTTGCTAAGGAACATTTGCCCCATGCCCCACTAAATGCATCCCAGCACAGCTAATGGTTGAAGTTTCTCCAGAAAAGTGTCTCATGGGGCTGCTAGGTGGTGCAGTGAGTAGAGCACCGGCCCTGGAGTCAGGAGGACCTGAGTTCAGATCCAGCCTCAGACACTTAACACAAAAAAATAGCCATGTGACCTTGGGCAAGTCACTTAACTTCAATTGCCCTGCCTTTTCCCTCCAAAAAAGCAAAAAAGAAAAAGCATCTCAGCTGCTGCTTCTGATTCACTGCTGGGCTGGGTCTCACTCTTCAGGGCAGACCACAAACTCTGATGTGGACTCCCATCTTCGGACTTTTGTTCCTTCAACCTTTCAAAGCTCACAAGGTCATAGGGAAAGGGAAGGGAATAAACATGTATGTAGTACCTACTATCTGCCAGGAAATGAGCTAAGTGCTTTTTATAAATACTGTCTCATTTGATCCTCAGAGGAAAGTGAGGCAGAGTTTAACTGACTTTCCCTAGGTCACACATATAGTGAGTGCATATATATATATATATATATATACACACACACATACCCATATATACATATATGTGTGTGTGAGTGTGTGTGTATATACATGCAAACACATACATGTATGTCTATACATATAAATCCGATGTACATGTATAAGTTATCATAATCCTCATCCTCACCATTTTTGTTATTTTTGTCTATGTTTGTAATTCCACTGTCAAAAGAAACCTCCCAGTATTGAAACTATCATTCCACTACCCATCTCTCTTCTCCTCTCATCCCTAAACTATGCAGATGGGAAACCTGTCTACAACTTTTAGTCTTCTGGTATAGAGGGGACACTGAGAGGTTAAATCACTTGCCTTTGTTCACATAGTTAGATAGAACCCCACCCACCCACCCAAGACCATGGACCCATAGGACCAGATCTAATCCTAGGGACCTATTCCCAAAAGAGACAGCTTCTCTCTCTGTCCATTATACCTCAACCTGGAGCTAACTCCAAGACATTTCCAACCATATTTTAGTTACAGTTGTATCTACGTTTCCATAGTTTGGGGAAAAGAGGCTCTAGTTCCCATACAAGCACTCAAGGTAACAACAGGAGTTAAAGAAAATTGGTTATGGAACAGCCTTTATTCTACCCCACAGAAGAGGTGGGAGATGCAAATGACCCATAGGAGACCTTAAACAGATGTAGAAAAACACAAAAGGCCCTCAAAGGACTCACAGGAGCTCATCACTAGATGCAGAAAACACACAAAGCATTCAAATAGCCCATCAACTCCCCCTGGAAGACAATTACATTTGGAAGCTAATGAACAAGCAATACCCTTCCCATATGACCTACATTATCTGAATCACTCCCTGTAATGGTAGGATGTAGGCATGTTCAGGTCCCTTGCTTCCCCAAGTCAGGGGTTTCCTTTCATGCTCCTCTGGGCCATAAGACTCTTCCTTCTCCAAGAGGCAGAAATGCCCAGAAAATCCTCTTCCTTTTCCAGAGCCCCGGATCCCTAGACTCTTAAACTAGGGAATTTTTTAACTTGAGGTCACCCACAAGGAAATCTCCAAAGCTGATGCTTCCAAAGAAACCTTTTTTTTTTTTAGGGGCAAGTGGGATTAAGTGACTTGCCCAAAGTCACATGGCTAGTAAGTGTAAAGTGTCAGGAGGCTGAATCTGAACTCAGGTCCTCCTGATTCCAGGGCCAGTGCTCTATTCACTGCACCACCTAGCTGCCCCTTCAAGGAAATCTTCTGTCTTTGATGAAGGTTAGATTCAAGATGGGACCATACTTCCTAGGAGATTCGGGTCAGAGACATTGCCCACACACTGTCTTCTTGGGCCAAGTATATTTGTCTGCTTCTCCTACATGCTTCTCAAGAAAATCCATCATTACCCTAGATACTGCCCCCTTGAGGGAAGGGGCAGTTTCACTGTTGTCTATTCACAGACCTGGAGCCCTGGTTAAGAACCCCTTGCCTATATGATGTGGGGGTAGGAGAGGAAGGTAGGACTCACTGGAATGTGAGAAGTTGCCTTTTTACCAACCCTAAATTAATTTTCTGCCAAAGGGGAATTCAAGCCCTTAGATATACACAAATAGGCTGGAGTAGAAGTATTAACTAATTTAAATTTAAATAATTAAATGATTTTATGGGAGAAAAAACTTTACTAGGTTTATTACTGTACAGGAGTTTAGAGGTAGATATAATGGAAAGTGCTTAGAAGTGGGAGTCGAGAGAACTGAGGTCTAATACTGGTTCTACTACTTTATTGCTGTGTGATCCTAAGCAAATCACTTCCCCTTTGAGGGCATTACTTTCCTTATCTATAAAATGGGCACAATGACTCAGAGCTTCTTAAACTGTGGGTCGTGATCCTGTAGGGGGTTGCAAACAATCTGACAACAGTAAAAGGTTTCTGAATGCACAACGACCAAAAATCAATTAAAAATCAAACATAATCCGAGGTGTTTCTGGCAGGGCTTGCCCATGTTGCATCAAGAAACTTCACTGTAGGGGCGTCTAGGTGGCACAGTGAATAGAACACTGGCCTTGGAGTCAGGAGAACCTGAGTTCAAATCCTGCCTCAGACATTTGACACACTTACTAGCTGTGTGACTTTGGTCAAGTCACTTAACCCCAATGGCCCTCCAAAAAAAAAAAAAGCAAAATAAAAAACTTCATTGTAGCCTTGGTTCTGAACACAAAGCATAAGCACTTTGTACTGCAAATGCCTTCAGGTCACACAATGCCAAAGACTGGGTCACAAGTGGAAAAAGTTTAAGAAGCCTGGACTAGATGACATCTGAGGCCCCTTCGAGTGATAAGATTCTTCAGAAGGAAATGAATGTGTACTTCAATAATCAGAGAAAACTTCATGGAAAGCATAGACAGTACTTGGGTAAGGTACCGAGGTATGTGAAGGACTCCTACTGGTAGAAAGGGGGCATTAAAGAAAGGGAATAAGGTGAATAAAGGAAGGAAGGCATAAAGGTGGAGGGAGAAATGAGTGTAATGTGTTCATGGGACAATAAAGATGAGATCTGGGAGCCAGGGGAAATAAGGATGTTCTCGTATTTCTTCCCCATTCATCTCCATCTGTTGAAGTGGTTCCTTCCCTGGGCTTCCAGACTCAAACCAGTTTCCTATTCTTCTGTGAAGTATTCCCTTATCCCTTCCTGTGAAACTGAGCTTTCCCTCTTCATATACCTCGTAGCACTTGGTCCATTCTTCCCTTTTTCACTTATTTCACTCTCCCTTGTATCATAGCTATTTGTGTTCTTGCCTTCCACCCACCCTGTCCCCTGATAAGACCTGAAATTTCTTGAGAACAAAGTCTCTGGATGAAGTTCATGGGAAACCCCATTGAATTTTGGTAGGATTACAGGTTTAGAGTTAGAAGGGTCTTTAAAGGGTCATTTCACCTTGTCCCTTCATTTTAGACATAAGCTGTATCCGATAAGCCCAAATTATGGTTTTATGAAGACTGAATCCAACCTTGAAAAGATCTTGCCAAAGTCTTTATCTCTTTGGCTCATTTTCCTCTACCCAGAAAAGTTTCTATTTAGACTTCCAGTCGTATGTTTATTACCCTAAGAGCTTGGATGCCCTTGTATGGAAAATGAATTTGAAGTTGCTAAAGAGGCAACCCCCCATATCCTAGTGAGTCTAACCTTTACCCCACATCCTTTATTGTCTTTTAGACTCAAAGAGCACTCTATGGTTTGGGCTCTCCTAAAAGGTAAACAGACTTGGAGTTACTAGAAAGGTAAATTTCTTTCTAAATGGACCTGCACCATTAAAATAACTTATAGTAGTAGTAGAGGTCAAAATCAAAGTCTTTGCTCCTGTGCATCAGGGTTCAGTGTTTTAGATCCCTCATGTTCTAGGGTCATGCACTAAAAACAGGAGCTCTTGACCCTTCTCCAGAAAGGTTGGGTTTAGGGACTCCCACCACTCATTTCCAATGAATTATGGCTCTAGTAGGTGTCTTCCAGTCCTCTCAGTGAATGAATAAATGAAAAACTAATGATTAAATGCTTACTGTGTACAAAGCACTATGCCAAGTGCTGGTGTTATAAACAGAAAAAATCCAGATAGTCCCTGCCTTCAAGGAACTTACAGTCTAATTGGGGGAGAGAACTGTAAAAAAAAGGGTCAGCTATAGGGCAAATGGAAAGTTGGTGCTGGATTTGGAGAGTCGGGAAGGGCTTGGGACTTTTCATTTGCCTTATATGTGTGTGTATGTGTGTGTGTGTGTGTGTGTGTGTGTGTGTGTGTGTGTACACACACATATATGTATTTATGAATAGATATGTATGTTGTATATCTCTCAGTTTCTTTGTATTCAGTCAGGACTTTTTTGTTGAAATGACTTGAAACAGTATAGTGTTAGATTGTGGAGAATCTTGAATGTCAAGAAGAATCTGAATTTGATTTCAGAATTGAAGGCTTCTCAGTTAGAGAGTGACTTTTAAAAGGTAGAGTTGAAATATGACTACTCTGGCAGCCCAGCTTGGTGACAAGATAGTTGTAGACAAGGAGATTCTGCATACATGGAGCCAATTTCATTTCCAAGAGGCATCACTGACAGACGTATTATGCTTTGGAGACCTCAAATCCTACCATTAGGCAAAGTCAACTGTCTTCACGTTATTACGTCCCTTGAAGTGACATATGTCTGTTCTGTCCACACTATTTAAACAGTACTGGGTATTGCAGACACATAATGTCAGTGAATAGAAAGCTGTTAGGCTCCCCTGGCTTCTTCTCTAACACCTGAACCCAAGTGCAGGACAATGTTGACACTCCCCCATCCTTTCCCTGTTCCTTGGGCAACCACTGAGCCAGTCTTGGTAAAGGCACCAGATGAGAGATGAGAGCCCTGGCTGGTGGAGGATGCCCCCATCTCAACAAAGGAACTTGGCCCCAGGGTAGAAAGCCAAATCACTGCCCTAGTTCAGATGCTGAGAGAAAACATTTGAAACTCTGGTCCCAGTTGGTTTCCAGGGACTTGTTCCGGGCTAATCACAAATAAAAAAGAACCTTTGGGGCACCCAACAAGAAAAAGAGATTCCATAAAAAGGGATACTTCAAACCTCAGACTTCCTGAAGGTGTTCATTTGCATCTATGAATATTCACAAGTCTGTCTTTGGCTGTTTCAGAACCATTGTCTTATTACTCTTTCCTCTCCCTTCTCAGTTTTAAGCCTCCAAACTCCGGAGTTTCAAGAAAGGTGGGCTTGGCTGCTCTTTAATCCCACGCTTGGTTGGAAAGGTGATGATTATTTTTCTTCTTTTGATGGGAGTCTTAGCTGAAGCCGAATTTTTTTTTTCATCTGAGAGAGACGCTTCCAAGAAGACTTCAATTTGGCCTAAGATTTTCTTTCAAATATCAGGCTTTTTCATTCAGAGCTGAACCCTGTAATGCTGCTGAAAATCAGCTTGAGATGGTTAAAAATTGATTTCTTCCCCTAATGGATTCAGGGTACAGCTCACTTGCCAGTCTGAAGGGCCTGTCCAAGGTCCATGGGTTGAAGGACTTGATTAACTGGGTTACCCAGTACACATGTCATAATCTAAGAGATATGCATCCTTCATCCATTTTGTATGTCCATGTAGAAGACTAGACTGAGCCTTTTAAGTGATTGTGATCTCATTAAGGAGATTCTGTAGTGTTTCAATAGAACTTGATGCCTCCTTTTAAACAGTGATATTCAATCAGTGACATTATAACTCTGTAAGTCACAGAATCCAAGAAAGATGGGTCTGGAGTCAAAGGACCTGTGTTTGAAGCCTGGTTTTATCACTTACTACCCCTGTGACCTTAGAGAATTCACTTAACCTTTTTTGACCTCAGTTTCCTTCTCCGTAAATTGAAGGGGGTTGAGCTCTGAAAGACCCTTCCTGATTTAAATTTATTATCCTATGAAAAATCACAATTGCAGGTTACACTAATGGTAATAGAAATATGTCTAAGACATGGAAGTAGGCTGCAACTTGCTGTGGCTAGAAAGTTAGACATGAAGTCAGAAAGATCTGGGCTCAAATCCTGCTTTATTAGCTGTTTGACCTTAAGCAAGTCACAAGCTCTCTGAAACTCAGTTTTCTGCTCTGTGAAATGAGAATAACAGCGCCTACTTCACAGGGATGTTGGAGGGATCAGGTGAGATAATTCATGTAAAATATCTTTAAAACTGTGAAGAGCCCTGTAAATGCTAACTATTGTCACCAGTGATGATTTGCAGGGATAAGGCACTAAGATTAAGCACTGAGAAACACATGGTAACATGGTCGGTAGACTATGGGTCAGTCTTGCAACAGTAACATATGGACAGCCCCCATCCCTCCAGGAATACACCATAGTTACCTTTCACTTCATAAGAGTGAAAGGAGGGTGAAAGAAACAATGTCACCTGGGTGAAAACAGTTTGGTCCCTTTAAAGGAAAAGCAATAAATCCATCCAAGGCAGACCAGCTTATTGAAGCTTTTGTAGCCAGGAGGCAATTCATTCTCTGGATTCAGGAGGGATCCTTCAAACCCCAGACTTAGTGTTAGGGAAATAAATGTCATAAACCAAGGAGAATCAGCAGTCCGCGGGTAGCTCAGGATGACAAACACTTGCATGTTTTGGGCTCAAATTCGATTTTCCTCAAATCTCTTTCTTACTCTCAAAGCTGATAAATTGTTCAATATCAGGTTTAAGAGAAGGAAGACCAAAAAAAAAAGAGGCTGAGTTCTAATTTTCTAAGAATCCTCCCTCCAGGCTTCCTCACCAACATTCATTCCATTGTGGTTGGCGCTCTGTCTAAATTGTTCAATTTAGATGACAAAGTCTTGATTTTATCTGTGAGAGCTGCCAGAGAAGCCAATACTCTGACAGGCTCCAAATTCAGTCACAGACACACAAAAGTATCTTCAGTGAAAAATGACAGTGGTGGGCTGGGGTAACCTACGTGGTGCTTTCCTAATGATCTCTCTATCAAATATTAGAGACAGAAAGTGACTTTCCCCCCTAACCTTCAGCATTGCAAATACACTATGGGACCCAGGAGAGGTGGGGAAAATCAAACCATCTACTTTCTATCTTTATCAGGAAAAGTCTTCAATCAAAACTGAGAATCTTGGAGCTGGAGGGGAACATAAAACATCATATAGTCTAATCCCCTCATTTGACAGATGAGGAAACTGAAGGTCAGAAAATGACTTGCTCAGGGTCACACAGAGTTGAGACTGGAACCCAAATCCTCTGACTCCATATCCATTCTCTGCTTTACTACCTTGCTGCCTCTCTAGTTCAGGGCTTCTTAACCTGGAGTCCCCCAGCCAAGGATAGATTTCAAGGGGTCTATGAATTTGAATGGGGGGAAAATTACACCTTTACTTTCAACTTTTTGTTTCCTTTTGTAATCCCCAGCATTTTATTTTATACATTTAAATGCATTATTCTAAGAAGGGATGCACAGATTTTACCATACTTCCCAAGGAGTCCATGGCACACAAAAGTTTAAGAGCCCCTAGAGTCTCATTGATCTGATTTTCCTGATGAAGAAACTGAGGCCCAACAAGGTTCATTGATTTCCCTGGAGTCACACAACAAATAACAGTAAGGGGTGACACAGAATCTATCCAGTGCTCCCATGCCCCAGTTAGCAAGGAAACTCCCTGTTCACAAAGTAGCACGTGCCACAAGCTTGCTATAGTATTTCATTGTGAAAGAAATCACAAGAGGATGTTGGCCGGTTTCAATCATGTCCGACTCTTTGTGACTTCATTTGGGGTTTTCTTGACAAAGATACTGGAGTGGTTTGACGTTTCCTTCCCCAGATTATTTTATAAATGAGGAACTAAGGCTAACTGGGTTAAGTGACTTGCCCAGGGTCACACAGCTAATAAGTTTCTGAGGCCAAATCTGAACTCAGGTATCCTGACTCCAGTCCCAGAGCTCCATCCACTGCTGCACTGAATGAATAGCAAGGGGCAAAATCCTGAGGCTGCTACCCCATGTAGGAAGGCTTACACAGCTAACTGATCTGAAGAGCAGAAAGACAGCAGCTGCTGTGGGTCAAGACTGACATGGAGACACCAATATGTGTGTGTGCCTGTCTGTCTGTCTATTCTATCCACTCTCCTCTCTGTTTTCTTTTCTCCCTCTTCCTACCCCAACCCATCCTAAAATTCCAAGCAGCCCAAGTTTCTGGCTTAGTATTTTAGAAGAGCTGACTCCATTATCAGAAAGGAGATCAGGAATGGCAGGTGAGGCTTCTCTTCACTCTATGAAGGCAGTAGCAAACCCAATGACCTTTGCTGGGCTTCAGTTTCATTAATAATAATTAATTAACCTCTACGGTCCCTTCTAGCTCTGGATAAGGACCTCTCTGGGTCTCAGTTTCTTCATCTGAAAAATGAGAGTTTGAGGTAGATTATTCCAAAGAGCCCTCCCAGCTCTAACATGCTGTGATTCTTTTCCTCTGAAAGGCTCTTTCTCCTTATCAGTTATTTCTCTTTATAGATGCTGAGGTGGTTCTCCTGTGTCCCGTCTGCCCCTGGAATGAAGCATTACTGGAAACTGCTAGAGATCCTCAAAGCTCTTCACAAAGTAGCTCCCAACACACCTTTTTAACCTTGTTATAAGTTAATTACCCTCCATCTTGAATTCCACAATTGAGCCAGACCAACCTTCTTGCTAATCCTCACAAACAACATTCCATCTCCCCTCTTTGTAATGATCGTCTCTCATATCTGGAATGAACTTCCTCCGCCCCCTTAGAATCTTTTCTGTCCTTCCAAACTTAACTCCAACACCATCTTCTACATGAAACCTTTCCTGATCCTCCTGGTTGCTAGCCTGTCATTCCGTTCCCCGTTCCCCTTTCCCCCTGCCCCATTATTTGTACTGATTTTGTAAATACCTTATATTGTAAAGGGTCATTTTCTGCCTCCCCTTCAAGAATGCAAGCTCCTTGAGGGTAGGAATTATTTCACTTTTGTCTTTGTATACCCAGCACCAACTTCGGTATCTGGCACATGACAGGTAGAAGCTAGCCTACCAAGTGCTTGATGGTTGATTGCTTCATTGAATGCCATACCCAAAGGGTAGAGAAAGTAATGCTTCAGGGCCATAGAACCAGCAATGGCTGTCCCTGACTGCTCCTCCAGTCTCTCCCCTGTTCCTTTGGGGATGTTTATGTCTAAGGGCAAGGGACCCCGACAGAAGCCAGCATTACAGTATCATTTTTAAAAATTCTCAGTTTCCAATTAAGTGCATTTCTAATTTACTTAGTAACCTATTTTAATTTTTATGAGTTCTACAAATATTTTTCAACCTTTTTAATTGGTCAGTGAATCGAGATGGAGCCTGGGAGAAAGGGGAAGAACAGTGGCATCCTCCCTGTGAGAACAAGGACCACATTTGGGGTGGGGGGAGCCTGTCTCATTTTTTTGCCTTCAGTATTTTTGGTAGACCTAGTGTTAACTTTGCAATTCTCCCTGATTCTATCTCCCACTCCAAAAATCATATAATCCTTCTCACCAAGAGAAGAAAAAAACAACAAGCAGCAAAACACTAGCGATGGAAATACTGCCAAGACACACATGCACTTTAAATTCCAGGTGAAGGTCAACAGAGGTTGGTAGAACTGGGGAGATGTGAAGAACACTGACAAACTCTTTCAATGATGAAAATGAGATTTAACTGGTGGTTATAGAAAGCAACTGATAAAGAGAAATAGCCCTTCAAAGGAAAATAATCACGGCATGTTAGAGCCAGGAGGGCTCTTTGAATGAATCTACCTCCAACCTCATTTTTCAGATGAAGAAACTGAGGCCCAGAGAGGTCATAGGTTCTTAGCCAGAGCTAGAATAGACCACAGAGGTCATCTGGGTCAACCCCTTCATTTTATAATTGATGCAACTGAGGCCCAGAAAAGGCCATTGGGTCTGCTACAGCCTTCATACTGTGGAGAGTAAACAAAATTACTGGGATTTTAATCCAGACTCTCTGACTCCAAAACCAGAGCCCTTTCCAGTGCAGAAAGCTACTCAAGGTCTCAGTGGCAGATAACAGCAGAACCAGGAGGAAGAAGCCAGTGCTGAGGCTAGTGGCCTGGAAGCTGCCATCTTCACCCGCCATGTCTATGGCCCCACACCTGGACTTGGTCCCTCCTCATCTTCACTTCACCAAACTGGTCTTTCTTCAAGACGCAAATCAAGCAGGCTTTCCTGGCCACCACCCCTCTGCTTCACTCACTGATATTCTCCCTCACTAAGCACCTTGGATCTCTTTTTTGCATCCTCTTTTTGTAATTCTTTTTCTACATACACAGATATCTGCACTTTTTGTCTCTATTGTTAAAATGAAGGCTCATTGAAGGTCAGGATTGGGTCATTCTTTGCCTTTGCATTACCAGCACCTAGCAGGGTACCTGGCAAACAGCAGGCACTTAATAAGTGCTTGTTGACTGATTTTTATATGATTGTTCTAATGAATCAGATGGTTCTCATTCTCTACTATGGTGGCCACTTGCAAAAAATTTCACATATTCAATTGGAGATATGGTTTTAGGGCATTTAAATGGCTTACATGCAGGGTGTGCCTGAGCCAGTTTGAACAAGCTGGAGAGAACCCATTGTTAAATTTTCAGTGCCAGTATGTTTAGAAAACTGGCAAACATCAAATCAAGGCTTGATTTATTATTTTGTTGATTGTCTATACTTATAAATTTTTGATAGAAAAGATGTTAATAATGCAGATTAAATTCAAAAGTATGTTACTGGTACATTTTTTCAAGAGCCCATTGTTAAACATTTACCAGCACAACCTCACACACATGGGTCTTCTATAGGATTCTATGATAGTCTTGAAAATTTAGACTATCAGTATCAAGTGAACCATGAAGTTCAATTTAATTCAATTCAAGAAACACATACCAAATACACCTTTTGTGTTAAGCTCTGTACTAAATTATAAAACTACAAAGATGGCTAAGGCAGAGATGCTGCTCTCAGGAAGTTTATAATCAATGTAATGAGAGAAATACAGAGATGACTATAAAAGCCTGGAAGGAGGACAGGGGCTTCACTAAATAGAGATCCATTCCCAGCATGAGGTCCATGGGAGCAAAGGGAAGGAGGAAGGAGAGGGCAGGATGAGGATGGGGAGCAGACACAGGCTCGATGAAGGAATCTGACAGTGCCATGGAGTATATCCTGTTTAAACAATCAATTAGGAAGCATTGAAATGCCCACTCTGTGCCAGGCACTGAGCTAGGTTCTGGCAATATAAGTACCAAAAGACAAACATTCCTTATTTTCAATGAGTCAACACTCTAGTGAGTTGTGTGTCTGTCTGTCTGTCTGCCGGTCTGTTTCTCTCTCTCTCTCTCTCTCTCTCTCTCTCTCTCTCTCTCTCTTCCACCCCGCCCCCACTATACTGTCCTTATCCAAGTAAATGTATTTGTAACTAGAACTGTGAAAAGTAGAAAAAAGAAACACTTCCATGGAGTGGGGTCCCTGAAGACTGGGCCTTTCTTTTAGGATCACCTATATTTTTGTTTTTCTTTATGGTTCAACAAAGAACAAATTCCTCCCAATTCTAAATTATAAAGTTGGAAGGATAGTTAATAGTTATTGCCAACTAAATGTTCATGCTCATTATCGGTGGTTTTACAGCCTCTGGACACAAAGGGGATGGGGAAGGGGTGAAAGAGAGGCCTGGTTTGGGTTAGCTTTCTGTTCCTAAGACTGATTATTTATTTAAGGTCTTCCATTTTGATTAGAACCCTCTGTAAATAAAAGCAAGGCACGGCTGGATTTTTCCATGGGTTTGAATATTCCAATCCTTGAATTTCAAACAACACTGGAACCAGGCTCAGCAAATCGGCCTCTTTGCCCTAACAGATCAAAGAAGGCTTAACCGAGAGAGTTGGCCTCAGAAAGAGAGTACTGAACAAAAAGACAATTCATAAATCAAAGGATTGTTCTTACCTCATTTTAGCTCTTCGGCCTGAGCTCTAAAGTACATAAAGAAGGTTATATTCGGGAGCACATTGTATGTGTCTTGCATAGGGAAGTACTTAATAAGTGTGTCTAGAGGTGAATTATGGTCTATAAACCCTAACGCCATAAAACCTCTGAGTCTCTGTCATTCTTGGCACGCCTTTCAGATCATGCTTTGCCCTGGATGACTTTCCCACTGTCCTAGTTCATATTTCTATTTATGAGTATTTAAGTTCCATAAGGACAGAGACCGTGTCTCATTGTTCTTTTGTTCACCCTCCCAATGCCTCCCCCTCCAGTGGCTAGCAGTGTTTTACATATATAAGGCACTCTATAAATACTCACTGAGTGACTGAATCATAGGATAATATAAGGAAATCATAAATGGTCTCTAGATCTACAATCAGAAACTCTAGAGTTATAAGGGACCTCAGAGGTCACCTAGTAAATCTCACTTTAAGGAGGAGGAAACTGAGGCCCAGGGAAGTTAAATGATTCACCTACTGTCATAAAATAATAAAGCACTGAAGGCAGAATGTGAACCCAGGTCAATAAGCCAATCAATCAACAAGTATTTATTAAACGCCAACTATACTTCAGACTCTGTCCTAAGATCTGGGAATAAAAAGCAAAAGAGAGGAAAGGAAGGAAGGAAGGAAGGAAGGAAGGAAGGAAGGAAGGAAGGAAGGAAGGAAGGAAGGAAGGAAGGAAGGAAGGAAAGAAGGAAGGAAGGAAGGAATAAAGAAAAGAAAGAGGGAAAGGAAAGGAAAGGAAAGGAAAGGAAAGGAAAGGAAAGGAAAGGAAAGGAAAGGAAAGGAAAGGAAAGGAAAGGAAAGGAAAGGAAAGGAAAAGGGAAAGGAAAGGAAAGGGAAGGAAAGGAGAAGAAGGAAAGGAAAAAAGAAGAGAAACAATCCTTGCTCTCAGGGCAGGAGTTTCTATTCTAGGAGGTCCTCAGACTGCAGAGCCAGTGTTGTATTTTCTCTTTTTTTGTTGTTGTTCCCCATCCCCCCCACCTCCTTGCCCCACTGTTTTTGAAGGGGTGGGGGATCTGGACCTGTATGGGGTCCATTAATGTGGGGAACACCCAGGGCACAAAGGCAGCTCATCAACTGAGTCTTTGAGAGTTGTCAGGGGCATTGAGAAATTAAGAAGCAGGCCTAGTCAAAGAGCCAGTATGTGTCATAGGCAAGACTTGAGACTCGGTCTTCTTGACCTGAAGGCCAGCTCTTCCTCTTATGCCATGGTCAATCTCAGGCTTTTGGCTAAGTTCAGATGTCAGAGGATTATAAAATGTAGACTCTGAAGGGAGGGACCCAGAGTCTCCTTGGAGTTGACCATAGGTAGAAGGTTCCTTTTTCCGTCTTCTACATCCTACATCTAGTTAACAGGGGTCTTTAACCTGGGGTCTGTGAACTTCAAAAAATATATATTTTGATAACTATATTTCAACATAATTTGTTTCCTTTGAAATCCCACCCATGTATTTTATTTGATTGATTTAAAAACATTATCCTGATAAGGGGCACGTGGGCTTTACCAGACAGCCAAAGGGATCCAGGACATTAAAAAAAAAAGATTAAGAACTCCTGATCTAGCAAAAAATAATATTATGATATTTCTGTACTTCATTAAGAAAATATGATCCTGGGCGGAGCCAAGATGGCGGAGTAGAAACAGCTCATCCAAGCCACTCTGCCCCCACATTCCCCCCAAACGATGTAAAAGGGCCTCTGAACAACTTCTGGAGCCCCAGCACCCACAGAATGACACAAAGAAGCTAAACTCCCGCTGAGGACAGCCCAGCAGCCCTGCAGGAAGGACCAGCGCAGTGGTCTGGGAGCTGGCAGCGTGCAGCGCGCAGAGCGCAGGAGCCGAGCCAGCGAGCCCAGGTCCGCGTGAGCCGAGGTTTTAGCCCCAGGGCGGCAGGGCCAGCAGCCAGCTGGAGGAACCCCAGAACACCAGGAGCTGTGGCGACTCCAGAATTATCAACATAGACTTGCCTAGGACAAAGTAAGAGGTTAGTGTCCTATGGATTTTGGGACTGGTATTAGGGAATGCGTCGGCTCCCTCCCCTGGGGGCTAGAAGCCGCTGAGGACAAACGCCATTTTGTAGTTTTCATAGGCATTTCCGGCTCCCAGCCTGCAAATTTGTGGGGAGATCCAGCGATCAGTCTTGGGGGGTAATCGCTCTTGCTTTAACCTCCCTGGATCTGGATTGTGATCTAGGGTGGAAGTCGTGGGTGGGTTTACAGCTTGCCAGAAACGGAAGTTGCCCCCCACACGTTCAGGACGAAAATTCCTCTATCTGGTCTTAAAGCCATAGTGTGGCAATAAGCCCAAAAGTCAAGTAATTAAGTGGCAACATGCCAAGGCAAGGGAAACAGAAAAATGCAACCCTAGACTCCTATTTTGGGAGCATAGAGCAGAAAAAGGACTGTGAGGTCAGAAGTCCTGCTCCAAAAGCCCCAGGGGAAACCATGAGCTGGTTGCAGGCCATAGAGGCCCTTAAGAAGGACTTTAAAAATCAAATAAGAGAAGTGGAGGAAAAATTGGAAAGAGAAATGAGAAGGATGCAGGAAAAGTATGAAATGAGGGTCAACAGCCTGACTGAGGAAACAACACCTTAAAAATAGACTAACTCAAATGGCAAAGGAGGCCCAAAAGGGCAATGAGGAGAAGAATGCCTTAAGAAGTCGAATTTGCCAGATGGAAAAAGAATCTCAAAAGTTCACTGAGGAGATTCATTCCTTCAGAGTTAGACTGGAGCAAATGGAAGCTAATGACTTTATGAGAAATCAAGATGCTGTTAAGCAGATCCAAACAAATGAAAGATTAGAAGGCAATGTGAAATATCTCATGGGAAAAACCACTGACCTGGAAAATAGATCCAGGAGAGACAGTTTAAAAATTATTGGACTACCTGAAAGCCATGATCAAAGAAAGAACCTAGAAATCACCCTTCAAGAAATTCTCAAGGAAAACTGCCCTGATGTTTTAGATCCAGAGGGCAAAATAGAGGTTGAAAGAATCCACCGATCACCTCCTGAAAAAGATCCCAAAAGAAAACTCCCAGGAATATTATAGCCAGGTTCCAGAATCCCCAGATCAAGGAGAAAATACTACAAGCAGCCAGGAAGAAACAATTTCAATATTGTGGAAACACAATCAGAATAGCCCAGGACCTGGCAGCTTCTACACTGAGGGATAGAAGGGCATGGAATATGATATTCCAGAGGGCAAAAGAGCTGGGAATGAACCCAAGGGTCACCTACCCAGCAAAACTGAGTATTTTGTTTCAGGGGAAAATATGGTCATTCAGTGGAATAGAGGACTTTCAAGCATTCTTGAGGAAAAAACCAGAATTGAATAGAAAATTTGACACCCAGACACAAGAAGGAAGAGATGCCTGAGAAGGTAATCAGGGAAAAGAAATCAAAAGGAACTTATCAAAGTTGAACTATTTACATTCCTATATGGAAAAGCAGTAACTGTGACTGATGATATCTTTCTCACTATGAAAATAATGGAAGAAGGGGGTGTGGTCATATGAATACATATGTGAGTGTGTGTGTATATGGTTACAGTTATATATGGATAGAGGGCATAAGTTGAATTTGCTGGGAAGGGAGAATTCTCAAGGGATGAAATTATGAGGTGAGAGAGGAAAGTGGCAAGAGGAGATGGGGAGAGACAGGGTAGTGTAAACTATCCCATGAAGAAGAAGCAAGGGGAAGTGGTTGCAAAAGAGGGGGAGAATAAGGAAGGCTAAAAAGGCAAAACCACATTCACATTGAATTTGGTTCAGGGAGAAAATGACATACATACTAAATGGGATATCTCAACCTGCAGCAGGATAGGGGAAGGGGGATGAGAGGAGGGATGATGGATGGGAGGGCATCCTTGGGGTGAGGGGAGGTTGGAAGTACCCACTATAGAAGAGGGACAGGATCATGTAGGGAATGGACCAGGTGGGGGGTGGGATGAGTGGGAGGGAATTATAAGCAGCCTTGTACAATATATCTACTATGATAATGTTTTGCATAGCTAGACATGTACAACATATACTGAATTACTTATCTCCCAAGAGGGAATGGGTGACAAGGGAGGAAGGAAATGGATCTGAAATTTGAGGTCGTAACATTAAATGTTTCAAATATATATAAATACTATTATTAATACTCTTTTGCTTGTAATAGGGAGATAAGATGTGCAGGCATTGGGATGCAAAGACTCACCTTCCTCTAATGGAAAAGTCGATGGGGGTATGGGAGAAGGTAGGGGAGAGAGCAGATTGGAGGAAGCGATATCTTGTGGGATTACTGTTCTGGGAGGTTGGGTAGGGGAATAAAGGGGGGAAAATGATTGTAACTCAAAATCTGGCGGAAATGAATGATGTAAAACAGAAGTTAATAAAGCATTTGTTTAATAAAAAAAAATAAGGTAAAAAACAAACAAACAAAAAAAGAAAATATGATCCTGAATCCAGTGAATGTATATATACACATATGTGCATATATACATTGAAAGAATACATATAATAAAAGGTATATACATACACATACATACATATGTGTGTATACATACACACATATATATACACAGACACTGAAAGGATAAAGGGGAAACATAACGTAGGGTATCTCTAAAGTCTTACTGGAAGAAAATAAACATTTATATAGCAGCTATTATGTGCCAAGCATATTACATATTATGTGCTAAGCATATTACAAATATCATCTTGTTTGATCCTCACCATTAAACAACCTTAGGAGGTTGGTAGGTGGTGTTAACCCTGATTCATAGCTGAGGAAATGGAAGCACACAGAGATTAAGTGACTTATCTAGAATCACAACAACTAATAAGAGTCTGAAGCTGGATTTGAACTCAGGTCTTAAAGACTACTGCCTTAGAGTTCTATCCACTATACCATCTAGCTGCCCTTAAGCTATCAGAGCTTAAAACTGTACTAAGACTTTTGGAAAATTTGAGACATCAGTGAGTGGAGGGTTACAAGCTTCAGAGTATGATAATAATAGGCACTGTTTACATGATACTTTATGAAAATCTTTAGTATATTACTCATTTGATCCTCCCAGTTTAAAGATGAGGGAACAGGCATACAGTTAAGGGACTGGTTAAAGGTAGCAAGGAAGAAAACAGAGCCTGGGATTCTATTACCAGACCTTCTAACTCCAAGACCAGGTATTTTTATATTGTACTCCAATTGCCTCTCAAGATAGAATCCAAAAGCTAGAGCCCAGGTCATGAAGGTTTGTCCTCCATGAGAGAGTCTAGAAAGAGCCTACACACACCATGGATGAGATCTATGAATGGGATCAAAGGTTCTAAAGGGCATTCCCATTCCACAGTGGAGACTGGAGGTGAGAATAAGTTAACTCTTCCTATCAAGTGAATAAAGTATTTAGTAAACCTTCTAGCCCTATGCTACAGTGGAATGGAAAGAGCATTGAACTTGGAATCAGACAAGAGCTGGTTTGAATCTTGACTATGAAAGTTATGGTGTGACCCAAGGAAAATCACTTAACCCTTCTAGACTTCAATGTCCTCATGAGACTTGCAGAATTGTGAAGATCAAATGATATGAAGTTCATAAAGTGTAATATGAAGTTTAAGGAGCTATAGAAATGTAAGCTTTTAATTCATGCCAGCTCTTCTGTATCTGTCTCAAGGGCAGTGGGCAGTATGTACAGGGATTAATGAAAACCCATTGGTATTTTGGGGAAATTGTCACCTTTGTTGAAAGCAAGCTAAAATGGAGGGGGGAGTGGGTTAAAAAATAGGGGAGTCAGGAATGAGGTAGCAAAAAAAAGTGATGTAAATACAGCTGGGAGTGAGTGGTGAGGAGTGAGACCCTTCCTGACCGGAGGAGACAGCTTTGGTGAATGCTTCTTTTCCACTGCCCCAGGGATAAAGACTGTATCTGGTAGACATGTGTATTCCAGTCCTATTCTTAGAAAGCATACTCTATAAGGAAGCAGAAATAAGTCATGAATTACTGAATGAAAAAATATTTTGTGAGGTGCTTATTATGTCCTGGGCACTGTGTTGTGATAAGCACTCAGAAAAAGAAAGGCAGTCCCTGCCTGCAAAGAGCTTACATTCTTTTTTAAAATTTTTACTTTATTGTAAACTTAATAAAAACCAAATCATTAGATAGTAGAACAGAAAAGAGGATGGTACATAAAATAGTGCATCTCTGTTACGTACAACTTAACTTTTCTTTTTTTTAAATTTAAACAAATGCTTTATTAACTTCTGTTTTACATCATTCATTTCCGCCAGCTTTTGAGTTACAATTATTTTCCCCCCTGTTTTTCCCCTACCCAACCTCCCAGAATAGCAGTCCCACCAGATATAGCTTCCTCCAATCTGCTCTCTCCCATATCTTCTCCCATACTCCCTTCGACTTTTCCATTAGAGGAAGGTGAATCTCTGTGTCCCAATGCCTGCACATCTTATCTCCCAATTACAAGCAAAAGAGTATTAATAATAGTATTTATAAATATTTGAAACATTTAATTTTAAGACCTCGAATTTCAGATCCATTCCCTTCCTCCCTTGTCACCCATTCCCTCTGGGAAGATAAGTAATTCAGTATATGTTGTACATGTCTAGCTATGCAAAACATTACCATAGCAGATATATTGTACAAGGCTGCTTATAATTCCCTCCCACTCATCCCACCCCCCACCTGGTCCATTCCCTACTTGATCCTGTCCCTCTTCTATAGTGGGTACTTCCAACCTCCCCTCCCCCCAAGGATGTTCTCCTATCCATCATCCCTCCTCTCATCCCCTTCCCCCTATTCTGCTGCAGGTTGAGATATCCCATTTAGTATGTATGTCATTCTCTCCCTGAACCAAATTCAATGAGAATGTGGTTTTGCCTTTTTGCCTTCCTATTCTTCCCCTCCCTTGCAGCCACTTCCCCTTGCTTCTTCTACATGAGATAGTTTACCCTACCCTGTCTCTCCCCATCTCCTCTTGCCACTTTCCTCTCTCACCTCATAATTTCACCCCTTGAGTATCCTCTCTTCCCAACAAATTCAACCTATGCCCTCTATCCATATATAACTGTAACCATATACACACACATTCACATATGTATTCATATGACCACACACCCTTCTTCCATTATTTTCATAGTGAGAAAGATATCATCAGTCACAGTTATTGTTTTTCCATATAGGAATGTAAATAGTTCAACTTTGATAAGTTCCTTTTGATTTCTTTTCCCTGATTACTTTCTCAGGCATCTCTTCCTTCTTGTGTCTGGATGTCAAATTTTCTATTCAATTCTGGTTTTTTCCTCAAGAATGCTTGAAAGTCCTCTATTCCACTGAATGACCATATTTTCCCCTGAAACAAAATACTCAGTTTTGCTGGGTAGGTGACCCTTGGGTTCATTCCCAGTTCTTTTGCCCTCTGGAATATCATATTCCATGCCCTTCGATCCCTCAGTGTAGAAGCTGCCAGGTCCTGGGCTATTCTGATTGTGTTTCCACAATATTGAAATTGTTTCTTCCTGGCTGCTTGGAGTATTTTCTCCTTGATCTGGGGATTCTGGAACCTGGCTATAATATTTCTGGGAGTTTTCTTTTTGGGATCTTTTTCAGGAGGTGATCTGTGGATTCTTTCAACCTCTATTTTGCCCTCTGGATCTAAAACATCAGGGCAGTTTTCCTTGAGAATTTCTTGAAGGGTGATTTCTAGGTTCTTTCTTTGATCATGGCTTTCAGGTAGTCCAATAATTTTTAAACTGTCTCTCCTGGATCTATTCTCCAGGTCAGTGGTTTTTCCCATGAGATATTTCACATTGCCTTCTAATCTTTCGTTTGTTTGGATCTGCTTAACAGCATCTTGATTTCTCATAAAGTCACTAGCTTCCATTTGCTCCAGTCTAACTCTGAAGGAATGAATCTCCTCAGTGAACTTCTGAGATTCTTTTTCCATCTGGCAAATTCGGCTTTTTAAGGCATTCTTCTCCTCATTGACCTTTTGGGCCTCCTTTGCAATTTGAGTTAGTCTTTTTTAAGGTGTTGTTTTCCTCAGTCAGGCTGTTGACCCTCATTTCATTCTTTTCCTGCATCCTTCTCATTTCTCCTTCCAATTTTTCCTCCACTTCTCTTATTTGATTTTTAAAGTCCTTCTTAAGGTCCTCTATGGCCTGTAATCCGCTCATGTTTTCCTTTGGGGCTTTTGGAGCAGGATTTATGACCTCACAGCCCTCCTCCTGTTCTATGCTTCTATCCTCTTTGCCCCCAAAGTAGGAGTCTAAGGTTGCATTTTTCTGTTTAATTTGTTTCCTTTGCCTTGGCATGTTGCCACTTAATTACTTGACTTTTGGGCTTGTTGCCACAGTATGGCTCTGCCAGACAGGGGAACTTTCGTCCCGAATGTGTGGGTGGACAACTTCTGTTTCTGGCAAGCTGGAAACCCACCCACAACCTCCACCCCAGATCACAATCCAGATCCAGGGAGGTTAAAGCAAGAGCGATTACCCCCCAAGACTGATCAATTACCCCCCAAGACTGATCGCTGGATCTCCCTACAGTTGGCAGGCCAGGAGCTGGAGCTGCCTCTGAAAACTACAAAATGGCGTGTCTCCTCAGTGTCTTCTAGCTCCCAGGGGAGGAAGCCGACGAGTTCCCCAAATACTGGTCCCAAAGTCCATAGGGAACTAACCTCTCACTTTGTCCTAGGTATGTCTATGTTGATAATTCTGGAATCGCCACAGCTGCTGGTGTTCTGGGGTCCCTCCAGCCGGCTGTTGGTCCTGCCGCCCTGGGGCTAACACCACAACTCAGGCAGACCTGTGCTCGGCTCCCCAAGCACTTTGTGCTGTGCTGCCGGCTCCCAGAGTGCTGCGCTGGACCTTCCTGCAGGGCTGCTGGGCTGTCCTCAGCAGGAGGTTAGCTTTGTCGTTCTGTGTGTACTGGGGATCCAGAAGTTGTTCAGAGTCCCCTTTTACATAGTTTGGAGGTGATCTGGGGGCAGAGTGGCTTGGACCCACTGTTTCTACTCCGCCATCTTGGCTCCGTCCCCCCAACTTAACTTTTCTTTTAAAATATATAATAAATTCACCATGTAACTTTCAAGGCTGTTCTATTTGTCTGTGATTCTTTCTGGCCTTCCTTTTGTTCTCTTCTGGGCATAAAGAAAGAGCTCTCATGACCCTTTTTTCTTTCTTTTCACTTTCCTTCTTTTTTTTTGCTATTCCATTCCTAATTCCCCTCTTCTTTTATCCACCCCAAACAGAAAAAGGAAAGGAAGGAAGGAAGGAAGGAAGGAAGGAAGGAAGGAAGGAAGGAAGGAAGGAAGGAAGGAAGGAAGGAGGGAGGGAGGGAGGAAGAAAGGAAAGAGTGAAGGAAAGAAGGAAGGAAGAAAGGAAGGAGAGAGGGAGGAAGGAGGGAGGGAGGCAGGGAGGGAGGGAGGGAGGAAGGAAGGAAGGAAGGATAAAAGGATAAAAGGAAGGAAGGAAGAGAGAAAGCAAAAATAAGCCTTCCTAACAAACATGCACAGTCAAGCAAAATAAATTCCCATATTGGCTATTTCTGAAACTATGTCTTATTCTCTATCTTGAGTTCATTGCCTCTCTGTCAGGAACTGAGTAACATACTTCATCATCAATGCTCTGGAATCATGGGTGGTCACTGAATTGATCAGAGCTCTTAAATCTTTCAGAAAATTTGTCTTTACAATGTTGTTACTGTTGTTATATAAATTATTCTCTCACTTTTTCTCACTTCACTCTGTATCATTTGATACAAGATTTCCCAAGATGCTCCAAAACCATTCCTTTCATCATTTCTTACAGTACAAGTATGCTCTATTATATTAACATACCATACTTTGTTAGAACATTCCCAACTTGATGGCCACCCTCTTAGTTTCCAGTTCTTTGCTACAACAAAAAGAAGTACTGTAAATATTTTTGCACATATGGTCCTTTATCCCTTTTAAAAATATTTTGGGGGTATAGGTTAGCAGTATTATTAACAAAAGAGCTATATATACAGTGACTTTTGGGCATAGTTCTAAATTGCTTTCTAGAATGACTGGACTAATTTATAGCTTCACCAACATTGTATTGGTGCATCTATTTTCCTTTTGCCTTTTGAATAAAAGTCATTTTCTTGTTTTATATTGTCAAAATTGTTTTAATTAGCATTTTTCTAATTATTAATAATTTGGAGCATTTTTTTCATATAGTTGTTGATAGCTCAGATTTCTTCTGTTGATAACAGCCTGTTCATATCCTTTATCATTTACCAAATGGGGATTAGCACTTATTTTTATAAATTTGAACCAGTTCCTTATATATTTTTTCCTTATATGTTTCTCTAGGTAGTAGTCATTTGAAATATTTTTTCATATGTTGATAATTTGATTTCTTCCTTTTTTTAAGAAAAAAGCAATAGGGGTTAAGTAACTTGCTCAAGGTTACACAGCCAGTTGTTATTTATATGTGGGTGCTCATTTTCTGAGGCCAGAACCGATCCCAGGTCATCCCGACTCCGGGGCCAGCGCTCTTACTCACTGTACCACTTAGCTGCCCCTTAGATTTCTTCCTTTTAAAACTACTTGTTCATATACTTTCAATCTTTATCTATCAGGGAATAAAGGAGCTTACATTCTAATAAGAGAAGACAAGGAATGGTATTTTGGTCTAGGAAGGCACAGGGCTAGTGGGAGAAAGTTGACTGACAACATTTCCAGGCTGGATAGTGTTAACTTGATTACCATTCCCAAAAGGTCAAGGTGGAAAAGATATGGGGAGCAAGAGGAGGGAGCCCATGGTATGAAAGTGGTCACAGAATCACAGTGTAGTAGCTGTTTGAGATAATTATGGAGAACTTTCACCCACTGGAGCATAGGGTCCCAGGGCAGGAACTGGAGAGCCAGGTTGGAGGAAGGAAAATGGCAGCTAGACAGCATCAGCCTGGAAGGTCTGGTTTGGGCTAATTATGGGAAGTGATGGTCCTTGAGTCATCCAACGTACAGAGTAATAAAGGCTGACTTCACAGAGATGTCATCTCTGATGTGAGACAAGCTGTCGTTCTGTCTATATGGCTGCCTGTCTATCTGTCCTCTAGGATAGTCTTACACTAAGTAACATCTACAAAAAAATCAATTTCCTTTTTAAAAAAAATCAACCAAAACATGATGAGCGCCATGTGGATTTTGAGGGTGACTGGAGTAAGTTGTACTCTTTGAATCTTTGAATTGACTAAGGAGAAAAAAATACCCAGAGGCGTCTTCTAAAACATTCCTTTTTTGTAGCTCCTATCCCTCCCCACTCCCTTCACACACACACAGATGCAGGGCATGGCGATTCCCTCCCATCTTGTGGGAACTGCTCTATTAATTTCCCAGCCTGTTTCTGGCTGCAGGTAATCTGACGATCCGCACGTCATCGGTCCATCTGTTTTGCAAAACCTCAGTGAAGCTTTTCCTCCTGAGTTGTTTATGCCTTGATTTTAACTTTGGGATGTTTTCAATAAAAGTTGGACAGAGACTGTGGAGGTGTGTGCTGATTATTGGGTTGTTATTGGCATTGAAAGAGGTGACTGTGAGGTTGCTCCTTTTGATGATGGTAGAAAAGTTCTGGAGTTGGGGAAGCTGCTAAAGTATTCCAACTAACTCATGAGTCCAACCCCAGCATCTCAGAAAGATGAATGTTACACCAGCAAGGCATATGGTTTTCAAATGAGTCGTCAAACAGCAGGAGTTTTCTCCCTAACTCCGACATTGTCTCTGTCTGATTCAGCCAGACTGTCTATCTAATCATTTCTTTTCCCCTCACTGGGATTCTTTCAATAGGAGTAGCTTTTACCCAGGAGAACTGACCTTCTGGTTAAGCTCAGGGAATGAGGATTGTTGATGAATGCTTACATTTTATCTTCACAACTTCTGGAACCTAGGGTGTGGATGGAGGAAACATAAGGGTACTGAATTTGGAGTCAACCCACCCTGTTCTTGAGACTTACTATCTGTGTAACATTGGGTAAGTAATTTTACCTCTCTGGACCTCAGTGTCTTCATCTATAAGGTCCCTTCCAATCCTAAATCTATACTCTCTGCTACTGACCAGAGCTATAATTAACTAACTGTTAGCTAACATTAGTGGAAAAACCACTAGACCAGAGGTCAGGAGACCTGGGTTCCAGTCCCATCTCAGTCATATATATGACCCTGAGGAGGGTCATTTAATCTTCCTCAGACTCAATTTCTTCATCTCTAAAATGAGAGAGTTGTAAAGTGAATTAGAAAGCCACTCCCTCCAGCTAGAAATTCTGACTTGATGTTTCTGCACTAGTGAGCTCGACCTTCCAAAGTCCCAAACAAATTGTTTGAGATTCTACTCCTCAACTGAATCACTAAATTAAGACTTGAGTGGTACGATCGAACCCTAGGATTACTTCCCCAAGCTTCCCCAAAGAGAAAGGAATTTGATCTCAAATATGCAGGACCAGCTGTAATGCAAAGAGGAAAAACTCCCACAGTTCTACACAGTTTCTGAATTGCAGTTTTGGGTAGAAGAATTCAGGTATTATTCATACTTGCGATTTGATGTCTGAAGTAGAGATTTTGGGTGTGCTTGGCCACTGCCGGGAAGTCAATGTCCATTTCAGGTTGAACTTTGGATTTGGAAGAGGAGAGGGAGAAAAAGGAGCAGGAGGAAGAAGAAGAAGAGAAGGAGAAGGAAAAGGAAGAGAAGGAGGAGGAGGAGGACGAATAGGAAGAGGAAGAGAAGGAGGAATAAAAGGAACAGAAGAAGGAAGAGAAAGAAGAGAGGAGAGGGAAAGAGAGAAAGAGAGAGAGAGAGAGGAGAGTGAGAAAAAGGAAAAGGAAGAGGAGAAGGGAAAAGAAGAAGAAAAGGAATAGGAGAATGAAGAGAAAGAAGAGGAAGAGAGAGAGGAGGAGGAAGAAAAGGAAGAAGATGAGGAAGGTAAGAAGGAAGAAGAGGATGAAGAGAACAGTGTTTTCATGGATGTCATACACTGAATAGTTGCCAAATAATAATCACCAAACTACAGGGAATGAAAAGCTTTCAAAATATAGAGTCTTAGCTGAAGAGATTAAATCAGTGTAGGTACATGTCATAAGTACATGTCATCTCTGCTTCTGAAGTGGTCCCAAAGATCCTTTCAGTGAATCCATAGATGCTGAGCTGACATCCCACTACTCTTACTCAATTAAAAAACTAGTCATTTTACCCACCTGAATATCAAATATATAAGAATCAATCAACAACTATATTTTAAGCACCTGCTATGTTTCAAGCAGTGTGCTAGGGGCTGGAGATACAAGTACAACAAATGCAAAGACTTTACAGTCTAAATGGGGAAATAATAAGTGCAGATATAAATATATACAGAACAAATATGAAGAAAATTAATACAAATGAATACAAAGCAGGTAAAGAAAAGGTAGTTTGGGAGGGAGATAAGTAGCTCTTTGGGGAGATCAAAAAAGACTTCATGAATCTCTTGTTACATGTGGGGAAGGATTTTCCAAACCAGAGATTCCCAACACTGATACAGTCACAAGTACAGACAAACTCCCCCTAAAAGAAAAAGTTTAAGTACACAGAAGGCCCTCAATAAGCACTATTTGCTGTTGACTGGCCCATGGACACCGGTATTATATATTTTAGAGGTGGTTATTAACTCTACTGCTGGCCCTCTATCTACTATAGAGTTTGCAAGCCCCATACCTCCCAATACCTACAATTCTGATGATGGTTTAGGATTATGGTCAATAAACATTCATTAAGCACCAACTCTGTATAAGGCACTCAGGACTAGATTGAAATCATAGATTTCAAACTCTAAGGGTCATTGCCACAATTTATAGATGAGGAAGGTGAAACCCAGAGAAGGTAAGGAATTTTGGGGGGTGGTACTTCTAGGAAGCATCTAACACAGGATTTGAACCCAAATCTTACTGTCTGAAATTCCAATGATCTATCTACTACATCATGCCACCTCTCCATGGGGCCTATTGCTCTAAGAGGAGGTGGGAAGGGATGTTGGGGGCCCTACAGTCAGTGCTGAACTGGGCAATCTGCAAAAGATGGATAAGAGAGAGAAGTCCTTTGAGTCCCAAGCAGGGAGAGGAGCCAGTTTACAGCCAAGGAATGGGGAAGATGCTGCTAAGCTTCCACCCTAAGACTGGATGCCCACAGACCCTGGCAAGAGCTTTCCTGCATTCTGGACCCTTCCTGTCCAGCCCAGGACAGCTGAGGCTGGAGCTGAGGCACATGGCAAGCATGTATGGGAGGACCCCATTTATCAGAACATCTGTGATTGCCACCAGCAAGGCCCACTGAGTTGCCTCCCTTTCTTCTATTTGTTTTCTTGGGGGAGAGATTAAGATGCAACCTGTCCTTGCCCTCCTTGATGAGGATGCACCCTATGTTCAGCAGACACTTCGAGGTCTCCTCGATCTCCCTCTTATCTCCTCTGGGATGATATATTTTTTATGTCAGGAAGGTTTGATCTGTCCTGGAAACATTCTCAGTTTGAAAAAGAAGGCTTGTGCCCAGAGCAGGATCCAAATTTCTCATGGTTAAGAGATAGAAAAGAGGGATGTGAACATGGGCATGTGTGTTCATGCACACACACACACACACACACACACACACACACACACACACACACAGCCACCATTATCATTTCACTAGTTGAGTTTCCCCCACCTCTTTTCACCCAACTGTGTAAAGGGGGATATGCTGTGGGTTCTAGTACTGGCCCTGCCACTCTCCAGGCTTCTGACCTCTTGAAGCCTCTGTCTCCTCATTGGTAGAATAGATGGTAATAATACCTGCCTTACTTACCATTTTGAAAATTACCAGTGACCTTGTCATTCTACTGTTCAAAAACCTTTAGAGGCTCCCTACTGCCTATAAATAGGATATATTGGGGGCCAGTAGGTGGCGCCATGGAGTACAAGGCCTGTAGTCCTGAAAATCTGTCCTCCTGAGTTCAAATCTACTTCCCTACTACTGAATTCAAATCCTGAAGGATTCTACTGGCAAACTTATTTTCCTTTATGTATGTTCTCTGCTCACATATCTTCAGAGGCTCTCTATTACCCCAAGAAAAGTCCGAGCTTTGCCTGGCATTTGGAGGCCCTCTGCTGTTGGGTAGAGCTTTTCCTTCTGGTTATTATAATCATTAATAATACAATACAATACAATACAACACAACACAACACAATACAATACAATATATTATCATCATGCTGCATAAATTCTATTTTCTGAGCAAACTGTTCTGTTCATTGGTTACCACTCTTACTTCCAAGCATGTCTTTGCTCAAGCTATATCCTATACATACATACATATAATAGTACCTATACACATATGTATGCATGTATGGGTGTGTTAATAATAGCTTCCCTCTCCTTATTTACCTCATATCATTTTAAGCCCTATTCAAACACTACATCCTTCTTGAGGTGCCACCCCCCATGCCCTCAACTCACACAGAGGGGGATTACTATTAGGCATATTGTGGGTACTAGTATGTATTATATCCTCCTATTAAACTAGAACCTCCATGAGGGCAGGGATAATGTCATAACTAACCTGGGTCTCCCCCAGTGCTCTAAATACAGAAGATACTTAATAAGCATATGTTGGATTGAATGGAATTAAATCCCATCTGCCATTGCTTTAATTAGTTTTTGGTTTCTTCATTCTGTCTTTAGAATATTGCTCCTACTGAGGTCCTAACTTTCAGAGTCACTTTGGACATAGATTAATTCTGGACTAATTTTAGGGCTTCTGGGAGTGTCCCTACACTTAATCAGTATCAGTGACAAATGTTTGTTCCAAGGTCTTCCCTTTTCCTGTTTCCCTGTTTCTCAATGTATCTTCCTGTTTTAGATTAAATGCAAGGTCATCACTGCCAGGGGACCTGAGATCCAACCCCAACTTTGATCCTTCCTACTTGGGTGAATCCCTTGACCTCTCTGGGTCTCAGTTTCCTTCCCTGTAAAGCCAGAGAGCTAGACCAGACCTCTGGGGTCCCTTTAGCACTTACTCTTGAGTCTTCAAAACCTTTTTAGTCTTGCTTCCCCCCCCCCAACATACACACACAAAGTTTTATACAAATATTAACAATAATTATTTCTGTGCACTTCCCTCCTGGTAGGAGGCTATAAAACTCTATTTGCTACTGCTCACAATCCCACTCTCCTAGTATTTTTTCATGATTATTTGTCTTGTTATGCAGACCTGACTTTCTAACAGCTTCCTCTCCCACCAGGAGAAAGCAAATGCATCACTTTAGACTCCGAAGTCCCAGCGACTCTTCCCCTTCTTGTCTGGGTGACCTTGAGCAAAGACATTCATCCTTGTCGGCAAGATGAGAGGGTTGAACTAGGTGATTTCTATCTTCTTCCTGCTTTAACATTCTGTGATTCCATAACATATTCCAGGCTGTCTCCCTCTTGTCCTTTAATGAACTCCTAAACACCCACCTGGGCAACCAAACATTCCCTTGAAAAGAACTCCCAGCAGCCTTTGCTGCCTCCAGGATCTCAGGAGTGTGTCCTTTGCTAGGCGTATGTGCAGGGCAAGGATCAGCTCTGGTAAGAGGCAGACCTGTTTTGAAGCATTTCTTTTTGTTTTAAATTTCTCAGACAAGCTGATGGAAGTCTCACTTCTGAATGCTGCTTCAGGCAGAGACAAAGGCAAACATTGGAACTAAAACTTTAAGAAGAAACTTGGGAGAATGTAGTCATTTCCTTTATTTTTCACCTGATCCTACCCCTATTCCCATCCATCCAAACTAGTTAATTCTATTAATTGTCAGTTCCATGCGGGGCTCAGTTGAATCAAGGAGGGTGTGGGTCCTAGAAGGAACCTCAGAGGCTATTGAATCCAATCTCTTTATTTTATAGGTGAGGAAAATGAGGCCCAAGGTCACTAAGAATTCAAATTCAAACTCAAATTCAAACTCAGAATTTAAACTCAGGTCCTCTGTTCAAAATAAAAACATTCTGCTTCTGGGCTTGGAGAAAGTTCCTGAGTTCAAATTCAGCTTTGACATATTACCTATGTGACCACAGGAAACTTGCCTGAGTCTCAGTTTCTTCATCTGTTAAATGGGGGTAACGATACTTACCTCATAGGGAGTTTGGAAGGGTCAAATGAGGTCATATATGTAAAGTGTTTTGCAAGCCCCAAAGAGTTACAGAAACGGTTGTTCTTATTAAATTTTAAAACCCTAAAGAAATGGTGATTATTTGTGTATATACAGCGCCCATCTGAAATTCCAATTTCTAAAAGACACTCTGAAACAACCACTCCAGACTTCCTCCTGGTTAGAGTTGTTTAAGTTTGGGATGACTAAATTGCTCTCAAAGACAATTTATTTTGGGAACAGTTTGTCCTGGCTCTGGTTCAAATAAAAGTTTGTCATCTGCATACATTTGGCCTTCATCACTTCCCCCAGCAGATGAGTTTTCGTTACCAAGGCCCTGTAAAGATTGGCAGTGGCCATACCACCAAAGGACAAGAGGGAGAAGGCCTGCCCCTCAGCTTGATGGAGCCCACTCAAGACAAACACACTTTAAATTCTTCGAAGAGAAAGACTCATTTTTCCTCGCAGTTTGAAAGATCACGCATCCCAGATTCAAGGCGTGCCACGTTATATTAAACTTGGGACCTGTGCCAAGGATGCTTTGCCAATGGAGGATCCCTACGACAAATGTGGAGACTCGTATTTCTCAGACCATCAAAGTCACATGTCAGCACCAAACTGGGACTTGCAGCTTTCAAAACACACACAGTCTTCCTTTCTGCAGTGGAGATGCTGCTGCGATTTGGCTGGCCGGAATCGGGTTGCTCCAATGACCACCCTGCTTCCTCCTGACCTACTTTCCACCTGAATTCCATGTAGATTTTAGCCACCGAGGTTAAAAGAGAGGACTGCTTGAAGTCCAGCTGGTGCAAATGTGCCCAGACTTGTAGGGGCAGGAATCAAACAGTCAAATACACAAGGCTTAGCAACCAGACAAACACTGGTGTCTAAGGAGATGGGGAACTCTCTAGGTTAGAAATAGAACTGTCATCGACATTGCCATCATCATCATCATCATATTTATATAGCTCTAATACGGTGCTTACCAGGTGGTGCTAAACACTGTAAAACACTATGCTAAGTGTTTTACAAATATTTTATTTTATCCTTACAGCAACCCTGAGAGGTACATGCTATTATTATCCCCATTTTAAAGATGAGGGAACTGAGGCAAACAGGTAAAGTGACTTGCCCAGGGTCACACAGCCAGTAAGTATCTGAAGCTGAATTTGAACTCAGCTCCTCCTGACTCCAGGTCCAGTGCTCTGTGTGCTACCGTGTTCCCTAGCTGCTCCAAAAAACACTGCATCTACTACCACTGAATGTTTGCACAGGCAAAAAATGACTACATTCCGTGATCAGAATGTTGTCCCTCTTCACCTTGATTCCTATCAATCAATCGGTAAGCATTTAGTAAACACACACTATGTGTCAGACACTGCCTCTACCATCAGTACAGAAAGGCACCGGTGGCTCCAACAGGTCTGTTACCAAAGCTATGGGGCCCAGCGCCTAGAAACGGACAGAACACTACGGAATGGCCCGGCTTGTCGCTATCCCTCACTACCGAGCCAGATTAAAACCGTCGTGGGTGCTTCACGACCGAGCGCCTGGTTCAAGCATTACCCCAGAGGAACAACCAGGGCAGAGACCTGCTGCTATTTTCAGAGGTGTGACTGAAGAGCCCAGGGCTTCAGCCACAACTGACCTCCAAGGACTATTTATACACCTGCCCCGCTGCAGCAGGGACAGCATCACCCTGAGAGTCAGGGGACCCCTGACCAGCTACTAGCGCCGCGGCGCTCCCAGGCTCAGTGTTCCCAATTCTCTTGGACATGGGAATACAGATTTGGGGCTAGGAGGCTCTTTCTGAGGTCTCAGAAGGGGTGAAAGTCCTTCAGTAGGATGATGGAATCCTAAGTCTAGAGTTGGAAGGTCACACCTGAGCCCAACCCTTTCCTCTTACAGACAGGGAAACTGAGGCCCAGAAAAGCAAAATCAGTTGCCCATGGTGGTAAATGACAGAGTTGGAATTTGAACTCAAGACTCTGACTCCAATGAGTCTTCCTTGGCTAAGGTCCCTTCCAGCTCTGAGGGTCTAAATTTCTATGCCGCACAATCAGGGATGAATCAGGGATGTTCGAGGTTTGTCCTTCTTAGAATGTCTTTCCTGCCAAATAGAGCATTCTCTCTACAGAATCAGGAAGTCATTCAAGAATTTGTACAAAAGGGAAAACGAGTCTCCTTGGAGTTGTCCTAGGTTCTGGCACTGGAAACAACGTACAACGAAAGAGCCCTTTATGGTTCACAAAGTGTGTTCCTCCAACGCAAAAGTCATATGGAATCCATCCAAAGAGTAATTCCCATCCACTGACAAGTAATGGACTTTTCATCTGGGTTTTCTGGGTTTAACTCTAAGGATCTCTACAATGCTAGCTCAGAAACTTCTGGGAGCCCGACGTGGGCCCTTAACTCAGAACTGAGAAGCCTGTGGGTGTCCCTCGGCCCACTCAGCTCCCCAGATTCTCAGTCATTATGCCTCCCCACAGAACTCTGACTACTGCTTCAGTCCTCCAACTGAGGACACTTTCCCCACCCACCCCCATGTAAACAGAATTCATCCACACAGCATAACAAGCTGTCTTTTCACAGGGAGAATAGAAAATTCAGCAAAGCACATATTCTCTCAGAACGGAAGTTCATAATGCAAATTTAATTCTGAAGAGAGCATAAGTCAAGGTGTTCCAGGTCTCATTCTTTCTTTCCCTCCCACTCAGCTGTGCAAGCGACATCTCTGTCATTCTCATATCAGAGGGCCTGGAAAATGGGCTACAGTAGGCAAGCTATGAGCTAATATTGATAGAGGAATCAGCCCTAGTTAAACAAGAATTCAATTAAGAGCTGCTTTGCACACTCTATCCCTCATTTCCTAAGAACTACATTTAGGGTGTGGACACATGACGAGTTAAGGAGTGCTCCAGACCCTTGCTCCTACAGTCAATAACATTTCATATTGCTTACTGACAGACTGGCTTCTGCGGAAGACACAGCTTCCTAGTGGTGCATAGCACAGGGGGGATAGGAACCAGCCAAGGGCAAAGAATCACTAGTTGAAAGGGGGCTGAGTCCAAGTGCAGTTTCAGAAACTATTCACTGTTAAACCTTGAGTATGGTTCCAGCAATTGTGCTCTGCTTTCCCCAGACCGGCTTCCATAAGCACAGAGAGGCTCATTGCCAAGAGGCTGGCCATTCGGGGATGGAGGGTTGCATCTTCACTCAGTGGTCTGCCTAGGTCACTTCCTCTACACATTCCAGTGGCTTACTATTGTTTCTAAGATGAAAAATACCATTAACTTCTCAGGTTTTAATGCCCTTTACATGTCTCCTTCCTACCTTTCCAGTCTTCTTATATTCTATGGTCCAGCACCACCTTAACGTTCTTCACACACAAACTCTATCGCCAGTCCCCCAGGCTGAAGGCTCTCTCTCTTTGTCATCTGGCTTCCTTCAGAATTCACCCCAACCCCACTTTCCCAGCCCCCCTCCCTGCCAGTGCCTTTCCTCCAAGATTACCTCCAATTTACCCGGTAGATCCCACATATAGTCATATAATTGTTTGCATGTCTTCTACTTAGACTGAGACTTCTCCAGGGCAGTATTTTTGCCTGTCTTTGTATCCCTGTGCTTTAATTCAGTGCCTGAAGCATAATAGGTGTTTAATAAATGTTTGTTGACTTGACTTGGGCTTGGAAACAAAGAAAATGCAAAGCAGATTTAAATAGTGGGGAGAGGTGTCCCTTCTAGCTCAGAAGGGATGCTGCAGTGATAGGGGAAGGGTGGAAGAGGAAGCAGATGGCATCAGAGATCAGTCTTTAGACCATCTGTACTCATTAGCTTAGCTGTAGGCATTCTAAATGTGATATCTTTGTCCAGTGACCACTGAGGAGCCATACTATTGGAGGAACTCAGTCCTATCAATCTTGACCCTCTCAATACAGGGGAAACCAGAAGACATAAGGAAAGTGACAACTAACTAGAAGAATGAATGATTCTCAAGTTCTCCTTGAAGAGATGAATAAAAGAACTCTCAGAGTTGCTTGGCTTGTGGGTCCAAATGCAGCAAGAATCATATTTTCATGGGATATCTGGTCATCTGGTTTTGTAGCACTGGCATTATTTGCAAAAAGACCACCATAGAGATGCAGCTAATGTGCCCTTAGTTATAGAATATCAACGACCTGATAAAACTGTCCAAATGAAATCCACAGAAACTTTGACCCTGTGACTTCAATTCAAAGGTGGGAAGGAGGACCAAGCACGCCATAATATGGCTCCCACCTTTCCTTCCAGCCGAATGTCATACTTCCCCCATATACTTCCTGTGCCTGTCAAACAGCCTGATTTACACTTTTCCTACTGGTTAGTATTTTCTCCCTCTTGAAATTGTTCCGTACATTAGACTTTTCCAAATAGTGGAGATTTGCCTTTCTTATTGAGGCATGAGATCCTCTTGTGGGGAGATAGGAGAAGAAATGTACAAAAGTATTGGATATTTTCTAGTGCACTCACAAATACATCCACATTTGTGAATGGGAAATAAGTTCAAATCAAAGTAAATAAAAGACAAGCTAGCACAATGAATCCACTCCAATTGAAAGAGAACACAGCCCAAAGGAGGTGAAATTTAAGCCAATCTTTCAACAGCACCAGCAGTTGGCATAGGCTTGGGAGGAGTTTGTCACATTAGAATGTGAAATGTGTAAACTCAAAGTTAAACAGTCTTTCTGTGAAAGCTAAATGTGCCATAATGTTTTTCAACATCATTAATTTTGGTAAGTAACATGCAATAAGCTTGTTTCCAAAGAACCTGCAATTTAAAAAAAAATGAAATGAGGCTTATAGATTACTTTGAAACTTTGAACAATTAAATTGGAATTTGTTTTAAATGTTTTGTTTATATTTTAAATGAAATAATATCCATCCTTCATGACAGATAAATACACAACTGTTTTGAAGAGAAAATCCAATGAAGCTGCTTAAATGAGTATGAGGAAAAAATAGGAAAAATCATCTAAGTAGCAGAAGCACAGAAACACAAAATAAAAAGTCCCAAATCTAGAGGAAAAAGAAGTTCCACTATCTTTATTATTAGAATTAAAAAGTACTCGTGATAGATACTGAATTGAATATTGAATTGATATCAGAAAGACTGAATCTTACAGAATTGCAGAATTGCTGAGATAAAGATCTTTGTTCTATAGGAGAAATTTACATATTATTAGCTGGCATTGAGGTAAGTAGAAACTATACTCAGCAAATCATACTAAAGCAGTTGAATGGCAACACTTCCAGATGACGTGATGGGAATTAGAATTACTCACGTGACTGACAACATTTGTGATCAATTAATTGAGAAACTAAAATCTTATTCTGAATTACAAACTGGTGAAGCAACAGATGTTAAAGATGTTCATTTGACAACACACATGTGATGTGTTGTTGAAACTGATATTAGGGAAGATTCGTCACTTTACAAACCTACTGATGGCAATGCCACATCAAGAGAAAATTTTGATGTGATTGATAGATTTTTTAATTAAAATGACATAATGTGGGAGAATTACATTAGAATCTTTGTTGACAGAGCTCAACCAATGTGAGGATAAAACACAGGGCAAAGAATCACTAGTTGAAATCTGTGGAAATATTTATTGAGTAACAAGAATGAGGAGCTGCCTGTGGTTTTTAAAAATTATTACAAGGGTAATCAACTTTATTTTTTAATCCTATTAAAAGAAAGGCCTGGGGCGGCTAGGTGGCGCAGTGAATAGAGCACCGGCCCTGGAGTCAGAAGGACCTGAGTTCGGAGCCGGCCTCCGACACTTAATCCACACAAACAAAAACCCAGCCGTGTAACCTTGGGCAAGTTACTTAACCCCAATTGCCCTAAAGGGGCGGCTAGGTGGCGCAGTGAGTAAGAGCGCCGGCCTCGGAGTTGGGATGACCTGAGATCAGATCCGGCCTCAGAAAATGAGCACCCACGCATAAATAATGACTAGCCGTGTAACCTTGAGCAAGTTACTTAACCCCAATTGCTTTAAAAAAAAAAAAAAAAAGAAAGGCCTTTTGAAAAATTGTGTGAAAATGTGGCAGCAAAGCATAAGGCACTTCTATATTTTTGAAAATCAGGCTAGCTTTCTTGAGCCACAATATTTCAAAGGTTGTTTGAGTTAAAAGAAGAAATTAACATTTTTTCTTAGTAATAATAATAAAGATGAAGTCAATGACTAAAACAATGTAAACAAATAATTGGGGATAATTTGCAGTGAAGTTTCCCCATTCTGAAAAATCAAACCTAGAGTGGCTTCAGCATCCACTAGGCCTAAGTTTAGGGGTCACCTGGCCTTACAGGAATCTGGGACTTAGAGCAATGGAGACCCTCCCCAGTGCCACCTCAGCACAAGACATGCCAAATAAGGATACAACTGTTTTCCTGGCCTTGCATTGGACACCCACATGTTTCCTCGTCCTTTGTCTCCAAGATAGATTCCTGAGCTTAGGTTGTGGGCCAGCCTCCCTACCAATGAGAGTGAAGGCCAGTTGGGGGGTTGGGTTTCTGCGTTAGAAAGTTACATACTGTGGGCTTGCTTCTACCTGTTGCCCTCTCCCTGGCAGACGCCATTTGAGCAACAGGGGCAGAAGGCCCTTTCTCATGAGAAAGAATAGAGACTTTCTCTGACCTCAGATTCAGACTCTGAACTCCTTTATTACACACACAAAGGAGAAAAAATATTAAATGGAACACTACATAATTATAATCACCAAGTCTGGAGCCAGACTAGAGTTGAGAAAATGCATTTCCCTCTCCTTTTTGTAGAGATGGGGGATTGGGGTATGGAATGTTTCATATATTATCAGGGATGATATGTTGGTTTGTTTTGCTTTTTTTCCCTCTCTTTTCTCTTTGTTACAGGAATAGCTCACTGAGGTAGGGAGGAAGAAGGATATATTCAAAAACAAAGGATTGATAAAATAAGATTTAAAAGAACAAATATGAGACAGGTTTATTTTATAACAAAAATTTCCTCCTGAAATTCATATTAGATGAATATTTTTAAATCTCCTTTTTAAGAAAATCCCCTTAATCCAGTGGCCTCATAAACCATAGGTATGAAATTTTAGTGGCTTTCTCATTTCTCCATTGATCAAAACTCCAAAGCACAATTACCAATTCCAGGAGGAAAGCTTCACCAAACAACAAGTGACTTTGAGTTTGATGGATGGGTTGACTTATGTTCCTGCTTCAATCCCCTGTTATTTTCCTCCCCCCCCCTTTTTAAAGCATTTCTTTTGTTTGTTTGTTTGTTTGCCTTTTTGGAGGGCAATTGGGGTTAAGTAACTTGCCCAAGGTCACACGGCTAGGTTATTTATTTGTGTGTGTGTTAAGTGTCTGAGGCCAGATCAGAACCCAGGTCCTTCTGACTCCAGGGCCAATGCTCTACTCACTGCGCCACCTAGCCGCCCCTAAAGCATTTCTAATAGAGAATTATTCATTCTATTTTCTCATTGCCGAATATTATTGTGCCTTTATAGGTAAAAAGGAATGATAAATTAATTATGAGGGGAAATAGAGAGCACAAACACCCCAGCCTGTGGAGGACAGGAGAGAGAGGGAAAGGAAAAATGTTTGGAACCTGCTGTTTCCTGCATAAGTTTCTAGAAACTTGGTCCATTCCAGTCTCCATGTCATCCTACCTTTTGGAGACTGCTATAGTGAATGTTGCAATAACTCCATCTGCAGACAAGGAGTCACCTGGGTAAGAAAGACAAAAGGAATCCCTGGGATTTTCATCATACATACCTCCTCATATAATTCTTTCCCAAAAGAAAGTTTTTTAACCATTTTTTTAAGTTCTCAAAGTCTTTGTAGTGTGTTGAAAAGAATATTGGTTGCAGAGGAGAGAAACTATATGGTATAGTAGTCTATAGTAGAGTGCTAGATTTGTAATTGGAGGACCTGAGCTCAAATCCTGTCTCTTCCCCTTACTATCCAAGTTGTCTTGGGAAAGTTACTTAATTTCTCCAGGTCTAAAATGAAGGGGTTGGACTAGATGACCTGTGAGATCCCTTCCAGCTCTCAATCTGCCATTCTGTGACTTTTAGTACCATCAGACAGGGTGAGTGGTTGGTTAGTTCCACTAAACTGTTTTTTTTTTTACTCTTTCTTTTTAAATCTTGGTTATAAGACTCACTTGATAGGGATGGTGGGGGGAATATCGAAAACAAATTTGATTTAAAGACAAAAGATGTCAACAAAAATAAGAAAAAAATTTGAAAAGAAAAAAGTTCTGAACTTAAAGACAGAGGACCTGAGTTCTAATCACACCTTTGCTTCTTCTGATGAGTCACTTATGCTCTCTGAGATCTGTTTCTTCATCTATTAAAGAAAGGGGTGTCAACTATGGAGTCAATGCTAAGGACCCTTCTAGCTCTAAATCTATTATACTTTCTGATTTATATTTTAGGTCTTTTTGTCCCCACAAGAGAAGTTTTTTTTTGAAGAAGGAGGAGGAGGAGGAGAAGGAAGAGGAAGAAAAGGAGGAGGAGAAGATGAAGGTGAAGAAGAAGAAGAAGAAGAAGAAGAAGAAGAAGAAGAAGAAGAAGAAGAAGAAGAAGAAGAAGAAGAAGAAGAGTAGGAAGTAGAGGGAGTTTTCCCCTGGAGTCTGAGGACCTGAGTTCAAGTTTTGACTCTGATGCTTAATGCTTTTGTGACCTTGAGTCAGTCATTCAACATTCTTCAGTCTGAGTTTCCCCACTTTTAAAGTGAGGGGATCCAATTGGATGGCCTCTCATATAACTTTCAGTTCTAAATCTATTATCTAAATTCTAAATATATCTATTTAGTAATGTATCTTAGAATTCTGTTGAGGATTGAGATAAAGTTCCTATGGTTTCCAACCTTCTTCCCTAAAGGTTTGAAAATAACACATTTGCCCATATCCAGTCTCCTGGCAGCCCTCCCACGCTCAAGGATTTCTCCAGGATTGCCCAAAACTACACAGAAGTCTTCTCTATGAGTCCTTTCAGAATCCTGGGCCAGAGACCTGAACTCATTCAGAGCAAATCAGTAGGTACCCTCTCTCCTTAGCCATCTTGGAATCCAGATCACCCTTAATTCATTTGTTCTAGTCTTTTAAGACCTGCTGGATAAAGCAAGGGTGGCAGGAGTTAAGTTACTTTTTCTCATTTCATGGTCCATTAACAGCAGGACTCTGCCTGGTTCTTTCTCTGATTGGGACTTTTCAATCCTTTTTTGTGGTTCTTGGCTTTGATAGTGAGACTCCATTCATTATCCTAGGCTTCATCCTTCTCCCAAGTCACACTGGAATCAGGCCTCAAGGGCCTGGTTATACCACAGCCACCATGGGGCCTCTGGACCTCCCTCAGCAGGGGATGACCTCATTGGTCTCAGGAACTGCCATCCTTTGATATTCCCCTAGCCAAATAAAGAAACCTTCTGTGTCCTGCTCTTTAATCGAGAACGCAACATTCGGTCTTTCCAGGACAACTAGTTTGTACCTCTAGATTACGTCTTTGGCACAACTTTACATTTTAAATCTGTCATTTGTGGCAACTGGATCTCATTGGTAATGGTGGCCACCTAGCATCAGTAGCTCATACTTCACTGGACTGAGACTTCTCATCCATGTGACATAAAGAGCGCTTCTGAATAAATGAGAATTAATAGTACTGTTAACAACTCAATTCAACAATGAATGAACGAATGAATGAGAAAGCATTTACTAAGCACTTACTTAGTGTTTAACCCTTAAAATTAGTGCTTAAACTTAGCCAGGCACCAGAGATACAGATACAAAAATAAGGCAGTCCCTGTCCCCAAGAAGCTTACTTTCTAATAGGGGAAGAGTGTTTGGCAAGCCAGAGGGAAAGGCCCACGGCCCTCAGTGGTTAAGTACATAATGAATCTCTTCCAGCATCAATTCCATTGATTAAACCATACAGTCTTCAAACAGAAGGTGGTACTTGAGAGGCATTTTGAAGGAAAGAAGGAATTCTAAGAGGTAGAGGTGAGAAAGAAGTCACTTCAGGCATGAGGGACATCTATGAACAGTAATAGTATACTGTGTATGGGGAACAGAAAGAAAGCCAGTCTGGCTGGCCAGCAGATCGCAGGAAGAGGAATAACAAATAAGGTCGGGAAATTAGGTAGAGTTTATATGGGATGCCAGAGGCAAGAGGATCCTGGGTAATAGGGAGCCAGTGTAGTCTGTTAAGAAGAACCTTGCTGTCATCTTCTTTACCAGTAACCACAGTCCAGAATTCCTAAAAGATATTTGCATGGTAGAGGTCATTCTCACTGACAATTTTTAAAAATATAATCTTCTCAAAGGCAGGAATTGTTTTTGCTTGTTTGTTTTTATATCCTTGGGGTTTAAGACTATGCTTAGCACATAGTCTTATGTAATAAATGCTTGTTGAATTTTTAAAATACTATTTTAATTTTACTTTTGGTTCTGATTTTTTTCTCTCCCTCCTCCAACTCCCCAATCTGTGGAGAAGGTAAGAAAAAGAAATCTATCACAAACATTATGGTCCTATAAGACAAATTTCTGCATGAGCCAAATCAAAAGAAAAAGAGGAAGACAAAGAGAAAGAAAGAGGATGGAGGAAGGAAGGAGGGAAGGAAGGGAGGAAGGAGAGAAGGAAGGAGGGAAGGAAGGAAGGAAGGAAGGAGGGAAAGAAGGAAGGAAGGAGGGAAGGAGGGAAGGAAGGAAGGAAGGAGGGAAGAAAGGAAGGAAGGAAGGAAGGAAGGAAGGAAGGAAGGAAGGAAGGAAGGAAGGAAGGAGGGAAGGAGGGAAGGAGGGAGGGAAGGAGGGAAAGAAGGAAGGAAGGAGGGAAGGAGGGAGGGGGAAGGAAGGAGGGAGGGAAGGAAGGAAGGAAGGAGGGAAGGAATGGGGAGGGAGGGAGAATATGTTTGAATTTGTACTCTGAGTCTACCACTTCTCCCTGGAGGTGAGTCATGTGTTTCATCTTGAGTCCTTCAGAATTGCGTTGATCAATCTTTAAAACTGAAAGAATGATTTTTAAAAAAAACTATTTCCACATTAATCATGTTGTGAAAGAAGAAACAGAACAAAAGAGAAAAGCCACAGAAAACAAACAAACAAAAAAACCAAAAAAGGTAAAACTAGTCTGCTTCCCTCTGCATTCAGACTCCATAGTTCTTTCTCTGGATGTGGATGGCATTTTCCATCATGAGTCTTTTGGAATTGTCTTAGAACATTGTGTTTTTCTGAAGTCCACATGCTCATCATTTCTTTCTTCCTTCCTTCCTTCCTTCCTTCCTTCCTTCCTTCCTTCCTTTTCTTTCTTTCTTTCTTTCTTTCTTTCTTTTTTCTTTTTGAAGGAGGGAAAGTAGGGCAACTGGGGTTAAGTGACTTGCTCAAGGTCACATGGCTAGTTTTTAAGTGTCTGAGTGCTCTATTCACTCTGCCACCTAGCCACCCCTGCTCATCATTTCTTATAGCATAATAGTATTCCATTACGTTCATACACCACAACTTGTTCAGCCATTCCCCAAATGGCATCCCCCCAATTCCCAATTCTTTGTCACCACAAAAAAGAGCTGCTATAAAAATGTATACATGTGGGTCCTTTTCCTTTTTTATGATCTCTTTGGGATACATTCCTAGTGGTGGTGTTGCTGGATTAAAGGGTATACACAGTTTTTATACCCTCTGGGCATAGAAGAATGAATTTCTAATACCACATTTCTGGATCATTCAGTTCAACCCTCTTATTTTTCAAATGAGGAAACTGAGATTCAGAGAGATGAAGTGATTTGTCCCCTTGTTATTCTTTGAGGGAGGAGCACAATTATTACAATTCCCAATGACTTTTCAAGAAGAGGTGTTTTGACATGAGGCCAATCAGTTCAATGAAGGACACACTTGAGGTTTTCTGGGACCACCCAGCCATGCAGGATATTTCTTTCCTTCTTATATAGAGGCTAGAAGTCAGAGAGACTTAGAAGTGAAAGTGATGAAAGATCTAATAGAAATGAACACACAGAAATACTAAAATTATAAATGTCAGCGAATGGAAAAAAATAGAATTGTATTTACTCAAGCATCATTTAATACAAGTTTTGATTAACATGTCCTCCATTAAAGTGCAACTCTGATGCTTCACTGTGGGAGTGGAGGTGACCCTTGGTTCTTGGGAGGTCTGCCTATGGAAATACCATAGATCACAGTTTTAGACCTAAAGGGACCTTCTAGAAGTCATCTTGTCTATCCCTCTCATTTCACAGAGGAGGTGTAGAGAGATGAAGCAGCCTGCCCAAGGCCACACACAGTAAGTAGAAGGTTAAGAATAAGGACTCAGCTGCTCTGACTCCAATTTCAGTCTTTTTCTACTGTTAGGGACCTGGGATGAACTATGTGTCTGAGCCCTGAGGACAAGACGAGCTAGGTCTGGAGAGGCTCATCACCAGGTTGGGCCTCTGGGACAAGTAATTTTTCAGACACATCATTAATGTATTAACATTTACATAGAGCTTTAAGGTTTGCAAAATTCTTTACAAACATTCTTTCAGTTGATCCTCACAAAGCCCTGGGAGGTAGGTGTTATCTCCCTTTTACATGCAGGGAAACTGAGGAAGACAGAGGTTAAGGATCACACAGTCTGAGGCAGGATTCCTCCCTCCAGAGGGAAATGGAGTCCAGCCTAACAAAATCTGAACAATCCTTAAAATACTGAAGTATCTCTTTCACCCAGCAGTGTGATTATTTAAGAAAAAGAAGAAAGGCCAGTTAGATACTAGAAAATACTGAATTTTGGTGGCAATTTAATTCTATTTTCCGGATGGAAAAATTACTGGGAATTGATAATAGTAAAAAAATATATATGAATCATGTGTGGTATGAAATATTCACAAAGGGTTGCTACAATTTAGGAGACCTCTCTCTGAGGGTGAATCTTACTAATTTGTGTTTCAGAAATGTCTGAAGAATTTGCTTCACAGTCTTACCAAGAAAAACCCTCTGGAAGATAAATCCATTATCTCAAAACCCAGACTTTCAATTTCCATCTAATTGCCCATCCCACCCACTAGATTACCGCTGATAAGGTTTCCTTAAGGACTCCAATCTGAAGGCCATCAAATCACCTTCTCTTCCCTCCCTTCCATTCAACCAGTATCTCTAGGTAATCATCTTTCAGATAAAAAATTATTAAGTAGAAAGAGCTATCATGAAAAATGGCACCTTTACTGCTTTTTGTGATAGGGGAATTAACTTTGGAATCAATGTTTCTTTTTTAAAAAAAGTTCTCATTTGCAGGTTGTGGGATCTTTTCAAGGGCTGATAACACCTTGGGTATAATCTTTTTTCAGGGAGTGGGGAAACCCTGTAATTTAAATGGGGGTGACTGAGTACAATTCTCTCCCATCTCCCACCCCCTCTTCTCATTCTCATTGCCACCACTCCAATTTAGGCCCTTACCCCTTCATGCCTATACTATAATGTTGGTGATGAGGATGTCGGTGTTGATGGTGGCAGTGATGATGGGGATGGTGGTGGCAGTAGTGAAAACGACAATAAAGACGACTAACATTTATATAATGTTTTAGACTGAGCCTCTAGGTGGAGAGAGTACTGGGCCTCAAGTTGGAAAGGCCGGAGTCCAAACCCAACCTCAGATACTTACTAGCTTTGTGACTCCTGGGCAAACTGCTTAACCTCTGACTGCCTCAGCTTCCTCACCTACAAAATATGAGGATCAAATGAATTCATATTTGTAAAGGGCTTTGCAAATCTTAAAGCAGTATATAAAGGTTTATTATTATTATAATAGTAAGATTTGCATACACACACCCCTTTTTTGATCCTCACAACATCTTCTGAGGAAGGTACTATTATTAACCTCATTTACAAATGAGGAAACTGAGGAAGACAGCTTTAAATTATTTACCTAGGGTCACAGAGCTAGTGTGTTAAATCCTACTTTATTCTTGTTTGTTTGGGTTTGGGGTTTTTTTGGGGGGGTTGCTTTTCTTGGAGAGGGGAAGGCGGGGCAATTGGGCTTACTTGACTTGCCCAAGGTCACATGGCTAGTAAGTGTTAAGTGTCTGAGGTCAGATTTGAACTCAGCTCCTCCTGATTCCAGGGTCAGTGCTCTATTCACTGTTGCCACCTAGCTGCCCCAATTCCACTTTATTCTTAATGCCACCTAGTGGAAAAGTCTAAGCAGTCTTTATGAATCTACTTATTCCTAATTGCCAATCTATCCTGCAAATACTACTAAATTAATATTCCTAAAATGCCGCTTAAAGCTTTATTCCACTGTTGAAAAACTTCAATGGGTCCCAATTACTGAGTAACTAAAGTTAAAAGTCATTAGGCTGGCATTCAAGGCTCTCTACAATCTGGCCCTGAGCTACATTTCCAACATTCCACATTACCCAGTAGGTAACCTTCCACTCTAGTCAGATCAGTCAATTGCTCTATCCCTAAACACGCTTAACATGCCCAATTATGTGACTTTAAATGATAAATTTGATGTTTAAGATAAGGTGTTCTTAGGTTACTGCTCAACTTGTACACCCCCAAAATGATTTCTAAATCTCATATGTGGAAGATAAAAGAAGGAAGGTCAGGAGAGAGAGGCCAGTTGGCTGCTCAGGCCAGGTCTTTCTGACTGGTACCATCCTGGAGAGGCCACCGCAGGTCAGCAGTGCTGGTCCCCAGCTCTCAAAGCTCTGGAGCTGGGCCATATCCTATTTACCAAGAGGCAACAAGGCTCAAGGAGCTCGTGCTTACTAAAGAATCCTAGGAGATGGACTTGTAAGCCAGAACGCTGCCTTACAATTTACAGCTGGAGGAAGGAAAGAGATTGATTCTCTATCCCTTTCTCCACAGAAGGTCTAAACCTTTTCCCTTCCCCCACCAACTCCTGCTCTCAGATGAGGACTTTGCCTTTTATTTACTGAGAAAATGAGGCCATTCCCTGTTAGATCACTCTTCTCCCCTTCTCTCCAACTCAAAACTTCTATATATTATTTTCCCTTTTTTCCAGTCTCTGGTAATATGGGGGGCTTTTTCCTTACCAAGAAAACTGCCTCTACCAGTGCCCTTGATATCACCTCTTCCTGCCTTCTCCAGTAATGTATCCCTTCAACCATCCTCTCTCTCCTCTCACTCTCTCTCTCACACACACACATACTCTCTCTCTCTCTCTCTCTCTCTCTCTCTCTCTCTCTCTCTCTGTCTCTCTCTCTCTCTCTGTGTCTCTCTCTCTCTGTCTCTTCCCCCACCCCAAACCTCTCTCTCTTTCTGTGATTATCCCTCTGTCTCTCTGTACTTTACTGGTTCTTTCTCTACTACAAAAGTTTCCAATATCCTCTTTAAAAACCTTCCCCTAGGCTTTGTCATTCCTTTAAGCTACTGTCCTATATTTGTCCTTCATTTCTCAGACAAATGCCTAGAAAATTCTAGATGTCACCCCAAACCTTCCCTTCTACCAAAACTTCCTATTTCTATCAGACACATTGCCATTCTTCAATGTCCCTGGCTTGTACCCTTGGTGTAGCTTTGGAAGACTCATTCTAACTCACCCCCACATGTCCAATCAGTGGCCAAATGTTAGTTTTTCTACGTCTGCAACCTCTCTAGGTGGCACAGAAGAAAAAGCAAGTGACTTGCAGTCAGGAAACCCTAAATTATCACTGGAACTCCAACACAAACTGGACAATTCTAGAAAAGTCATTCCAGCACTCTGGAAGCCAAGTGCAGCACTCTGGGAGCTGAGTCTAGCACCAGTTGAGCCAGAGGTTTTAGCCTCAGGGCAGCCACAACCAACCACCTGCTACAGGGACTTTATATCACCAGCAGCTGTGGCGGTTTCCAGATTTATCAACCCATAGAAGCCAAAGACAAAGTAAGAGGCCAGTGTAGACTTTGCAGGAACAGGGAGTTTGGGAGTGTGGTCAGGCCTTTGCCCCCTGGAGGGAGAAGCAGCTGAGGTGTGGCTACAGCTGCCATCAAGTGGCTGCTTCAGAACTCCTGGCCTGCAGGTTGTAGGGGAACCAAGCGAACAATCTGAGGGATAATTGCTCTCATGTTAATCTGCTTGGATCTGTATTGCCATCTAGAGTGGAGGTCCTGGGGTGCATGACCAGTTTGCCAGAGCATGTGGAGGCTTTGGAGAGGGCAGCCAACTAATAGCTCCAGCAGCTGAGAAAACTCCAGAGATTTGGGACAAAGCTCTCCTCTCTAGTAGCAGAGTTCTACTTTGGCAAAAAGCTCAGAAGTAATTGAGTGGAAACATAAGGAAGTGAAGGAAGCAAAGCAAGCTCAGCAATCCAACTTTATGCTCCTGATATGGAGTGTAAAAGGATCAAAACATCTAACAGGAGGAAGACAACAAAGTCAGAACTCCTGCACCAAAAGCTGCCAAGAAAGATATGAGTTGGTTACAGGTCATAGCGAAGCTTAAGAAGGATTCTGAAAACCAAATAAGAGAAGTGAAGGAAAAATTGGGGAGAGAAATGAGAACGATGCAAGAAAATCATGAAATGAGAGTCAAAAATCTGACTGAAGAAAATAACGCCTTAAAAAATAGATTAACTCAAATGGAAAAAGAGGCTCAAAAAGGCAATGAGGAGGAAAATGTCTTAAAAAGCCAAATTTGCCAGATGGAAAAAGAACCTCAAAAGCCCAATGAAGAGAATCATTCCTTCAGAATTATACTGGAGCAAATGGAAGTTAGTGACTTTATGAGAAATCAAGATACTATTAAACAGATCCAAACAAATGAAAAATAGAAGGCAATGTGAAATATCTCATGGGAAAAACCACTGACGTGGAAAATAGATCCAGGAGAGATAATTTAAAAATTATTGGACTACCTGAAAGCCATGATCAAAGAAAGAACCTAGAAATCACCCTTCAAGAAATTCTCAAGGAAAATTGCCCTGATGTTTTAGAACCAGAGGGCAAAATAGAGATTGAAAGAATCCACCTATGATCCTAAAAATGATCCCAAAAAGAAAACTCCTAGGAATATTATAGCCAGGTTCCAGAATTCCCAGATCAAAGAGAAAATATTACAAGTAGCCAAGAAGAAACAATTTGAATATTGTGGAAACACAATCAGGACAACACAGGATCTGGCAACTTCTACACTGAGGAACTGAAGAGCTTGGAATATGATATTCTGGAGGTCAAAGGAGCTGGGATTAAAACCAAGAATTACCAACACAGTGAAACTGAGTATCATGTTTCAGGAGAAAATATGGTCATTCAATGGAATAGAGGACTTTCAAGCATTCTTGATGAAAAAACCAGAGCTGAGTAGAAAATTTGACATTCAGATATAAGAAGCAAGAGAAGAATGAGAAGGTAATCAGGGAAAAGAAATCATAAGGAACTTATCAAAGTTGAACTATTTACATGCCTACATGGAAAAACAATTATTGTAACTGATGAAACTTTTCTCAGTATGAAAATAGTTGAAGGGAATAGAAATATATATGGTCTATATCGGAGGGTATATGGGAATATGAATACATATGTGAATGTGTATATATATATGTGTACAGCTATACATAGACATGGGGCACAGGACCAATTGAATAGGAAGGGATGATACTTAAAACATGAAATTGAGAGATGAGAGAGAGGAATATAATGAGAGGAGATGGGGAGAGATAGAATGGGGTAAATTATCTTATATAGAAGAGGCAAGGGAAAACTGTTACAATGGAGGGGAAGAACAGGAAGGCAAAAGGGAATGAGTCAACCTTACTCTCATTGAATTTGGCTCAGGGAGGGAATGACATATACACTAAATAGGGATATCTCACCCTACAGGAGAGTAGGGGGGAAGGGGATGAGAGGGGTGATGATGGAAGGGAGGGCAGGTTGGGGGGAGGAAAGTTAGAAGCATCCACTTTTTTTTTTGCTTTTTGGAGGGCAATTGGGGTTAAGTAACTTGCCCAAGGTCACACAGCTAGTTTTTTGTGTGTTAAGTGTCTGAGGCCGGATCCAAACTCAGGTCCTTCTGACTCTAGGGCCAGTGCTCTACTCACTTCACCACCTAGCCTCCCCCTGAAACATCCACTTTTGAAAAGAGATAGTATCAAAGTAGAGAATAGAACAAGTGGGGGGGTGGGATAGGATGGAGGGAAATATAGTCAGTCTTTCACAATATATCTACTATGGTAATGTTTTGCATAGCTACACATGTATAACCTATATTGAATTGCGTATCTTCCCAGTAAGGGTCGGTGAGAAGTGAGGAAGAGAAAGAATTTAGAATTCACAGTTTTAAAATAAAATGTTTAATTACATATAATTATTATTATTATTTTACATGCAACTGGGAAATAAGATATACAGGCACTGAGGCATAGAGATCCACCGTGCCCTACAGGAAAGTTGGAGGAGGTATGGAGGAGGATATAGGAGAGAGCCGATTGGGGGAGGGAGTATTCAGTGGGATAGCTGTTTTGGGGTTGTACGTAGGGGAAGAATGGGGAGAAAATTTGTAACTCAAATTCTTGTGGAAATGAATGCTGTAAACTAAAAATAAACATAAAATTTAATTAAAAAAAGAAAAAAAAGGAAGTCATTCCACCTCTCAGCTGCAGACTGAGGAGCAAACAAGATACCATATGTAAAATCCTCTGAAAATCTTCAAGTGCTCTATAAATGTTAGCTCTAGCTAGGTCATGATTAATGTGAGTTTGCATAATTCATAATCCAATTGAGTGCATATTATAAAATGATACTCGGTCGAATTTAATTCAAGGCAAAATTTAATTAATGCAACGAGTAGAGGGTTTAAACACACTGATTTTCACATATAGATGTGATGCACTGTTTGGTACCATATCACCAACAGTTGTGTTGATTTTTTTAAAAGAATCTTAAACAAAATGGACAAAAAGAAGAATACTTCAAATGGAAACACTGTCAGTACATAAAAGAAGAGGCTTGTTATTACACTAGAACAAAAAGTTAATAAAATCACATGGCAGGAACACAGTCCCAGTAACTCTAAACTAGGACAAGACACTGGAATGCCTGAAAGTGCAGAATATGATAAAACATGCAGGTGAAATAAAATAAAAAGACAAAGCTGCATGAGCTTTGTGTGGTTTGCAAACCATTACAAGGAATAAAAGTGTGTTAGAGTGATAGAAAAGGAAGCATCTTTTAGCCGTGTGGATTGAAGATTGCAATCAACAAACACATCCTCTTAGCAGAGCATCTAAGTTTAGACAAAAGCATCAAGTTTATTTAAGGCAGTGAAAAAAAAAATGAAATAGACACAAAATGTTTACTGCAAGCACTGGCTGTTTCCATCACTTTAAAAATGGCGTTTAGGTGCATAATGTTAAAAGTTACTGAAAAGGTGGCCAGTGCAGATGAGAAAACAGGAGAAAATATCCCAGTATTTTGTGAAAAAAAAAATTGTCACAGATAATGGATACGCCAATCAATAATATTTTAATGTGAATAAACAGACTTATGGGGGTGGGGAGGATTCCCTTCCAGAACTTACATTTCTTTCTTTTCTTTTCTTTTTTTTAGAACTTACATTTCTAATGGGAAAAAACTCACCTTGAATTTAAATGTCTAAGGATACCCTAATGTTTTATTGGGAAGTAATACAGAGAATTTGAAGTTAAAACCAATTGGATTGGGGCAGCTAGGTGGTGCAGTGAATAGAGCACCAGCCCGGGAGTCAGGAGGACCTGAGTTCAAATCCAGCCTCACATACTTAACATAAAACTAGCTGTGTGACCTTGGGCAAGTCACTTAACCCCAACTGCCCTTCCAAGAAAGAAAGAAAGAAAGAAAGAAAGAAAGAAAGAAAGAAAGAAAGAAAGAAAGAAAGAAAGAAGAAAGAAAGAAAGAAAGAAAGAAAGAAAGAAAGAAAGAAAGAAAGAAAGAAAGAAAGAAAGCATAAAAAATCAAACAAACAAACAAACAAAATTGGATTCAAATGAAAACCAATGCTTGTTTATTGACTTCAAAATCTTGACTCTTTGAGAGGCTGGAACCATAGATCACTTCCAGTTCTTGGCAGTCACGTTAGAAAGCATGAGGACCAAAACCATTTTTGAAGCCTGGTTTTCAAGTTATCTTAGACAAACAACTAAAAATTATATTGCAAGGACAAAAATTTCTAGTTGAAAGCATTACTAATATTGGGTGACATCCCAAGTCTGTCAACTACATTTGGTTCATTGTATGAGAACATGAGCATGCAAATTTGCTTCAATGTGAATAAAATTCCATTCACCTCTAAGTGTATAAATGAAGATTTAAAAAGAAAAAAAATTCAGTCTACACTCCTAAAGTAAGGCAACTATAATGATGGTTTTTCATTCTTTATATCTTTCTTATATTTAACTATTTTAAAATTTTCTGCTTTCTAGAACTACTCCTATTTTTCAATTAACATGTCAGAAACACATTTTTCTCGTACTTTCCTGTTATGTTATGGTAATACAATAACCATAAGGAAGAATTGGGTAGGAGAAGCAGAGAGAGGAGAAGAATAGAAGGAAGAGGAGAGGAGGGCAGGAAGGAGACAGGACAGAACAGACCCTTCTCTCAAAATAGATGAAAAATTAAGTTCTTATTTGCTGGCTTTTTCAAGACTGCAAACAGAACACTGCCTTTCCATTTATGATATCCCAATGTTACTGAGCCACTCACAGCCTCTTTCCAGTCTTGTTATAAATTATGTCCGCTCCTACAGTCTTCCATGCAGCCAAACTGGCCTCTCCTGTGCCTCACCCATGATACTCCTTCCCCTGACTATGCCTTTACACCAGCGATTTCTCATTCCTGGCATCCATTCCTTTCTCACTTCTGCCTTGTTGAGTTCTTCACGTCTTTCAAGAGCTGTCCCCCAGACTTGGGCAGGGATGTTCTCACTTTGTCATTTGGGAACATTGACTCCATGTGGGAACATCTTCTATCCACCCCCACCCCCCATATCTCTTGAACTTCCTCTCCCTGCCCCTCTCCAGTTATTTGTATTTAAATATGCCCCATAACTATATATTCCCATTTTCCCAAAACATTCCAATGTGAGTATTTTTTCCTCCCCAAATGGAAAACTTTCCTGGAAATTTTACACCTCCCTCTACCTACTTTGCCTGGCCTGGTCTCCCGTGATCAAAAGTATGCATTTCCAAGAAGGCTGCCAATGGAGCATGGCAAAGTTAATTGGCCCATATGGAGATTAAATGCAACACCTTGGCACTTGTCAGCTGAGCTAACTAGGTTCCTACAAGAAAGGATGTGACCCTGGGAGTATTTCTGATGCATTCTTCATCAGGAATGTAGAGCTGATGATGAGTCTATCTTATTTAAAAAGGAAACATTATGTTTGCCTTTACATAGACTTCCTGGACTCCTGAACAACAGGCAGGTGTCTAAATGTTGGAAAATATGTGTATTTTCCATTGAGGAATAAATGGATTTTGTTATAATCATATGTATACTTCATTAATATTATTTTTATTTCAAAACTCTCCAATACAGATTATCCCAAAAGTTTTAGTGAAGTTTTAAGCTATCTTAAAGAAAAAGGAAGAAGGAAAGAAGGGAGGGAGGGAGGGAAGGAGAAAGGAAGGGAAGGGAATGAAGGGAGGGAGGAAGGGAGGGAAGGAAAGGGAAGGAAAAGAAGAAAGGAAGAAAGGAAAAAAATGAAGAGAGGGAAGGAGGGAGGAAGGAAAAGAAAATGAAGGAAGAAAGGGGCGGCTAGGTGGCGCAGTGAGTTGGGATGACCCGAGATCGAATCTGGCCTCAGAAAATGAGCACCCACACACAAATAATGACTAGCTGTGTAACCTTGAGCAAGTTACTTAACCCCAATTGCTTAAAAAAAAAAAAAATGAAGGAAAAAGGGAAGAAGGAAGAGTTCCTGCCCTGATGATGCCTACATTCTACTGAGATACAGAACATCCACAAAGACACATAAATATTTGCAAAATAAACACAAAGTAATCTCAGGACTTGAGTTGCACTAATTACTGGGAAAACCAGAAAAACCCTCTCATATAAGGCACCAAGAGTTTGAGCTGAGTCCTAAAAAGAGCTCAGGGCTCTCGGCAGGACATGAGGAGAGAGCATTCCAGTCATGTGGACAGCTTATAAGAAGATTTGGGGGTAGGAGATGGAATATTTTGCACAGGGTTAAAGAAGTAATTTGCATAATTCTGATGTGCAGAGAAGCAGCCCTATTATGACATATCAGGGATCAGGTTTTTTTAGTTATTGCTAAGATGCTTCTGAAAATTGAAAATGCATAGAGAAGCCATAGGTCTATTTCTTCTCTGCTTTTGATTACATAGTCAACTCTCCTCCCTCAGGTCACCTGACACAACTTGACTTTTAATTAACTTTTGTTTTGAGGCTCCAAGCCCAACATGGTGGAGTTAAGACAGGCCTCTTTTCCTTCCCCTCTTCCACCCCGAAATGTCCAGGCCCTACAGGGACATAAAGGCAGCATAGTCAAGTGGACTCCACCCTGGACTCTGGAATCAAGAAGGCCTAAATTCATATCCCATGCCAGATATTTCTAATCATGTGGTTCTGGGCAAGTCACTAGGAAAATGGGGATAATGATAGCACCTCCCTCACGAACAGGCACAGTCAGTCCAAAGCATTTATTAAGCGCCTATTATAGCCTAGACATTGGCAATACAAACAAAAGAACACTCTAAACAATCCTTACTCCTTTCATTCTAACAAGGACACAGATGATTATATACAGAATAAAAATAAAGAGAACAAGACAACCTCCTACCTCCTGTTGCCCAATGGGCTGAATGCTTTTTGTGTTACCAGGTAACGGATGGGGATCAATGCTATGCCCTACTTCTGACTCGTGGGCCAACAAAAGCATTGTGAAGTGACTGCTCTTGCCCACAGCACAGCCCTACTCAACAGTTCTATTGTGTCAATGAGAGACAACACAAGAGAGCAAGCAGAATTTGTGTCCCTGAAAGCCAGAAGCATTTGATAAACCCTTCCAATACAAAGGTGGATGAAAGATTTGAACCTCTGAGCAAATCAATTTATTAAGCAATGCATGGCAACAGCCCAACATACTTGAACCAGGCCCTTTCCTCTGCTTAGGGCTGGACCCCAAATACAGTGGAAAACAGATTTTTATAAATTAAAAATAATTCATCAAATATAGCCAATTAATCAAAAGGAAACAATGCAACTTTAGGTAATCTGATTTCTAATTGGAGAAGAGATTAGGGACTTTATAAGTTGGAAGGGAGACAGTGAACAGGTACAATTCCCTGAAATCAGAAAAGGAGGTATCCCCCTTCCCCTAAATGTCTGTAAATAACAAAAGGAACAAGGAAACAGTAAAAGTGATTGATCAGTATGGGGCCAGTATGGGTTGCTTGAGATGTACAATTGTGAGAAAATTTTTTGCAAAAAAAAAAAAAAACTTTTTACAGAAAACTCTGCACAAATCTTAGGATCTGGCTCAGTTTCTAGTCTGCAGGAGTGAAGTCCTTGTTTAAGGGTCTCTAAGCAGGGCTAGGTTCAAACAACACAATAAGGCTTCCTCCCATTTCCAACAACTGAATAAAGTTTTCTTACAACACAGAAATTGGCCTAGACCCATAACTGAATCAAAATGGAGCTGTTAGATCCAGAATTGGATCATTCAATTTCTACCATCCCTTGCTCTTTCAGTGCCCTTAGTATCCTCCTCATCAGTAAACTGATGTCCAACTCAGACCTCTCTGAAGTTTATAAAAGCTTTTTGTTCCCCTAATTTACCTTTTAAGCATCTTACATTTCATCTTCCTGAAACAGCAAGTTATTCCTTGTCCTTTGTGGGGAAGATGTTATCTCTGTAGCTGGACTGAAGTGCCTTTGATGTATGAAAAGTTTCATGATTTTCTCTAAATTGACATTTTTCTGATCTGTCATAGTGATACCATTGTAGGTTGCATTGAAACTTCAGGTGTCTGGAAACAATCAGGTGTAATTCATTAGAGACACCACATAATTTCCTAAATGTTCCATAAATGAAGGCTTCTGTTAGCTCTTTGAAGAAATTTATTCCTTGGTTTTTCACTCCTTCTAAATCTAGAATTATATTAGGAGAATGGGACATTTACTTTAAAAATTTTAAGTATTTTCAAGTATCCTTGAAATTAGCAGCATATTGAATTCTTGGTTTATCTTGGCTTGTAATTATTGTTATTAAGCATTGGTGAGGTATTTTACTTTTGTAAAGTACATCGTGGTCATTTAGTATCATAGGATTTAGAAATGCCTCAGATGCTTAACACAAAAACTAGCCCTGTGACCTTGGGCAAGTCACAACCCGAACTGCCCTCCAAAAAAAAAAAGGCAAGAAAGGGGCATCTAGGTGTCACAGTGAATAGAGCACCGGCCCTGGAGTCAGGAGGACCTGAGTTCAAATCCGGCCTCAGACACTTAATACAAAAACTAGCCTGGTGACCTTGGGCAAGTCACTTAAACCCAACTGTCCTCCAAAAAGAAAGAAAAAAAAATGGAAGAGACCTTAGAAGGAGTATGATGGGGTGGAGTTCAGAATAATGCTCCAAGATTTTTCCTAATAAAGGCTAGGATGGGACCAAAGAAGGGGAAACAATGGCCTCACCCCACATGCTTAGTTTTTGTTCCTCCATTTTCTTTCCTTTCCACTCATTTGTATGAAACACGGGAGCTGATAACTGTAGGACTTCAAACCACAGGAGCCCTTGACACTTTTCTGGAAGAGCAGCCTCTGAACAGATGCTAAGTGGGTAACACTTAGCATCTAGAAATTAAGGAGGGAGTCACAAGAATTTTCTAATGCTAAGTTAGAGTGAGATCTCTCCTTTGCCCTCATCTAACAGAAAATACAGGTGAAAAAAAATAGAATTCAGCCTGAAGGCTTTCAGTAGCTGAGGCTGCTCTATGTTCCTGAGAGCTTGGTGCCTGGAGTGAGGAGACTTCATTAAGAGAGAAAATGTCCATCCCAGTCAAGGTTCAAAGAAATGGCCAGGGCCTTCTTCATGGATGTGCAAATGCTCTGCACATTGTGCCACATGAATGTAATGGAGTATAATAATACTGCGGTATGTATATTATGTAAGTATATATAATAGTGCAGCAAGAAATGATGTGTGTGATGAATACGGACAAACATGGGAAGACTTACATGAACGGATGCAGAGTGAAATAAGGAGGATCCAGGAAAACAATATATACAAGTACAGAGATTTAAATGAAAATAACAATCACCATAAAACAGTCAAAATGGATATTATTATTATTTATAAGGAACAAGCTTGGTCACAATGAAGAGATATGAGTAGACACCTCCCCCTCCTCTTTTGCAGAGGAACAGGGGTGCAAAAGTATGGAAGATGGTATAGAATCTCAATTTTTTAAAATGTGCTGATTGGTTTTAATCATATTTTATCTTTAAAAAAAACTCAACAGCAATCTATACCAGAGGCACTGAAAACCAAAACTATCATTAAACATTTACTAAAGGTCTTCTATGTGCAGAGCATCATGTGGGGGGCTGTGGCAGACTCAGAGTTCAGATAACTCAAAGTCCTTACCCTCATGGAGCTTGCAATCTAAGATGACAAGGCATATGTTGTCAGAAGATATTTTACAGTGTTTGCAGTTAAAATGCCATTGTGAGACACAGCATCAAGGCAGAGATCCTAATGCTATGCCCGAAGGAGCCTTATAATCTACCAATACAGATGTTCTTATTTTATTTTTTCTTTTCTTTTTCACAAAGCTTGGACTTGGGACTCAGGAAGACCTTGGACTGAGTCATGCCTCAGATATTTGCTACTTATATGGCCCTGGGCATGTCACTTCACCTCGGGTTACCTCAGTTTCCAAATCTGTAAAATAGGGATAATCTAATAGTACCTTCCTCCCCAGGTCACTGTGAGGATCAAATAAGGCAATATATGTAAAGCAATCTGCCAGCCCTAAATCACCATATACATGGTAGCTATTATTATTACTCATGTTGAAATCACAAATCTATTGATTTGATTTTTTAAATAATTGAATAAATGTGATAAATTATCTATAGAATAAACATAATAAGTAACATATAAGACAATATGAAAAATAATGAATAAAATGATTTAAATAATTTCAAATGATCTATTTATTGAAAATGCATTATTAATGATGACTACTAACATTCACAGACACATAGTGACTACCTGACCTTGGGCATGTCACTTGACTGCTTAGTGCTGGAAGCTGGCAGTCTCCTCTATCAATGAAATCACAATGCCTATCACTATGTAAAGAAGGATGTAATTTTGAGCAAGACAAACTATTACAATTGCCTGAGTACATTCTGGAAGCTTTCTTACCAAACTTCAATGCTTATTTTAGTCCAATTATGGTTCTGTCTCAGAAATGGGATAGTCGTTTCACAGTAAACTTTCCCTTCATGTCCTGAGTCATTTTAAAATTCAGTGTAGTGTCCTGGAAAGACCCCCAGCTCTAGAGAAGCACTTAAGGTTCTATCCCAGCTCTCTCATTGGCTAAGGGTATGGTCTCCTTGAAGTCCTTTCCCTCTAAACTCTCTTCCAGCCCTGCTTACTTCTATGACCTGATATAACTGCTGTTTTCCAGGGCTTTGGGGGCTTATCAAGTGGCACTGGGGATTAAGAAAGAAAACAACAGCTTTCCTCTGGTCTTCTATTCCTCTCTAGCAGGTTATACTTTTTCTTACCTGCTTAGAACTTAGTGTGAAAAATTACAGTAAGTTTTCACCTTAGTGCTGTCTCCTAACTCTCTACATGGAGAAAACCAACTTTCTGCTCATTTCATTTCACTTCAACTGGGAGAAAACAGGTTTGCCTAATGTTCCGTGGACCTGTGCCAACGACCCCAATTAGAAGAGGGTCGTCATTGTTTGGCTTTTTTTTAAACATGAGGGGTTTCCCATCACTACTACCCCCTGAAATGATCATTACTGATGCCTACATGCAATAGTTTGCTTACTGAACTTTGCAGGGGGATATTTTTTTTCTTCATAACCTATATTTTAAAATACATTTAAACAAAACACAACTAATTTGAACAAGCAACCACAACAGAGCTATATAGTTGTTCGTTCATGGTCCTCTCTGCAACATTCAAATGATGACTGGAGACTATCCTAGTAATTGGGTAGGGATAGAGGTGGGGGTGTTGGAGAAGACAGAAACTGACTTGTACTTTAGTAATTCTACTATGTACTCATCTACTCTACTATTGTCAAGGAAGAGAAGATGGTGATCTGGGGAAGTGACTTCTTGAGGAATGAGGGTGTTGACTTGGATGGTGAATGAAAATAATAGGATCACAGATTTAGATCTGAAAGGACCCTTAGAAGTCACCCCATCAAACCTCCTAATTTATAAATGAGAAAACTGAAACCCTTTGACTTGCTCAAAGACATCGAACCCAGGTCAAAACCAAGGGAGATGGTGCCACCTAGGCCCACCTTGGGCTCTAGGCCTTTCTCAGGGGGAGAGTTCCTGAAGACTAGCCTTGGGCCTTGACATGGACCTTGACCATGGCTTTGGCTCAAATGGCTCCCACACTTTCCTCTCTCCCAATTCTTAGTCCCTTTTGTCCCCCTTTGCTTTTTTCTCCCCCCTCTCTTTCCCCCCCTTTCTTCTGCTATCCCCCCTTCTCCTCTCCTTCTTTCCTCTCTTATTCTTTAATAATTCATGGGATATACTAAAGGATTTCACTCCCAAACACCATCCTCTTTTGGAAAATACAATATGTAGTAATCGTTGGTCAGTAAGCCAACTGGCAGAATCCAGAGAGGCTAATCAAGAAAATTAATAGTCAGAGTGCTTTAAGGCCAGGGATAGGAACTTATTCCCAGAGAAAAGAGGAAGTCAGTGATCTTTTTTGTAGTATAGGAGGGAGTTCAAGTAGTTGTCCTAAAGGTCAGCAGGAGTATGGGATCTGTTCCTGTGATGTGGACAGATAGCTATTGCTTGGCCAAAACCTATTTTGGAGGACAGGAAAGCTGTTAATAGGTCAGAAGTTGGAGGTAGGGGTGGGGACATAGCATGTTTCTATTACATATGAAAGACATTTTGAGGCCAAAAAGAGCTCAAGATTGAAGAGAGACAGCTAGAGACTTCCCAGACACACAGTATGGGGAGCCACACCCTCAGATCTATTTTATTTTTTAAGTTTAAAAAACTGTTTATGCCATGATGATTTGTATATGCCCTTCCCGTTTGGTCACCCCACCTGGTAATAAAAAACCCCAAATATGAAACAAAACCATCCTGAAAAATGACCAATTTTAACAGCATAATGTCCTATAACATATAGGACATTCTGCTCCTTCTCCTATAATACTTCTCCACAAAATAGGGAAGCATATTTCATCAGCTCTTTGGGGGAACTAAGACTGGCCATTGAAATTAATGTGAATTTGGCTATTTTCATTCACTTCTTTGATGTCTTCATGTGTTTATCCTCCTTGTTACACCTACTTGATTCTGTTCTCTTTCCATGGTTTTTACCAAGTTTCTCTAAATTCCTCATATTCATTACTTCTTATGGCACAATACTCCATTACACTTAGAAATCATGATTTATTTAGCCATTCCCTTAATCAATGGAGAATTAGAAAAGCTTGTTTGTAGTTTTTTGGGTTTTTTTTTTTTTGCTGAGTATTTTGATGTGTGTGGGAGGGAAGAGGAGAATTCTCTTTGTCTCTTACTTCCTTCGTGAAATATGTCCATAATGAGGTTGCTATTTCAAAGGGTATGAACAATTTTCTTGAATAATTCCAAAATAGAACAATTAAAATCACTACAACAATGTATCATTTGCCTGTCTTAAAACAAACCCTTCAACATGATTTGCATCTTTTTTTTATCTTTGCCAATCTGAAGAGTTAGTTTTAATTTTCATTTCTCCTATTATTTGTTGGAGCATTTTTTCATATGGTTATTTATAGTACAGGCAGCTAGGTGGTACAATGAATAGAGTCCTGGAATCAGGAAGACCCCAAGTTCAAACTTGGCTTCATCTGCTAGCTTATGTGACCATGAACAAGTAATTTACCCCATTTGTCTCAATTTCCACACCTGTAAAATGAACTGGAGAAGGAAATGGCAAACCACTCCAGTATCTTTGCCAAGAAAACCCCCAAATGGGGTCACAGAGAGTTAGACACAAATGAAAGGACTGAACAACTTCCAATGTGCATTTCTTCTTTGAAAGATGTTTGTTCCCATATCAAGCTATTTGTCTTCTCAATGAGGAGGGAGGAAAGAGAGGAAGAGAGGGAGAAAATTTGGAACTCAAAAATGTTTTTAAAAGCATGTTAAAAATTGTTTTTATATGTAACTGGGGAAAATAAAATATTAAATAAATTAAAGATGTTTGTTCATATCTTTTAGCTACTAAAGAGAATGCTTTTGGTCCTGTATCTCCATGAATCCCTTATATTTTACATATCAGATTTTTAGTAGACATTTCATGCAGAAAAAAATTTCCACTTAAGTTTCTCTTTTCTTGTTTAAGTGGAAAAATGTGGTAAATTTTCATGTGTAGTATAACATTCAATATTTTCAGACATATGTAAATAATACACCATAGTTGAGTGCTTCATGAATCTAGGAAACTGTGAGACTTTTTTATGACTCCCAAGTATTCCCTGATGCAAAATCCTGACTTTTCCACACTGACATTCACTCAGTGATACCACATTCCTCACCACCATCTCCAAAAATAGAAATTGGGAATGACAAAAAGAAAAAGAGAAAATGTGGTGAGCACAATATTAGGGGATTACTTTAGTTTGAGGGCAAGGCATGAGGGAATCAGGCAGGCAAAGGCAGCCACTTGAGGCCCAGCTGTGCCTTCCAGACTGTGGCTGCCTATGGTGGAGAGTGGAAACCTGGACTGGAGAGAGCTCATCTGTGCAATGAGATCCTGGCAGAGAGACCAAAGAGGGGCAGCTGCAAGCCCAAATTCTGTATCAAGCAGCACACCATGCAGCTTCTGAACTTCTCTGGGTCAGACTGAAGGGAGGGGCAGGACCGGACCTGAAGTACAGGGCATGTGTGACAGTACAGTGAGACCTTAAGAGAGGTCCCTGGGGCAGGTAGAAATCTGTACATCCATCCATTGATGGCATCAGCCAGAGAGCAAAAGAGAAGCTTTAGAGGAAGAAGAAATTCTGCTTGATCTCAACTATGCTTTCTACAGAGTTCCCTTTTCTTGGCTCTCTGCCAGTATTACAACTTCTATATTTAATGTCTATGTCCTCATCGCTGAGATTCTTAATTCACAACCATCAGCACACCGTAGGCATGTTAACTTTTTTCAAGGACATCTCTGTAATACAGCACAATATTTCAAGCAACAATTTGTCCTCATCTAAGAAAAATAACAATGCATCAGGATACTGTGCATTAAAGAAAAGATCTTAAATTAGTATAATCAGTTTTTTTATGTCTTTCAGATGCCTTTCACAGACCAGCAGGAGCTTCAGACACCATCCAATGAGGCTCAAGGCCATTCTCCTGCTTTACAACCTGAGCCAGAGTGTAGGTGCCAGAGCACAGTCAGGAGCCTCAGGATACACACTCCGAGCCCTTCTTGGGCACTCAAGAAATGGAGCATGCTGCTTCCTAAGACTAGCCTTAAATGAGCTCTTCTGACAGGAGATGCATTCATCCAGATAATTTAGACATAATTGCAGACTTTAATCTGGGGGTGAATTGATGGGGAGGAGTTCACAGCAGACCTGTTAGGCCTACGCACTGTTGCCTTCCACTAAAATGTGTGTTGAAATGCCCTCTCTGAAATTAACAGGCAGCACTGTGGAGAGGTCGGGGGAACCTTACACCTTTTCTGGAGGAATTCCTCTTTTACAACTGGGAAAAATGCTAAAAGAATATAGATGTGGATATATTTTATATGTGTATAAATATAAACGAATATATGCATTAATGTACATACACACATATGTGTATATCACTTTGTGTGCTATGAAGACCCCAAAAGGACTCACAAAGAGTCAGACACGACTGAAATGAATGAACAAAAACCACTTTCTGTATGAGAAAAGCTGATGGTCTTCAAAAGGACAATACAAAACCACCAGCTATAATGACGCCCCACTATTGTTGAAGGTTTGCCTTGCTTTAAGCAAACATGATATATTAAAGTCCAGAATCTCATCAAATATATTGCTTAACTCTTGAATTTGTTGTTCAGCCTTTGGGGGGGGGGTGTCTTGTTTCCCAATTAGAGTGTTAACTACCTGAGGCCAGGGACTGAAGTCTCATATTTTCATTTTTAAGCAGCTAGGTGATACAGCAGATAAACAGTGTTAGAGCAGATCAGATCTGAGTGCCAATCCTGCCTCAGATACTTACCAGCTGTGTGACCCAGGGCAAATCTCTTAACCTATGCCTGCCTCAGTTTCCATCTGCAAAATGGGGATATTAACAGTACCTACCAAACTAGGGTTACTGTGAGGGTAAAATGAAATAATACTTGTAAAGTGCTTTGCAAACCTTAAGTGTATACAAATGTTAGCTATTATCATTTATAACTTTCAAGGACCTAGCAAAAAGCTATGCTCATAGGAAGTGCTTCATAAGTCTTTTTTCAGTGAATGAGTATGAATCATAAGGTGATTGTTTACTTGGGAGAGCTAGAGACAAAGACAAAAAAAAGGGAGTCTGCCTCTTTCAAACATTTCCTGTATTCCAGGTGCTGTGCCAAGTGCTGCAGATACAAACAAACAGGATAGCCCCTGCCTTCAGAGAACTTACAATCGAAGGACAAGACAACATAGGGAGGGGAACTGGAAAGCAAGGGGAACTGTGAGGGTACTTGAGCCTGGATGGGAGATGGACATTTCTTTTTTTTTTTTCAAATGCTTTATTAACTTCTGGTTTACATCATTCATTTCCACCAGATTTTGAGTTACAATTTTTTCCCTGTTTTTCCCCTACCCACCGCCCCAAAATAGTGATCCCACAGGATATCCCCTCCTCCAATCTGCTCTCTCCCATATCTTCTCCCATACCCCCTTGGACTTTTCCAGTAGGGCATGGTAGATCTCTATGCCCCAATGCCTGCATATCTTATTTCCCAATTACATGTAAAATAGTATTGATAATAGTATTTATATATTTTTAAAGATTTGATTTTAAACTTTGAATTCCAGATTCATTCCCTTTCTCCCTTGTCACCCACCCTTACTGGGAAGATAAGCAATTCAGTATATGTTGTACATATGTAGCTATGAAAAGCATTACCATAGTAGATATATTGTAGAGATGGACATTTCTTAAAAGGACTTAACCTTGACTCTGGGACCTGTTGCAGCAAGCACCCTGACATACCCAGGGTGGCTGCCAACATAGGTTCTTAGATCTGCTTTTCTACAGGAAAGCAACTCAAAATGGGTTAACAATCTTACTTTAATCAAACATATGCTATTTACCTAGTTCAGGGGAAAAAGGTTAGCACCCTGAACTTCAGAGAATACAAACAAGTTACAAGCAGACAACAAATACAGAAAAACATCAGCAGACAGGTATCCAACTGACCATTATATCTATACCTAGTCAGTTACCAGAGAGGGAAGCACCAACATCTTGGTTTTCAAAGCTGGGGGGCTCAACAGCTACCTAGAGTCTCATCTGGCCAAATCACAAAACTCTTCTCAAAGTGAGCCCCAAAGCAAAACCTCACATCAGGGTATACATAGCCTTCTCCTGGCTCAGAGAATGTCACAACCCTCTTGACCCACTGCCTAATCAGACAGCACCAAGGTGTGGGCATTCCTGAATAACAAGCCTCCCGCCATGGGTCTCTATGTGACCACATTCAGCCTATTAGTGGGGCAGAGTATATTTTCAAATCGAGGAAGGTTCTCAGTCACTTAAGTCTATCAAAGGGCCTAGGGGCAGGGAAGATCTTAAATTTCCATTTCCATAACCTTAACTATGGGGCCATCAGTCCAAGATGAGGGCAGAAGCAGCCTCTATGCAGACAGAACAAAGCCACCAGGGCTCTTTGTCATCTTGCCTCAACCTGACTTTTCTCAAGTGTGTGAAGTGATCTTACCTTCCTTCTGGAAAACAAAGGGAGTCTCTGAACCTAGCCAACAACACAGTGCTCAGGCATCCTGGAGCGCTGCATTGCCAAGGAATGGGTTAAGTCAGACAAACCACTAACAAATTATTTATACTTAAAAAAACCTCATGAATATGGGTTTATTCAGATTAATTAACAAAAATGCACACAGCAGAAGTTTTTAACCCCATTCCCTAACAATCAGCTGGAGTTTTAGCTCCCCAACAAAGGGATAAAATCTATATGGAGGCCTGAACAGAGCCTTTGGTCACAGTCAACACTTGGTCAATGCTTTTTCATTCATTCATTCATATACGCACTGAGTCTATTCACAACCAGCAACTCCAGCAGTTACTCTGAGAGCCAAGCATGGAAGGTCCAGCATCCTTACCCCTCCGGGTACAAGATCATCTCAAGACTTAACCCCAAATTCAGTCCACTGGTCAGTGGCTGGGGTGAGGGGGATCCAAGGACATATACTGGGGACAACCAACCTGAGGCCATTTGGTAGAGGGAGAAGAAAGGAGGCATAAGGGGAAAGTATGATGTTGTAAAGCATGCTGGGTTCACATCCTGGCTCTGACTTTTACCAGTTCCAGGACTTTTATCCAAGTTATTAACTTACAGATTCACTTTCTGTGCCTAAGCTTCAGTGTCTTCATCAATAAAACGGGGGCAATAATACTGGCACTACGTACTCCTCAGAGTTGTTCTAAGGACAGTACTTTGTGAGCTGCCCTCTAGCATGAAACACAAGCTCTTTCTGGCATTTACAGCCCTTTGCCATCTGACACCAGCCGGTCTTTCCAGCTTGATTCCCTATGACTGCCTCATACACCGATGCTTCAGCTGGCTGGTGGGCTTGCTGCTGGCAGTATCTGACAGTCTTATCTCCCACCGCTGAGACTTTGCATAGGCTGCTCTCATACTGGGAATGCTATCAGTCTTCACTGCTGCCTCCTGGATACCCTTCAAGGCCCAGCTCAAGCGCCACGTCCTTCTAGAGGTTACCCCTGATTCCCCCCAGTTGTTAGCCCCCATCACTACATATTTGCATCAGTATATACATTCATACTTCTACATGTACATACAGACTTGCATATTTATGTAAATACAACCCCTCTCCATACATACACAGTTATCTCTTCCATATCAAGTCACTTTCCCCATCATGTTTTCATAAGTTGGCCTAACAAATGAACTGGGAATTTAGGGGGAGTTTTACGGAAGCCAAAGACGACATGTGAAGGCCAAAGACACAGAAAAAGTTTAGAAACCCAGAAATGCGTAAAATATACGAGCAGAATTGTATAATGTCAACAAATTTTATTTTTTAACACCATAATTCAGACTTCTCTAGTAGGAAAGACCAAAAAGTCTTACATAGACTTTCTATATTCTGGGGGTGCTGTGCTCCTAACCCCCATAACCGTAATAGAGGCAATATTTACTTCTCTGTAAATATGTCATATCCACTTAATAGTATGTAAAATTCTAGAGCTAGGATGCTTTCTTTTTTCTCTCTGAATTTCCATCTCCCCTCACAAGGCCCTTAAAAATGGTTGTTGATTGGCTTTTTGCTTGCTATACAAATGTGAGCTGTTAACAGGCCAATCAAGTCCATATCCTTCCTGTAACCATCCCTGATAAGAAAATAACCTGGCCTGCTCAATTACATGCCAATGATTAACTTGTAAAGCAAATTAGCTTTTCAGTACAAACACCTTTATTTCTTTCAGTAAACATCCAGCCCAGCAGATCTCTCCTGGCATCCACTCATAATTAATCAGGTGCTTTGTCCCTGAAAGTTCCTGGATGAGTCCTCTGAACCTAGGTGAGGTGAGAAGTAGACTGGGGTTGTAGTGAAATCCTGAGGTGACCTGGTACCTTGGGGAGCAAGTAGCCCTGGGAGTGATTATTAGAGCAATACTGTGTTGATGAGGTTAAAAGACTATCTCTCAGTTCCTAGATTGACTGGGGGAGTGTTTCTTTTCATGACACTAGGAACAGAATCACAGATTTTTAGCTAGAAGTGATGTTAGCCATCAGTTTACTAAACCCCCATTTTTAGAGATGAGAAAGCCAGGGACCAAAGATGTTATTACTCGCCCAAGGTCATGAGTGGCAGGGCCAGGACTTGAACTCTGGCAGTTTGACATAGAACACAATCAGAGTCATGGATAGAAGAAAGGCGCTGGAGTCAGGAAGCCCTGGGTTAGCAGCCTGATGTAGACCCTCACCAGCTCTGAGACCCTAGATGAGATACTTATTCTCTCTCCATTAAGTCCCAGTATGTCAGCTGGACTCGACCTCTAAGGTCCCCACCCCATCTAGATAAAGAATGCTATGGTCCAAATCCTGGGTAATTTCCACTATAGCAGGGATAAATAATTGAACAGTTTGGGTAGTGATTAATCAAATAATTTGGATTTCAAAAAGTCTGAGAAAGAGAGAGAGATACTTGTTAGTCGAGAGAGGGAATCCAACACTAGCCAAAGGTAACCTGGACTGTGACCAAAAAGAGTGGCTATCAAATTCATTTAACATAAAATGAACTGCATTCTTCATTCTCTTTCTCTGAGGGATAGCTAGTCCCATACCCAAATAAGCCAATTTTTCCATCTATTCCCTACCCCCCAGCAAGGAATAACTGGTGCCTAACTGGGCATGAAAACATTCTTCCTTGAAAGATTGGCCATACCTGACTCAGCCTCATCACCAAATACAGATAAAAATCAGAGGCCCTCTTTGCATTTTATTTCTGACAGCCCCAGTCTCAGTCCCAGAAAGGAGTTCAAAGTCCCTTCTGAGTTTACAGTTGTATATAAAAGGAAAACTGTAATCCACAGATCTTTCACTCATGTTCCAACAAAAGAATTGTCACAAAACTTGAGTACAATCACAGACCAAGAGTTGGAAGGAACCTAAGAGGTCACCCTGTCTAGTTCCATCATTTTGCAGGTGAGGAAACTGAGGCCCAGAAACTGGACCAAAGTCACACAGGGATTAAGTGGCAGGTCCAAGACTACAACTGATGTCCCTGGACTCTAAACCCAGCCCCCTTTCTGCCATGAGCACCCTCCCCCTTACCTACGGTTCTATAACACTCTTGAGGAAGTTCCCTGCCTGGATGACTTGGGAGCCCAGGGAGGATCTCACCCATCAGTGGGTCTGCATGACTGCAGGTCAAACAAAGGGTCCAGATGGGGTCTCATAGGGCTTTAGGCCTCCGAGTTTACAGCTTATCACGGACATGTAGGGGCAGAAAGCAATCAGAGGAAAGCGCGAACACATCGCAATCACCCCTCTGCTGAAGATCTGGTTTGTCGTTGTGTAAAAAGGCCTGTCTCTGGGACTGATCTTATCAGCTTCCCAGTCTTGACAGCAAATCTATACCATTGTGGAGGCCTCCTTAAAGACAGCCAGTCTCGTTTGTCCAGATGTTACTAGTCAAGAAGGGAAGGACAGCCAGCAGGTCTCGCTTTACACAACCCCACAGCTCTGCTTCTTTGACCCTCTGCTTTTCTGGGGAGATGCTTCCCCCAAATCACAGTGCTCATGGTCATCCTCCTGTTCTACAGTATTAATCAATCCAAAAGGCATTTATTAATGTTTGAGGCCCTGTGCTCAGTGTTGGGTGCAAACACAAAAGTGAGCTCTCAAAAAGCTACCTTTGATTCCTTTGGTATATGGGGAGAGTATGCCAGGAAGGAACTGAGTGGTTACTAAGTACCTCCTATGGACCAGGAACTGTGCTAAGCTCTTTATATTCTAATTTGATGCTCACAACACTCCCGGAAGGCAGATACCACTATTTTCCCCACTTTACGGATAAGGACACTGAAGCAGAGGAGGGTAAGTGACTTGGCCAGGATCCCATAGTTAGTAAGTGACTAAGGCCAGATTTGAAGCCAAGCATTCCTGACTCCAGGATCAGCCCAATATCCATTGCATTACTAGCTGTGTCTGGTGAGCAGGACCTAGGGTGTGGTTAGGGTCAGAAAATGGGACCTGAGCTGACGCTGGAAGGAAACCAGTGACTTCAGAAGGCAGAGGTGGGAAGGGAGTGCATGGTGGGTATACTGTTGAGCCAGTGCTAAGGCATGGACACGGTGGATGAAGAAAGCACATGTGTGCAATACCAAATGGGCCAGTAGGGTCAAACTGCAGAATGCAAAAAAGGGGATAAAGTGTAAGAAGATAGAAAAAAGTGTTGAGCGCCAGGCTGGAAAGGACTTTAATGCCAAACAGAGGACCTTCTATTTGATCCCACTGAAGTCGCTGAGTAGGGGAGTACGACAAATCAGACCTCCATTTAGGAAAATCCTTTTGTTTGTGGCATGGAGTATAGATTAGAGTGAGGTAGAGAGACCAAAAAGGAAGGTGTTACAGCATTCCAAGAAAGGACAAGCGAGTGGAGGGGAATGGGGGCTGTGTGAACCTCAAGGATGGTGTATATATGAGAGATGTTGTGGAGATTTGGCCACTAACCAGATAGGAGGATGGATGAAAGCCAGAAGTTGAGGATGCCACCAAGGTTGGCAGCCTGGGTGACTAGCAGGACCAAGAGATTTGGAAGAAGGAAGGACTGGGGGAGGTGGAAGATGGTGAGCTCAGTTTGGGACAGGTTACATTTGAGATGCCTCCGGGACTTCCTGGTGGAGATACACGATAAGTTATTATCGAGACAGGATCAGAGCTCAGGAGAAAGGCAGGGCTGGATACAGAGATGCACAAGCCATTTGCCTACAATGGACACTGAATGTCCATCTGATGAGATGTGAGAGAGATGAGAAGAAGAGAGAAGAGGCAAAGGTCTAAGGAAGACTCATAGTTAGTGGTCATGACCCGAGTCATGAATCAACAAAGGAGCCTCCTGAGAAGGAACCATCAGCAAAAATCCAGGAGAGAAGAGTCAGGAGGAGGGGTGGTCGATAGGGTCAGACATCAGAGAGACTAAGGAGGCTAAAGAGAGAGAAGGGACAGTTTCAGTTGTATAATTCAGATGTAACTGAATTATAAGGTCAGAAGCCAGATGGCAGACGGCTAAGAAAAAAATGAAAGGAGTAGAGGCCAAGGCACAGATTGTAGACAGCTTTGTCAAGGAGTGTGGCTGAGAGAGAAAGGGAGAGGGGCAATGGAGGGGCAATGGAGGCATGGCAGGGTCTAGGGAGGGGTTCCTGCAGGTGAGGGTGACAGGCACATTTGTAAGCATCACTATATAGGAAGAAACTGAATATGGAAGAGAAAGGACGATGGTGAGGGCAATCTGCTGAGAAAACTAGAAGGAATGGGATCAACAGTGCATGGAGGGATTGAGGCTGGCAAGGAGAAGGGCCATCTCTTCATTAGAGACGAATGTAAAAAAGAAAATGAGGGGAAAGATATGGAGGTATTCTGAGCAATGGTAGAGAAGAAATGGAGTTATGGATAGCCTTGATGGAGGAGGGGGAGGTAGGGAGCAGTAAATTTGGAGACAGTGGCTTCTGTAGAGAGGATGGGAAGAAAAACTGGAGGCTTAAGTAAAGAAAAAAAAAGTTCGGGACAGCCAGTGTAGAGAGTGGACTAAAAGAGCAATTAGGGATGAGTAAAGAGATTGCCTTACTACAATAAGGCCCAGTTGAGATAATACACATTTGCAATGGACCCAGCCAGCCCAATTCTGAGTTTTCCTCCAGCTCCAAAAGCAGCTTGTGAAAGGCAGAGGCAGAAGAGGAGATCAATGGTGGGAAGAATTCAGAATGTAGTCAGGCAAAGCTGAGTGTCAAAAGGACAAGACAGCAAGGGATCTGAGAGGAAGAATGGCATAGGGAGCTGGTTCTCTAAGGGGGTGAGATGAGGAAGGAAGGGAGGGAGGGAGGAAGGAAGGAAGGAAGGAAGGAAGGAAGGAAGGAAGGAAGGAAGGAAGGAAGGAAGGAAAGAAGGGAAGGAGGGAGGAAGGAAGAAAGGGAGGAAGGAAGGGAAGGAGGGAGGGAGGAAGAAAGGAAGGAAGGAAGGAAGGAAAGAAGGAATGGGGAGGAAGGAAGGGAGTGACCATGCAGATGAAGATTAGTATGGAGGGCAGTAAGGCCTAGGCAGAGATGAAAAGACAAGAAAATTGTGATCAGATCAAGGCATTTCAGGGTACTTGGTCATGGGTGAAGACAAGAACAAAGGTAGTTTTTTTACTCACACTCCCTTGTGAGAAGCTAAGGTGAGTGGAGCAGAGGAGTGGACCATGGGAGCTGAGCAGATGAAGAAAATGGGAAGTCAGAGTTTTTAAGGTAACAGCAATATGAAGGCCCCATTATAAAGCCTGAACTTTGGGTGAAGTATTGTGAGTCAAGCTCTGAAGTTACTGAGGAAAGGCAGGGAGAATCCTTCAGTAGCAGGTAATGGTCTCTGGGAAATAGACTGGGTGATAAATTTGGGTAGAGTGAATCTTAAGGGAGTAGATAGTGCTGAAGATGGCAGTTGGAGAGGAAGCCTAGAACTGGAAATAGGGAGCAAAGCCCATTCCAGCTTCCCTGCTGAGATCATCAAATCATAGAGGAGAGAAGGTACAAACAATACTGGAAAGGAAGGGCTGGAAAGCCCTGGAGATGGAAGATGGAGGAGAGGGTGAGTTCTAGAGCAAGAGACTAGAATGGAGGTGAGCGAATCTGGACTTGGACCTTGTTTACCACCCTAAGGCTAAGCAGTATAAAGGGCAGTTAGAAGTTGCTAACCACTGGGGAATGAGTCCTAGGAGAGTAAGAGCAGCTGACACTTACTTGGGTAAAATGTACTTGGAACTGGGGCTACAGAACTTGTTTTCTAAACTACAAATCCTTGCCCAGTGGAGCTGTCTTTTACCCCATTTGGTCCAATATAAACACAATAAAAGGGTCCAAATTGTGGCCTAATAGATTATGAATGTTTTTTTTTTAAATCCCCTGAACAAAGATGGTGCAACATTCAGAATCCTGCAGAAGAGGAAATCCCAGGAGGGGTCAGTACAGAAGGCCAGAGAGGTGGAAGGAGTGCTTCTGAGAGCACAGCCTCACGGGGTAGAAAGCTTTCAGGAAGTTCTTTCACAGAATTTTTTGGTTGTTATTGTCCTTATTGAGCAAGAAAATTTTAGAACTCCAAACAAAATTGAACTTTGGAATGGAGAAAAACAATCTCAATTTTCTCTTCTTTCCCTTATATAATGCCAGATCTCTTCGATTTTCCTCATGGATGTGTCCCCCCTTTTCTCTCAAACTGGCCCTTCCTTTCTTACCCTTTAGCTTTTTTTCTCTTGCTCATCCTCTCAACTATGACTTCCCCTTAAATGACAACCACCCCCCCAACACAATCATCCTGATCTATTCCAAGATCTGTTCTAATCAAACTTCCATAAACACTCACCAGTATTCTCCTTTCTGTCTACCAACTTTCTCCTCATACCAGCTCGAACTGCCCTTAGCATCTCTGAAAGAATTCAAATCACTTTTTCTGGATTAAGAAATCCCAGGATATTGAAATAATTTGCTGATGAGATCAGTGAAAAGCTGTCAGATACCTTTGAGGAATCAAGGACATGGAGACATATGGGGAGTTCCCAAAGAAGTAGAGATGAGCTAATATTCCTTCATCATATCTTCCATACCTTTAAGGGAAGAAAACAGATTCCTCAAATGGCAGATCAGTGATTTTCACATCCACAACTGTCAAAAGTCTAAAATGGATTATTATAGAGATGGTGTATCCTAGACCACTCTTCCACCTGGTCCCCTCATCTACTGCAGGCAGCCTTTCCTGACCACCCAGTCACAACTTACTCATTTGGTATATATCCTATATATATATATATATATATATATATATATATATATATATATATATATATATATACATTCCCCCTCCTTTTCTTTTTGCCTTTTTTAAGGGCAATTGGGGTTAAGTGACTTGCCCAAAGTCACACAGCTAGTAAGTGTGTTAAGTGTCTGAGGCCGGATTTGAACTCAGGTCCTCCTGAGTTCAGGGCCTGTGCTCTATTCACTGTGCCACCTAGCCGCCGCCTCCCCTTTTCAACAACTATCTTCACCTCCTTAGAATGTACTAATGAGGGCAAAGACCTTCTTTCTTTTTGCTTGTATTTGTATTATCAGTGCTTAGAACAGTACCAGACACATGGTAAGTGCTTAATATGCTTTATCTAATCTAATCTTATCTAATCTGATCTGTGAATATGCTTAGAAAGGGAAGTGGTGATCAGTAGGAGACAGTATGGGTTCACTAAGAATAAATCAAGCGGGGGCGGCTAGGTGGCGCAGTGAATAGAGCGCCGGCCCTGGAATCAGAAGGACCTGAGTTCGGAGCCGGGCTCAGACACTTAATCCGCACAAACAAAAACCTAGCCGTGTAACCTTGGGCAAGTTACTTAACCCCAATTGCCCTAAAGGGGCGGCTAGGTGGCACAGTGAGTAAGAGCGCCGGCCTCGGAGTTTGGATGACCTGAGATCAGATCCGGCCTCAGAAAATGAGCACCCACGCATAAATAATGACTAGCCGTGTAACCTTGAGCAAGTTACTTAACCCCAATTGCTTTAAAAAAAAAAAAAAAGAATAAATCAAGCAAGACTAACTTCTTCCCATCTTTGAAAGTTATAGTGACTTTCTGGCAGATAGAGGAAGTACTATAGAAAGTGTAGATTTGGATTTCAACAAAGTATTTGACACTGCCTGCCATATTTTTGTAGGTAAAATGGAGAATTGTGGGCTAGAATTGTGTAGCAGTTAGGTATATTCATAACTAGCTGAACAACTATATCCAAATAGTTTTGATGAATGGATGTCAACCTAGAAAAAAGTCTCTAATGTTGTAAGTAGGTCCTTGGTCTTGTTCTGCTCGACGTTTTTATCAGTGAATTGGACAAGTGCATAAATGTCATGCTTATCAGATTCGGAGGTGACATGAAGCTGGCATGGGAGAAAGGGGGAAAGGAGCTGAAGGGAAGACAGGAAATATATTTGTTGGTGGAATCAAGATTAAAAAAAAGATCTCAACAGGCTGGAAGAGTGAGCCAAATCCAACAAAAAGCAATTTGATCTGGATAAATGTCAAATTCTACACTTAGGTTGGAAAAAAAATCAATTGTAGAAGTACATGATAGGGAATAGGTAGGTTGATACTAGTTAATGTGAAGAAAAAAAAACCAAGGGTTTGGCTTGATTGAAAATTCAATGAGTCAAGAGTATGACATAGTGCCAAAAAAAGGAAGTTAATAAATCATGGGGCTATAAAAACATACTCTCCAAATTGAAGGAGAATATAGCCTCTCTCTACCCTGCCCCGGTCAGTGCCCAGATGGATCACCTTGTTTTCAAAGGGACATTGATAACCAGGAATATATCCAAAGGAGCATAAGTAGGATGCTAAGGTGATTTGAAATTCTTTTAAAGAAGGAATTTAAAATGTTGGGGCTTAAAAAGGGAAGACTTTGGGAGGGACAAGAAAGCAATTAAAAGGCTGGTTCGCAGATGAACAATTAGAATTATCCTCTTAGATGAGAAGGGAGTAGGATTTGCCTCTGACTTACACTGGTTGTAACCCTGCCTAAGTCAGTGGCTCCAGAAGACCCTGTGAAACTGAGCTGAAGAGCAAATGTTGATCTGTATGGGTAGAGGCAATGCTCCTCACTGGGCATTCCATATACCAATGAAACCACAGGCCTGGCACCCCCCAAAATGAAAAAAATAAAGCAAAACCAGAGATACCCTGGGGCAGCTTTAGAGAGGGGAGACCTGGGTCCAAGCCCTAGCCTTAAACAAGTCACAACCTCTTTGGGCTTCACCTTTAAAATAAGAGTTAAACTCCATGACCTCCAAGGGTCCTTCCAACTTTATACAATACTTCAATTTTTGAAAGCAACAAGGCTGCATGAAATAAAATATCTGTTGTTTCACAGCAAAGGCTGAAAGACAGCCAGCATTTCCCTGAGTTTCCTATTGTTTAGAATTCAAAGTTTCTCCTTGAGAGGGCCAGGCACATTGTTTTCTGTCAGGCAGCCAACTAAACTAGAAGAAACTGAAAGGTGATATCTTTTGATGGATGGACCTCTGGATATCTGAGCCCTTCAGCCAGCATAAGGGCTAACTGATTTTATTACGTAAGAGGGTTTACACAGTTAAAGTAATAGTAAATAGGCATGGCAAGACCAACTTAGTCACTGTTATAACTTGTTTCCCAATTTTTTTGTTTTTACCCAGGAATAGTTAGCATGCAGTGGGAGACACTAGTTTGGTCTATGACCTCTTTTTCTTCCCTGACTCACTTCTTTTTTTAGAAATCTTTTTTTTCTTTATTAATTTGTTTGTTTACTTTTAGTTTACAAGCTTCAGTTCCACAAGTCCTTGTGTTTCAAATGTTCTCTTCCCTCCCCCCACCCCCACTCACTTCTGATGAGTTTGTCAATGGTTATAGACATGGGGCAGATATCAGGAAGAAGAAATCAATCCTTAATGAAGGATTCACTACAGAGCCATAACAAAGGGCCAAATCCCCCCAGGGTCTGGGATCCTTCACAGCTACAGGAAGGAAGGAAGGAAGGAGGGAGGGAGAGAGGGAGAAAGGAAGGAAGGAAACAAACATTTATAAAGTGCCTACTATGTGCTGGGAAGATGGAAGGAGGAAAAGGAGGAGGATGGTAGAGAAGGATGAGAAACAACACTACTCCATGGAGTCATTCCACACACAAAATTTATCAGAGAAAACTCCTGTGCTGACCCAGTCCCCAGGTTTACCTGTGGCCAAGGCACAGCAGGCATTAGGAGCACCTGGCTCGACCTGGCCATGCTGATGAGGCCATGCAAACATAAAAACTCCTGCCATTTTGTAAAGATTGTCTAATTCATGCTCAGTGCCCCATGAGGTCATTGTCAGGTCAGCTGATCCTCCCCAGGATTTCAGGTGAGAAAAGTAAATTCAGAGAAAACTGATGAGCCCCAGTGAGGATCGTGCAGTCACTGCCCGACCACCACCATTCACTGTGGTCAGTCTTCGTGTTTTTGTCCTGGATCACACAGAGGCTCCTGAAGATAATTACAGTTTCCATGGTAAAACACTGGAGGAAGTTGACCATAGCAGGGAGTTAAATTGCTGTCAATAAACAGTCATATTTTATCATACCCGATTATTACAATCTCCAGTAAACAGCCCGCACTCCTCTCTGTACACATGCTAAGCAAACCTCTTAAACCTTCAGCAACATTTTTACAACCAGCCAGTCCACTTGTTGGTCTTCTTCCTCCTCCTTAAAGCATCAGATGATTTTCAACAATATTTTAGAAAGGTCAAAAAGAGCTGAGTAAATGATGGTGGAAGACTGCCCCACTGCATCCATACCCAGGCAGTCTTCCTGCTTCCAAAATGAACCTTTCATAACCATGAGAAAACACAGCTCTCTCTCAGGACAGGTGTGGGAATTACGAGATTCCTATATCAATGCCATCACCAGGCTATGCCAGAAAGAGTCACCTTTGGTGGAAACAAAGGCAATTGATGACACAAGGAAGGAAGCTGCTGCTAATTAAATAAAAGACATAGGAAAAGAAAGCTAAGTGATGGGGCCAGAAGAAATTTGGTCACCTGGTCAGACCTTGCCAGATTAATAACTTGCCTCAACTAAGGGACTTTAATGACTAACAATACCTTAGAACCCTGCTATCCTGAAGCCTCCAGAAACAGCAAAATGGGGTATTCTTCCTGCCTGGATTCACTTACTATCAATGACCTAGTTAGAGGCTGACCAACATCTCATGGGGGAGGAGGGTCTAAGCCAGGAATAAGGAATATGGACAATCTGGAAGTGGGTGCTGTATAGGGGCCAGGGAACATGGCTATACATGCACATACTTGATTCTGCTCAATTTGCAAGTGTTTATCAAGCTCCTACGATGTGCCAGTATCTACTGAGGCTATAACCAAAAAATGAAATCACCCTTCCCTTCAAAGACGTTCTATTCTATAGAGTGGGAGCTCTTAATACCTTTATTTTGTCATGGACCTCATTAGCAGTCTGGTGAAGCCTATGGACCCCTTTTAAAAATGCTTTTAAATGCATAAAATAAAAGTACACAGGATTACAAAGAAAACCAATTCTGCTAAAATATGGTTATCAAAACTTTTTTTTAAAAGTTTATAGACTCCCTACATATATGGAAAAAACAGACATTTATTAAGTACCTACTATGTGCTGTTTGTACATAGTCTGTTTGCACTGGAGATACAAAACTAAGAGTGAAAGAGTTCCTAGTCTCAAGAAACCTACATTCCACAAGGAAAGACACATATAAATGCATACAAGCTTTATACAAAATCCATAGTAGGTGATTTATTTTTCTTGGTAGAAGGGTGCGATAGGGGTGGAAGAAGGCACTGCCAGTAAGCTGGACTGGGATAGGCAGAATGTAGAAGGCTGTGCTGAATCTTGAAGGAAACCAGGGCTTACACTTGGCAAAGGGGAAGAAGCCTTTGGATCCCAGCAGTGTTACATATGAGGAGCAGTAAGAAAATCAGCTAAATTGGTCCACAGAAGGCTCCTGGTTTATGCCCAATGAATATAGACTGAATCCATCTCCCACAGTCTTTTACACCCCCTTTCTGCATTGCTAGAATGGAACGGGGTTGGGGTCTATGAAGAAAAAGTTCGCCCCTAGTCCTGTCTTCCTCTGTTTTAAATGGGCAGCTTCCTTCCCCCCTTCCCTGTCTCTACCCTGACTCCTCACTGCCCTCCCGGTGCAATTTAGATGTTTTGATCATAAATGTCTCCATTTAAAGTCTTATCACATTTCCTCCCTCTTACCCAGAGTGCTGCAGCCCGACCCAGAGAGTGTCACAGCTGACCCAGATGTTGGAAGTCCTCCTGTCCAGGGCCTTGCCTTGCCCTGCAGACTGCAGTACAGAACCAGGGATGGGAAGAACCCTCACAGCCATGGGTCTGCATCCCTTGGCAGCCCATCCATAGGCCAGCACAGAAAAATGGGACCAGCCCCAGGCAGCTCCCCATTTTCCATAACATAGGGGAAACTCAGAACACACAAACCTCTAGCAGAAGCAATTTTTAAAAAATAATTTGTATTTTGCTTTGAGATAAATTATACAGTCCCACTATTCTCTCCCTTCTCCTCCCCCCACCCCCAAATCACACTTACTTTTATATTAATTTAGTACACAAACTTTTGTTTCGGTCATGTCCAACTCTTCATGACCCCATTTGAAGTTTTCTTGGCAAAGACACTGGAGTAGTTTACTATTTCCTTCTCCAGCTCATTTCACAGATGAGGAGCTAGAGTGAAGTGACTTGGCCAGGGCTCCACAGCTAGGGAATGTCTAAGGCTGGATTTGGGCTCGGGGCCTCCTGACTCAAGGGCTGGGGCTCTGTCCACTGCACTACCTGACTGCCCTTACTGATGCACAAAGAATCATAAGACCACAGATGTGGTGCCAGAAGGGACCTCCGAGGTCCGGTCCAACCTCTTTATTTCACAGAAGAGGAGGCTGATGCCCAAAGCAGCAACATTGTGCCACAGGTGTGCAGGGGGGAGAGACTCAGGAGCCTGTGGGAAGGGAAGGCAGTAGGCATCACAGAGAGCCTGCTGCATGCCAAGCACTGGGTCTACTGCTTCTTTACAAGTATCATCTCCTTAGATCCTTACACCAGCTCTGGAAGAGTGGGCTATTCTGATCCCCATTTTACAGCTGGGAAAACGGAGGCAGTCAGGGTTGAGTGACTTGCCCAGGGTCCCACAGGCTGGATCTGGACCCAGGATTCCCCTGTGAGCTGCTTGGGAAAGAGCAAACTCCTCGTCAGAGTGAGAGCGTTCCTGTGCCACAGGCTTGCATCCTACTTGCACAGTATGGTGTCCAGTCTACGGGCCATCTCCTCCATGAGTGACCCCCTTAAGGGCAGGGTCCCGTTCTCACTGTCCCCAGCATTTAGCACAGGGCACACAGAAAGTGCTGGATAGATGCTTAGTGACCGAATGATCAAAGGACTACAGCATGGCTAGGACTATATGGCCCATGTGTACACCTGAATCCAATTCTTCCTTTTGTGTTGGGACATTTATTACACACACACACACACACACACACACACACACACACACACACACGCACATGCACACCCACAACGCACATGCACAAGCACATGTATGTGCACACGCCAGGCCTGCAGTCAGGAAGACAGTTCAGATCTGGCCTCAGACACCTGCTTACTAGCTGTGTAACTCTGGGCAACTTACTTTACCCTGCTGGCCTCAGTTTCCTCATTTATAATATGAGCTGGAGAAGGAAATGTCAAACCTCTCCAGCATCTCTGAGAAGAAAATCCCAAGGGGCAGCTAGGTGGCACAGTGAATAGAGCACTGGCCCTGGAGTCAGGAGGACCTGAGTTCAAATCTAGCCTCGAACACTCGACACACTTAGTACTAGCTGTGTGACCTTGGGCAAGTCACAAACCCAACCGCCTTGAAAAAAAAAAAAAGAAAACCCCAAATGGGTTCATGAAGAAGTCAGCCATGACTGAAACAACAGTAACAGAAATGTGTGTGTGTGTTCCTTAGACAGAAAGAAGCAAAAGGAGTTGTACCCACCCCAATACAAGCATGCACACTGTCTCCCTTTCACCCAGGAGAAAACATGCTTGGTCCCCTTCAAAGTAGTCACGACTCTCCTTGCCCTTCATCTGGGAGTCTAGGTGTAAGGGGAAAGGGGCATCAGTAATTCAGGACTCCTTTTATGAGGTGTCCCCCCGCCTTTTCAGCACCCAACGTCGCCCAATAAATGATGGTATCAGGACCAGCACCTGCTGCTGGAGCTGCCAGACTGAAACACTGCCATTGAAGATAAATATCCAATCGGGCCTGGGCAGCATTCATTAGGCCTGTGTAATTGTGGACAAGAACCCCAGGACAGCCAAGCAAACGCAGGGGTGCTTTCAAAGATAAATGGACTGCCACCACCCCTTGCCCCACCCACCAGGAATGGATCCAAGCATGGAAGAATTTCCAGGGAAGCCATGTGGGCCACAAGGGGAACTTTGCTCTACCTGGGTCTCCATCACTGCAGAGTGGAAACTCAGCTCAGCCCCAAAATATGGGCCCAGAGCGGGAAGTCAAGGGGAGAAGGCTTGAGAGCGAGGCACAACAGAAACCCTCAGCCAAACAGACTTTCTTAGGTGAAACCCGCAGCTTTCCAGCTGAGAAATGCCAGCTGAAGCGGTCAGTGCGAGTGGCTGTGGGTCACACCTGGTGCCCACAAAGGTAAGGGGCAGAGCCAAGGCCTGGGAAAGGGCTCTGCCAGCCCAGAGGGGTAAAAAGCCCTAACCATTCTTAGGTGGAGCATTAGGCCTTACCTCTCTCCAGGAAGTCACACAAAATTAAAAACAGCCACAAGCTTTGCAAACTGAGTAATGAAAAGGGCACAAGACCCCAGAAGACGCGGGTTCTAGTTCAGGTGCTGCTGCCGCACGGACTGGAAAGGAAGGAAACAAGCACTTATTTAGGGCCCATTATCTCACTGGATCTTCACGACAACCTCCAATGTACAGATTGACACTGGGGTAAACTGAGGTTAAGTGGCTTGGCCAGGGCCATACAGTGGGTATGCGTCTAAGGCCAGGTTTGAATTCAGATCTCTCTGGCTCTATCCACCAAGCTCCTGAACTGCCTTTGGCTATGTCACACTGGAGGAGTCTCAGTTTCCCCATCTGTAAAACAGGGATAATCACAGCACCTCCCTCCCGAGGTGGCTGTGAAGATGAAATGAGGTGAATGTCTGTAAAGCACTCAGCAGTGCTTGCACACAGTAGGTGCTTCATAGACGTGTCCTCCACCTACATAATTCCATCATCAGTGTGGTATGGCATGAATAGAGCACCAGGCTTGGAGTCAGGAAATATGGGCTCAAACTCACCTAAGATGCTTACTAGCTGTGGCCTAGGGCAGGTTTTCCTCATCTGTAAAATGGGCATAATGACGCTTATCCTCCATCACAGGGATACCATGAGGAAGGCACGATGTCATGGATAAATGTCCCACCCCGGAGTCAGGAAGACTCCCCCCCTTTAATACTTTGTGGCCCTGGACTCTTAAGCTGTATCTGCCTTAACTCCGTGGCTCAGATGGCTTGTGAGCTGTCCTGGCGTAACCTTCCCCTACCTGGAGAAAGGGTGATGTTTTATATTCCATGTTGCTGTCCTCACCAACCAACAGAGGAAAGCCTCCTGAAATCTGTTCACTTACATTTCTGGACTGCCCAGAACAGGTCTGCTAGGAAGTGGCTGACCAGCAAGCTTTCAAGGAGCCTCAGCTCACCTGTAACCAAGCTTGGGGCTTTTTTAGGATGAAACATGAAGAATGCCGGGTTGGCATTCACATGGCTGTCTAAGGGAGGCTCCTCGAGCTCCAGGAGCAGCGGCTTGTCCAGCTTGCTAAAAGTCACTAACTTTTCATTTAGCTTCTCGTGTTTGAGCTCTGATGGGACGGCCCAGTACAGAGCATCGGCCTTCACGTATGTGGTGGATCTGGTGACCCCCTCTGACAATCCCTATGAAGTCAGTTCTTGCTGTGAACTCCAATTTAAGAGAAATCACATGTTCCAAGTCCAACGTCCCTAAAAACATTTTGCTTTCAAAGACCAGAAGGCTGTGCCCCCCAGAGCAAACCTGGACAAAAGCTGTGGGATTTGCATCTTGTTCACCTCTGGAGCTTTACTCACAATGTCAAAAATAACATAAAATTGCTTTTAGGTCTTAGCTATAAGATCACAATCAGTTCCTCCTCCACGTGAACTCGTAAGCAATTAGTTCCATCTAGAATCAAAATCAAGAGTAGATCTTCTTTTTTATTAGTTAAAATTCATCAGTGGCCTGGTTGCGACATCTGGAGTCTGTCTCAACCAGTTTGGGCTAAGGTGAGACACTCACAAAGGGATTTCACGTCTTGACTTTTTTTAAAAAAAGATTATCTACCTTAATTTGGTTTGCTTGGTATAAAATCATCAGAGGTTTAAAAAAATACAGTCCTGCCTCAAACATGTGGCTCACAACAAATCTCCACTGATATCGGCCCCTAAGTTTTATTCTTCCTCATCAGCTTTTGTACTCTGCATTGGAACCTGGGGGGTTAGGGGGGAGTGTGCATCATTCCTTTCCAGGAATGAACTATGTGGCTGAGATATCCAAAAAACCCCAATATCCCATTAAACCAAAGCAAAGCCAAACAGCACTGGGCTTGTTTGTTTTTTTACCAACCCTATTTTTAGCCAAGTAGGAACTTTAAATGAAATTCTCCATGAGAAATGTTAAGCTGTAATTTGGAAGTTTGTGGCTTCAAACCCCCATTATGGTCTAGCAAAAGCAAATTGGATAGGAAAAGCCAGAGATCTAAGCTCTGGCCCCAGCTCCCAGTCACAGGCCATCGACCTCCCGGGACACAGGGTTCCACAAGCATTTTGTTAAATGCCTCCTGGGTGCAGGCAGGGTGCTAGGGACACTCAGAGATCTCAAATGACTAAGCGACCCGCTGTGGGAGGCAGATGATTACAGCCTATAAAATATTAAGTAAATGTATCTCCCCACTCTGACCCGCAATGGCAGTGTGCCCCTGTCCCATTGGTCACTGGGCCTCAGGGCTGGAGCCAAAGCTCTCAAACCATAACTTTCAAAAAAGGTGCCACCCTCCATCCCATGAGAGCTCTCTCTATCCATGAAATCACAAGTCCAGTCCCTTAGGCAGTGAGGTGGTGCCCATCCAAGCTCACAGGGCCCCTTTGGAAAACCCCTGTCCAAAGCTGTGTGACATCACCACTGGCAGCTGTTGCTATAGCCCTTTCAAGATTGCCAGGTAGTTCTCAGACATTCTCTGGCCTAAGCAGCACCAAAAAAATAAGGCAGCGCCATAGAGGGTCGTGGCAGCTAGTCAATGGCAGAGGTGAGATCTGAGTCCAACGTCCTGACCCTCCACTTCATGCTGCTTCCCTGGGATGTCAGGGGCAGTCAGAGGGGAGGGGGCACAGTCTGTGCATAGTCCAGGTGTGAAGTACTGAGGGCCCCCCAGAATGGCAGCAATGTCAGGAGAGGAGAGTACAAGAGAGACATTAGTGAGGTTGAGACAAGAGGCCTTAGCGACCAATTGGCTATGGGAAGTGGCAGGTTAGAGAGAATAGGAATGGAGTAACTGGCCATATGATGCCAGCTTTGACTGTGCCAGGAAAGTTAGAAAGAGGGGAGGGTTTGGGGGGAAAGATAAGAACTCAGTTCTGGACGTGCTGAGCTGAAGATGTTTGGTCAGCTCATGAGGCAGCTTCATGGCTCAGTGGATGGAACACGGGCCTGGAGTTGGGAAGACCTGAGTTCAAATGTAGCCTCAGACACTGGCTGTATGACCCTGGGCAAGTCACTTAACCTAACTGCCTTAATCCAGTGGAGCAGGAAATGGCAAAGCACTCCAGTATCTTTGCTAAGAAAAGCCCACAGACAGGATGGTCCACAGGGTCACAAAGTCAGACATGTCTCAACAGCAATGGGGTTTCCAGGTGAAGATGTCCAGTAGGCAGTTGGAGACATGAAACTTGAGGTGGGGAGATAGATTAGGGCTGGACACAGAAATCTGAGAAGCATCTGCCCAAAGCTGATCATCAAATCCAAGGAGCTAATGTGATCACAAAGCAAGGCAGTGTAAAGAAAGAAGAGGCCTTGAGACTGAGCCTTGGGGAGAAGCGTGCTCATCATGAATTGCCAGCAGAGGCCATGGAGGAGCCACGGGACAGAGAGGAGAACAGGGAGAGAAGGGTGTCCTGAAAACCTAAGAGGAGAGGGTGACTCAGTGGCAGAGGCTGCCAGGGGCGAGAAGACGCCGGTGGGTCTGGTGGTTTAGAGACGGTGGTAACTTTGGAGAGAGCCATTTCCACTGAAGGATGAGGCTGGAAGCCAGAGAGCGAAAAGTTAAGAAAAGGGAGAGGAGGGGAAGCGGAGGGACAACTTCTCGGGCAGTTTATCTACAAAAGACTGGAGGGGTTTGGGAGGACAGCTAGATAGAAAGATGATGGAGGAGGGAGCCATGGGGCTATTTGTAGGGAGGGGGAAACTAAAGAATTATCATCTCTCTGGGACAGGTTTCTTCATCTGTCAAACGGAAATGATATAACCACACTTGCGATATCAGTCATACCCAGTTGTTGTGAAGGAGGAGAGGGCCCGGAGCCATGGTTTCCCTGGTATCCAAAATCCTCAGGTGAAAAACCTCCCACTACCAAAGCAGATCAGCCCCTGCACTGATGGCTCTTCTCATAGCAACTGCCTGGGGTGGCAATATTGAGTGACAGATTGGTACCTGTGCTCCCAGCACCCTTGATATGCAGTTTTCCCCATAAGAATATATGGTCCTGGGATGGCTAGAGCCCCTGAGTAGAGCACCGGCCCTGGAGTCAGGAGGACCTAGGTTCTGATCGGCCTCAGACACTTGACACATACACACAAAAACTAGCTGTGTGACCGTGGGCAAGTTACTTAACCCCAACTGCCCTCCCCTCCCCCCTCCAAAAAGCAAAAACAAACAAAAAAACAAAAAAAAAAGAATGTATGGTCTGTAAGGGCAGGGGCTGGCATGCCTGCTTATATCTGTACCCTGAGCACTTAGCACAGGGCCTGGCACACAGTTAGTGATAAATAAATAAACAAATAGATAGATAGATAGATAGATAGATAGATAGATAGATAGATAGATAGATAGATAAAGAGATGAATAGATAAATAAATAGATAAATAGATGGATAGATAAAAAGATAAATAAATTAATGAATGGATAGACAGATAAATGAATAAATAGATAAATAGATAGATGAATGAATAAATAAATAAATAGATTAATAGATAAAGATAAATGAATAAATATACAGATGAATAAATAGATAGATAAATATTAGTATTAAATAATTAATACAATAATTTAATAAAAATAAATAATAAACCTGAGACCCCCAGGGTCACACAGTAAGCATCAGATGTGGGAGCCCCATAATGCTCTATTCACTAAGACAGAAAGCATTTTAGAAAACAGAGAGGGCTCCAAGTTTATTCTCAATGCTTTTTTTGTGTCTGGACACAAAAGTGTTAAGGAGACATGTTATGACGGCAAAAGCACTGGGCTCTCAAGTCTGGGGACCTTGGGTAAAGCCATTCACCTCCTAAAGCTCAGTGCCCTTATCTGTTGGACCAGAGGGAATCAGCAGGAAGGTGTGCTCGGTCTCTCTGTCCCTGCTTCTTTCTTCTTTCCCTTCCCTTCCCATCACTCTCCTCTCTTCTCCCTTCTCTCCTCTTCTGTCTTTTCTTCTCTGTTCTCTCTGTGTCTCTCCCTCACTCCTATTCATCCTCTTTCTCTGTCCTCTCTCTTCTCTCCTTTATGCCTTTCTTTCTCTTCTGTTTCTCTTTTCCTCTCTCACCTTCCTCTATCTCTCCTTTTTTCTCTGTCTCACTCCTCCTCTTTCCTCTCCTTTTCTTTTTCTCCTCTCCTTCCATCTCTCTCTCTCCATCTCTGTCTCTCTCACTTTTTTTCCTCCGTGTATCTCTCTCTGTTTCTGTCTCTTCTCTCTGTCACAGTCTCTATGACTCTGTCCCTATCTGTTTCTCTCTGTCTCTGTCTCTCTCCTCTCTCTTTTTCTTGGGGATCCTTCCAATAAACTGACCTTCTGCTAGGGACAGGCAGGCCTTTCAGAGGCCTGGCAGAAGGCCGACCTACTCCCAAACCCAGCCTCAGGAAGGTAAGGGCTAAAGGACTGGGGTGAGTGTTAGGATTGTCCCTGGGGTTAAAAGGTGAACTGGAAGAAGGTTGCAATGGGTCAGCAAGGTGGTAAGCTCACCCACCCCTGCAAGGGTCCTAGAGGAGCTGATTTCTCAACCCAGTCTTCCCTTGAGAAGCACAGACTATAAAACGATAAAGGTCTCAAGCAGAGGTTTTTAACCTTTACTGAGCCACACTGATCCCTCCCACAGTCGTGAAACCCACAGATTGCTTTTTCAGAATCATGTTCTTAAATAATTGAAGAAAATGCTTCATTTTAGGTAGAGGTTTGTGAAAATGAAAAATGTAATTATTTTTCCTACCCAAGTTCACAGACACACACCCCACACGCACAATGGTCCAAGAGGATTTTGGGTTAAGAACCCGATGAGCTAAATCGGGGCCACAATGAGTTTATATGAAGCATTTCTTAAGCTGGTCATCAATTCTCAGAAAACTAAAGAGGCTGGGATTTTAGGCAGGAAGTGATTTAGAGAATCCTAACGTTTATGAAGTCAGAGGCTTCATTAGCACATCACAATTAGACAGACTTAAAAGTTAGCCTTGGAACCAAAGAGGGAACCCAAACACATTATTAAATATGTTCCAAAACTCCAGAAAATTTTGCAAATGCTAATAATAGCATTTCTCACAAATCAATTTACACCATTAAAACCTCCGCACACTCCTATTCTTATCACTGATCACTTAGGTGAGACAGGTACAGGGAGGGAACTGGATTATCCCTACTGACTTGACATATAATTCCAAATATTAATTTCAAACATTGCTTGCAAAAAGAAAAGAATAAAAACCCCATTACTTGTGATTTCCCCTAATGGTGTTATTTATAAAGTTTTCTCTGGAGGCACAGAAACATTCAAATATCGGTTAGGTTTACAAAGCCAGCCCCCAACACTCCTGTGCAGGAGGTGGTACAAGGATTATTATTCCCATTTCACATCACCAGTGGGGAAACTGTGACCAAGGGATGAACCAAGGTGGGAAATGAGGAAGGTCTCTCCAGACTCCAAATCCCTCTTTCCACCAGACTAAATTCTCTCTCAAGTGTAACCTCCCAATTTTTGACACCAGAATCAGGATTTTCATCCCTTAAAGTGCCACCAAACTCTAAAATTATCCTGCCTCTCCTTTTAAAGCCCCCATAAAAGCTTCCAGTTTCTTAATCAGCCCAAATTGACCTTGACAATTTCAATTAACATAGCCCCCAAGGAGGTGTGAATGACTGCAGGTAAGCTCCCAGAGGGAAGGAAATAGTCTCACAGCTGGGGTTTCCTCCTGTCTTTTGTTATGCAAAGACCAATAGGCTGAACTGAAAAGAGATTTGCTTTTTAAAGGAGGATCTAGGGAAGTCTAAACCTTCTGGTCATCCCAGCAGCCATTTAGAACTTAAGCCTGCAGCAATTTTGTCTCTCCAGTTTCCATATTAAAGAAAAAAAAACTCATTAAAATCTAAAGTATTAAGAAGCCACCTATCTTCAAAAGTTGTCTAAAGGGCTGGTACTCAAGAAAGTAGCCACACAAAATGAGTATTTTTCTAATTCCTTTCAATCTTTTTTTCCCTCTTCAGCTACTGTACTGTTAACATTGTTGACGTCCTTTTTTAAAAAAAATTTTAAAAATCTTTTTGGAGAAGGCAGGGCAATGGGGTTAAGTGACTTGCCCAAGGTCACACAGCTAGGTTTGTGTGTGTGTGTTAAGTGTCTGAGGCTGGATTTGATCTCAAGTCCTCCTGACTCCAGGGCCAGTGCTCTATTCACTGTGCCACCTAGCTGCCCCTCCATTCCTTCTTTTTAAAAATTAATTTATTTTCGTTTTCAACATTCACTTCCATAGGATTTTCTCTCCCTCCCCAAGACAAGGCGCAATCTGATACAGGCTCTACGTATACAATCGAACTAAACACTATTTTCACACTAGTCCCGTCGTAAGGAAGGATTAAAACCAATGGGAGAAACCAGGAGAAAGAAGAAACCCAAACCAAACAAAAAGCCGCAGGCCTGCTGGGCCCTGCCCTGGGGCTCCGGGGCCAGCATCTTCTTCAGTACCACCCATCATGCACCAGCACACTCCATTGGCGGGCACCCCATTCCTCTATACAGAACTAACGCCTGGGCTCAGGCCTGGCTGGAGGAGGACCCCTCTGCTTTGCCTCGTCTCACCACGGTGTGCCCTTGGGTGCCGGGGCCCCTTCCCGGGCGGTTCTCTGGCATCGGGCCGGTGAGAGTGGCCCCACCCCAAGAAGCGGCCTCGCAGCCCGCGGGCCCACTCGGGGCTCTTCTCCCCCCTCCCCCATGGGCCACCCTCCCCACCGCCTCCAGGCTCACTCCTAAAACCTCCCTCTCTGTGGCCGAGCCCCGTGAGGCCGCTGCTGGGGGCCAAGGGGAAGGGTCCTGCCCTCCGGGGCTTACATTCTAATGGCTCCGGGGCCCTGCGCCTCCTCTGCCCTGCCATTTGTGGAGGGCCCGCTGTGCGCCAGCCGCCCGGGACACCCCGCAGGAGGGGCTTCCACTCCAGCGCTGCAGGGCGCTCAGGCCTGGGCGGTCCCGCTCCTCACGGCCCCCTCCCGCCTGGCTTCCGCCGGTGCCCACCTGCCGCGTCCCCCGTCCCGTTCCCTGCAGCCTGCGCAGCGGCGGGGGAACCTTTGTTCCGCGGCCCCCCGAGCTCGCGCCCCCCGGGCCGGAAAGGGGGTGGGACGCGGGCGCTCGCTAAAGCCCTCGGCAGCGGCAGTGCCCTGTGCAGTGTGCCGGGGCAGCCTGTGCCGGCGGAGCCGCAGCGGCCTAGGGTGCGGAGGGCAGGAGGCAGCGGCGCAGGCCGGGCAGGGCCGGCGGGGCAGCGCGGGGCGGCGCAGCGCGAAGGCAGCGCGGGGCAGGGCGGCAGGGGGACCCCGGGCCAGGGTGGGGGACGCGCCGGCTTCTTCGCGGGCAGGCGGGGCAGGGAGCGCGAGCGAGGGGCGCTGCGGACCGGAGCGGACCGGGCTGGGCTTTAATCTCCCCCGGCCTCAGCCCACACCCACCCCGCCCTCGGGAGCTTTAATCGTCGCGGGAGCCGCCGCTGCGGTCGCCGGTCGAGATCATGGTGAGTGAGAGCGAGCCCTGGGCCTTCGACGGCTCGGGCCACTGAGGGAGGAGGGCACGGGGCGCCTCGCCCGGACGAGGCCGGGGCTGGGGCCTGCGGCCTATGCCGACGCCCGAGGCCTGACCCATCAGGCCAGGCCGAGGCGCCGCGCCCGTCCACTCGGCCACCATGTGGGGCGGCCTTCCCTGGGACCCCCCCACACCCTGGGGTGACCTCGCCTCCCCTCCCCCACCCTCCCAAACTCCTGAGGAAAAGAAAAAGGCCGTGGGGGAGGGGGCCATAAGGCCCGGGGAGCGTTTGAACCTGGGTTTCCGGGGGACCGCGACCGCCAAGGAGGAAACATCCCACAAGTTTGGGGGTGTTTGCGGGGTGTCCTTTAGACTAGAAGGGGATTTTATTGTGCCGGAAACCCAGGGAGTTCAGCGCCGAAATATTGGGGGGCAGCCCTTTTTCCAAAGCAGATTGCCCCCCCTTAACTCGGTGATTTTTTGTGACCTAATAATCGCGGGGGGGGCCACAAGCAGCTGGGGGCCCACAGACCCCCCCCCCTCAGGGAGGACAGAGACCCTCTGGCCCCCCCTCCCCCTTGTGCTTCCGGGAGCCCCCGCCAGCGTGGGGGGGGGGCAGAGGCGGTTTTCCCTAAAGTCCCCGGCCCCGCCCTCCCTGCGGCTCATCCTCGTGGCCCCCCGCTCCCGCCTTTAACTGAGCCCCGCCCCAGCACATGGCCTTGGCCGGGCGGGGGCGGGGCGCCCGCTGTCCCCGTTGCCCCCAGGGCCGGTCGTAGCGATGCCTGACCCCGCGTGTGCCCGGCCTGCGCGCGCGCGTGTGTCCGTGTGCACGCGTGTGTCCGTGCGCGCGCCGCCCCCGCCCCGCCCGGCTCCGCCGCTTTGTTAGCCTGGGGCGCCACCTGCTGGCTGCGAGGGGCCTGCGCTGGCGGAGAGCCCGCGGCGCATTTATGGGGCGCCTGCTGTATGTGGGGTCCCGTGTGCCGGACTCGAGCCGAAGAGCCGGGATAGACCGCTGGGGCGGGCGGGAGGCCGAGAGCGAGGCTCGCGTGGTCGGGGGAGCGGGCGCCTCTCCTGCGGCTCCCCGCCTCTGGACGGCTCCTCCCGGAGGCCAGGCCGGGCCGCGCTGCCTGCCCCAGAGGCCTGCCCGCAGAGGAAGGGAGCCGTCTGTGGCCAATGGGATAGGTTCGCAATAAGGAGAAAACGGAGCGGAGAGTCGGTCTGCGGGGCGCCCGAGGAGGCCTAATTGTCACAGCGCGCCAGGCCCAGTTTCCCTTTCCGTGGCTTCCTCGCATTTCCCGGCTCTGCGCAGCCCTTAGCGGGGTTCCAGTGAAGACGGTCCTACAGCCGGCGCCGCAGCTTTGGGGCTGTTGGGCTTAATAAAAATAAGAACCCAAAAGCACTGGGATGTTTTACTTAATATTTTATCACAATGCATACCATTACAGTGTCTATCCCCATTTGTTCTTTAATAGCCTGGGCTGTGAGCCTCCTCTGTTATTTAAAGTGATTTCCGTTTAGGACTTAACTGTTGAGATCTGGAGGTCAAGCTGAATAGAAGTAACTTAGAAATTAAGAAGCTCTTGCTATGTTTTTTGAATTATTCACCTTGAAATTAATTTGTAATACTTTTTACAAGCAAGTTTTTTTTATTATATAAGGAGAATTATAAAGAAAATAATTCTTTTGAAAAATTAAATTCTGTGTCTGAACAGTTTTTATATGCTTATGGGAAGAACATTTTGTGTATATGTATCTTAGCTCTGCCACTGACTTGATTTCTATTCAGTATCCCATTGTCCTTTCCTTTTGGGGGGAAATAGAAATAACATTTTTTCTGCCAATCAACTTCGTTAAAGATTGTAAGAATGACAAAATTGAGGTTTATCAATAGAATTGATTTGTAGCTTTTTTAGAAAGAGGTGCTACTCAAAGACAGTTTGCATATCACAAGAGGGAAAAGGGTCATAAGCTCCCCCCACATAGCACAAGCAGGCACCTGTATGAGGTAATAATGATTCTGCCATCCAGTACCAAAACATAGCTAGCACACAAAGGGAAGAGTTACATTTTCAAGTACCATGGTAATTTTGGTATATAGGAAGGAAGGGCTTTTATGCCCTGATGCCTGGTTTCCTTTAGCCACAGCTTGATTTCTTTTAGGACTTGGGCATGTCTATTTTATGACTTTATTGAAACAAAAATCTTGTTAACTGAAATAAGACAGTCTTTTGAAATAATAACCTCATTTTTCGTTACATGTAATTTTTTAATTAGTCTTTCTGGTTTTCTTTTTTACCAGTTCTCAAAGTTTTCATGTTGAAAAAAATACTATCATTTATATGTGTGGGATGGCAATGAGCAACAGCCCCCAAAAATCTTAGACCTGCTGTGGATCATTTTTATATTTATTAAAATTCATATTTGCCCATGGAATGATTCTTTTTAGGACCTGGGTTTAAAACTAATTTGTTTAACCAAGAGTCTTGAGATTGGATCATTTAGAAATGGAGGCTATTTACATTAAAACATTTGGCTTTTTAAATGTAAGTTAGAATTTTATTTTACTTTGAATAATTTTTTTTCTTTTGTGGTTTGTTATTATATGTGTGCTTTCTTTTCTTTTTTCAAATTGCAGTCTGCTGCAAATCCTGAGACCCCAAATTCAACTATCTCAAGAGAAGCCAGCACCCAATCATCATCAGCCACAGCCAGCCAAGGATATGTTTTACCAGAAGGCAAAATCATGCCAAATACGGTCTTTGTTGGTGGAATTGATGTTAGGGTATGGTATTCAAGATTCTTAGTAGTTAATAGGATTTGGGCCTTGTGGGGTTTATTCCTTTTATAAACTTAATAGAAATATGGATATGGTTCTCTGTTTGACTAACTGGATCAGAAAACCAAGGAGACGAAGCTTTGTGCAGTTCTCGGTTAATGAAGGAAGGACTTGTTTTTTATAGCTGAGTTGGGAATTTGGGATGCAGAATTTTCATTTTTGAAGCTAAATTCTTTTTCATAGATGGATGAGACAGAAATTAGAAGCTTCTTTGCTAGATATGGTTCGGTGAAAGAAGTGAAGATAATCACTGATCGAACTGGTGTGTCCAAAGGGTAAGTAAGACGTGTTTTCTGTTGATTGAGTGAAAGTCTGTGGATGTTACTGACATCAGTAGAGAAGCAAATCTTTAAAATTGGTATATTTATAGCTGTATCAGTGGGTAAGTATGGCACTTTAACATTTGTTCAGTGAAAGTAATCTGGATATCTAGTGAAACCATTAGAGAAACAAATCCTAAAATTGGTACCAATGAAATCGGACTACTATGGGATTCATTGCTTTGTTACTGTTTAGATGCAAAATCCTGGCCCTTGCCAATGTTATAGCTGAAGTAGCTTAGTTTCTTGATATCTAGCCATAAATGCCTGCTACTCCAAGCTTAGTTATATTTTCCTTTCAATCAATAATTTGTTGTTTTCTTCCTGTGTGCTATAATACATTAAATTTTCCCATAATCCTTTATGTGACTTTAGGGCAAAAACATAGTTCACATTTGAGGAAAACAAACTAAGAAATCTTGAAACATCTTGTGACTTGATACAGGTATATTGTAAGGACCGTTTCCAACCCTATTTTCAAAGATTTTCCACTAGCTTTTGTTTTGTTGGGAAAATACATTTGAACAGATTAATACCAAGTATTTCTCTTTCCAAACTCTTAAGTAAACTAGATTTTTCTCTTTTTGTGTAACTTGCCTTCTACCTGGTAAGTTGACAGAACAATTTGAATTTCCATTCCTCCATGTTTTGTCATGTGTTTCTTTTACTTAAATAGCTCTTTATGGTTCCATTTGAAAGTGTCCACCTCATAAGGAAGTTACTATGAAAACTACTTCTTTTGAAATTATAACATTCTTTCACAATTTTTCAGAATAGAATCTCAATTCTGTACTTAATGACTAAAAATTATGAGAGATCATTTTGAACAAAGACTTATTAACATCACAAATTATTTCAAGTAGTAATGCAGACTTTGGGGGAGAAATACATAATTGGCACTTCCATTAGAAAACTGTTTTGTTTGATGAAATTTCTTTTTTGACTTGGTTTATATAAAATCTTGATAATCTGCCCATGGACAGATTTCTGCCCATCCCTTTTCCAGGTTGACATCAATGAATTAACCACCAAACTTTGGGGAGTGATCATTTCAAAAACTTCCAAATCCACCTAATTGTACTGTTGGTTGAACACATTTTTTTATCTTACACGTAAAGATAATCACAGAGCTTTTTTCCAAATGATAATCACTTAAAATTTTCATTGCTTTACATTTTAGATAGATTTTTATAGGCAAGTTATGCAGATTTACAAACTATCAAACCAAAATAGTATATATATGTGTATATATATGTATATACATATATATGTGTGTGTATATATATATATATACATATATGTATATATATATATATATTTAGTTTTTCAACTGATTTTGTTTGTTTCTTGGCTTTTTGGAGGGGGAAGGTAGGACAATTGGGGTTAAGTGACTTGGCCCATGGTCACATGGCTAGTTTTGTTTTAAATGTTTGAGACCAGACTTCAGGGATGGTGCTCTATTCACTGCTCCACCTAGCTGCGTTCCCCTCTCCCCCTTGTTTTTTTTGGGGGGGTTGGGTTTTTTGCCTTTTGGAGGGCAATTGGGGTTAAGTAACTTGCCCAAGTTTTTTTTGTGTTAAGTGTCTGAGGCTGGATCTGAACTCAGGTCCTCCTGACTCCAGGGCCAGCATTTTACTCACTGCGACACCTAGCCGCCCCCTTTATAACTGTTCTTAACATTAATTCAGAACATTTGCCATTTGAGGGGAATTTTCCAGACAGATATTACTTGAATTTCTTTCAACAAGTTTACGTGATTAGTCGGGTTCTTAGACGTCACCCTTCATAGATTTAAGGAATCTGTTATTCTCTTCTTGCCTTGTCTTAACTTTCTTTATTTAGCCTCTTAGAAACTTCTTTTGACTCAGACCTCAGTCTGAAGTAGAGGAGGCTTCCAACAACATCTCTTCCACCTTCTGTTTCATCCCTTTACTATAAAAAGTGCATTTATGTAGGTTTTGGGGGAAGAAATCATTATAACCAGAATAGTTTTGAGTATTAACTGAGATTGAGTGGGTAAAAAATAGAGTTTGGTGTGCATAAACATAGGCTAATAACAATTTTCCCCCCTGAGGTTTATGTGTATGAAAATCCCAGCTCTGTTCTGCTTGCTTGTACTATGTACATGGCAGTCAATGGCTGAGTTACTTAACTGCTCTTGGCCTTGGTTTCTTCATTTATATAATGAGAGGATCTCATTAGATCTAGGACTGATCCATCATTCAACTGGCTTCCAGTTCACCTAATTGTAATGTCTGTCAAACCTATATTTCTTCATCTTATTCATAAAGATGATCATGGAAGACTTTTCCAAAAGCCTTGCCAAACCAAAGTCCAGGTATAGTAGTTTGTATCCTTCCAGCATGATCAGCTGGTTTGTAATCTGGGTTCTTTGAACTTGAAAAAAAAGTTTTGTTAACTGTATTGCAGTATAATCTTGTTTCTTCTGTAATTCTATATATCTTATTTTTACGAATTTTTTTGGGGGGGAGGAATGCAGGGCAATTGGGGTTAAGTGATTTGCCCAAAGTTACATATCTATCTAGTAAGTTTTAAGTGCCTGAGGCTGGATTTGGTCCTCCTGACTCCAGGGCCGGTGCTGTATTCACTGTGCCACCTAGCCACCCCATTATTATACATTCCAAAACATTCCAAGAACCTTAGATTTCACTGGACTACAGGGGGAAATGGGGGGGAAGACTCCATTATGCAAAAAAGATTAAGAACTCCTGGACATGAAATCTTGAGATTGGGCTTTGTAAATAGATGACTTCTCAGGCATATTACCAGCACTCTCTCCTAAGTGGAAAAATCAGTTCACTAATTGAAAAGAGACTATAAAGTTTTATCTGGTTGTATTTTAGCAGTTTAATAGTTGTTCAAATTAACATTTATAAAGTACCCCAAGTATTCTATATATTTATACATTCCTGGTTTCAAACTAATAGTGAAAGAATATGGGGTTGGGAGTAGGGTGTATGAAGAGTAGTATTATAGGGTGAAAGGGGTTTAAATATAAGAGCAAGATATTAAATAGAGATTTAACTTTTTTAATAGCCTACTTAAAACATTAAAATAGCCTATTTAATGTGCTGGCACTGGTAGTTAAGGAACTTCTATTCTATTGGGGGGGTAGACATAAAACACAGATAAGTAAAGTAAATAAATATATAAGAGTTATACAAAGTCATGATGGGTTATAAGCCTGGGGGAATTAGGAAAGGTCTTTTTTGAGGAAATAACCCTTGAGCCTTAGACTTGGAGGGAGCTAGTAGTCTAAACTAAGGTTACAATCAATCCACAGATATTTCCTGGGCACCTAAATTATATTAATTATGGACTGTAGAGAACAGAGAAGTAAGTATAATACAAAGACAGTCCAAGATAGGTTCCTCCTATATAAAATAGGGATGATATCTCAAGAATTAAGAATTCTTCCCAAAAGTTACATCCTCATTTCTATCTGATATGATTTCATAAAACCTGAGAGGGAGAAAGTTCCTGAAATTATATTTGCTTGATGCTGATAACATATCCTATTAATCATCTTTAATCTGCCTTTCTAGCTATGGATTTGTTTCGTTTTATAATGATGTGGATGTGCAGAAAATAGTAGAAGTAAGTAATCTTTTAAAAACATTTTTATTTTGGCTTTTTGGTGGCAATGGTATTTTGATTCCTTTGAAGTATTTACATATATTTGTAAAAAGAAATAGTTTCTATCCATCCTTTACTTTTGAAATTTAAACCATTTACTAACTTGCCAGAATTCCTAAACATTTCTCTATAGTTGGTTCCCCAATTTTAGAGAAGGGTCAGTTCCAGTCTAGAAAGAATTGTTATTTGTGTGTATATTCTGTTTGGGAAATGAAAAGACTGAATGAAATAAAAGCAACTGCCAGTAATGGTAGAGCTTCATTTAGCTGATCCTTCCACATTTGTCTGTTCAGGAAGCATTGGTTCCTATTGAGGCAGAGTAGTGTATCCAGGTCTTCCCTGTAGTAAACTGATGGTCATCTTTAGGAAAGACACTGGGAAAACAACTTCTTTCTTTTCCCCCAGTCACAGATAAATTTCCATGGTAAAAAGTTGAAACTGGGACCAGCAATCAGGAAACAAAATTTATGTGAGTACATATATATAAGTGTTTGGAAAGAGTTTTTTGGTTGTTTTTGAAAAAAACAATAGTTTTTTCAAATGTTGAAATTATTATTTTGCCTTTTGACTTTTGAAGGTACCTATCACGTGCAGCCACGTCCTTTGGTTTTTAACCCTCCACCAGCACCACAGTTTCATAGTGTCTGGAGTAATCCAAACACAGAGACATACATGCAGCCTCCAGCTATGATGAACCCCATCACTCAGTATGTCCAGGTAAAAGTTATCTGAGCTCTCACTTTTTCAGTTTCTTCATATATTACTGTAATTCGAAATTATGGAATAAAAAAATCTGGGAACCTTGGGAATCATTGTGGCTAACTTGCCACCTACTTTAGGAATATCCTCTTTAATATCCCTGATAGAAGTTTACCTAGCTTCTGCTGGAGCATTTCAAATGATGAGGGACTGCCTACCCCACAAGGGATCCCATTCCATTTTTGGAGACCTCTATTTGGCACAGATTCTTTCCCTATCCTGCCCTAAAAATCTGCTTCCCTGTGGTAACTACCCATTGGATTTCTGGGGTCATGCTTTCCTTTGCCATTTTCACATAACAGTGCACTAAATGTTTTAAAACAACTATTGTGTCTCCATGTGATCTTGTCTTCAAGAGATCCATTTCCAGGTCCTTTTGTTCATTGCTTTCCTTTGGCCATGAACTTGTTTGTCAATGTCACTGTTAAACATGGAGCTCTCAAAAAAAAAAAAAAAAAAAAAAAAAACATAGAGCTCTCAGAATTCAGTCTTACTTCAGAGTCTGACTATTCAGATCACGATGATACTGTTGTTTGCCTTTATCAGAAATGGGTCCTTATATTAATGAAACCTAAGGCTTCGTTAGTTTTGTTTTTAACAATCACATTATACTTCTGATTCTTACTGAGTTTTACAGTTAGTAAAATGACTCAAATCCTCTTCAGCTTTAATTGCTGCCAAGCCAGAAATCTGCACTATTCCGTACTCATATAGTTGAAATTTAATAGAATTAAATGTAAAGTTCTACATTTAATATTTTAAGTCATCTTAGTTTTTACTAGTAACTTGAAGTCTTATTGAATATTTATTTCTTTCATCTGCTGTGTTAGCAGTTCTTCCTCCAAGCTTGTAAAACTTGTTTATAAAACTTGATGTGTCTTTTATATGTTCAATCAAGTTGTTGATTAAAAATGTTAAAAGGCCTAAGACTGAGTACAGTGTTTCCTTCAGTGGTGAATCTACTTGACTGTACTCTCATCTAATCCACATTTCACTGTCTTAGGAAAAAGTTAAGACAGGTGTTGTATAAGGTGGTATTTCTTTGATATGTTCTAATGAATACTATTAAAGAAATGAGGTTAGGGGCAGCTAGGTGGTGCAGTGAATAGAGTAACCCACCCTGGAATCAGGAGAACCTGAGTTTAAATCTGGCTTCAGACACTTAAAACTCTTACTAGCCATGTGACCTTGGGCAAGTCACTTAACTCCAATTGCCCTGACTTTCCCCCTGCAAAAAAAAAAAATGAGGTTTGATCTGATTGGTTTTGAGTAGATCTGTATTTCTAAACTTTTCATAGACATCAATTTAATAATTCATTCTAGAATTTAATTGGGAATTAAATTTAAGCATAGTTTTCATATTTTACAGAGTAAAATAAAGTTTTTGTTAGTTGTCTTATGGGGCTTTTACTTTTTTGGTGTTTTTTCAAAGAGCACTACTAGCGATCACTTCTATGAGTTATTTCTATTAAGTTGCCTGGGCCCCCAAATTTGAAGACATTTAAAAAGTAGGTAGAGCCCTTTCCCTGTCCTGACCTTTAGTTGCCTTCTCTCCAACGTGTGCCCAGAGTTTGTCAGCTTAAAGACATTTCTGCTTGCCTGAAGATGATGGAAGCAGAACTAGAATTGAGCAGCCCTTCTATTCTCTGTCAGCATCACACCATCTTATTCAAGCAGGCCTATTCTGTTCTTGTTGCTTTCCTTACTTTGACTATAGCTTAAGAGTCCTTTCTTCTGTCTGGCATTTTGGGGAAGGGGTGCGTGCTCATTCTTGACTGATTTGTGCACTCCACTTGGTCATAATCAAGAAAAACTCATTAAAACTCTATTATGTAGAGGAATCTCCACCAAGTACTATTCTGATGCCTCATTAGGATTCTGGGTTCTTGAAGGCAATGTCTATGAAAAATGACCTCTGGCAATGATAAAGCCATGACTACTTTAGCCTTCTATAAGACAGTGAGGATAACAGTGTGGGTAAAGGGTCTAGTGGATGCTAAGAACCATACAGCTTCTAGCTTATCTACACACATAATGACCTGTTTATCTCCTAAATGAGTGATGCCTTTTCAGTGGCAGAGTGGGTGTTGAGTAGAATTGAATTATAATCAAATGTGACATTCTCCATATTAATGATACCATAAGACAAAATGAAGTTTCCTTTAATGTAAGGAGCTCTGGGGTTCTTGGAAGGACAAATAAAGGAGTTGGGGGAGTTAGCTTCGTATCATGGATCCAAAGAGAAAGAAAAAAAGAACATTCCAAGAATGTTTGATTTTGCATTTGCAAAAAGACCATCATACAAATCATTTCAGATTATGTGCCAGCTGTTGCAGGGATTGAAGAGGTATAGATTATACAATTGATAAGGCCCTTCCAATTAAATCAACACACTTTAAAAGCTCAAAGATGGCCCAAAAAATATGTTGGAAGACATCATTCAGGAATAAGAAATGAGGGAGGAAAGGAAAGGGTTTTTAGACTCTTTCCTACAATCAATCCTGAGTACTATGAGAATAAAGATGAGGCATGGGACAGATTGGAGATGACTGGTGACCAAAGTGATAGGCATATACCTCCTAATCTAGAGGTATATTGTTAGACCATATCAACATCCATGCAAAGGAAGAATGAAAATAAGGAGATGATTTTTACATCCAAATGACAGTTAGATGGTGTTGTGTTGAGAAAAGCTACCGGTGCTAGGAAATGGAAATGGATGAAAGGACAGGCACCGACAGACTATTAGCATATTCTAAGGATCACTGTAGGACAGTGACTTCCAACAGCAAATACTTGATACCTCTGCTTTAGCGAGCAGAGAGATCAAAGTAAGGAGTATACTTTCAGAGTAAAAGCTAGTTTGTTACATGGGAGAGGATGGTGGAAGATTATACATGATGCTGATTCTAACACAAATGACAGTGGAGGCAAAAACAAGTTTGTGGGAAGCTTGTGGGAAAACAAGTTTGTGGGAGAAATACAGTTAAGCAGAGTTATCTTCAGAACAATAAAGGTGGAATGGGGAGATAAGAAATAGATAAAAATGGAAAAAAAGGATGTTTAATGATTTCGATGACAAACACCTTTGTCAGTTCATTGTAACTACCACCTTTAGACTTAAACCTTGGGTCTGGTTGTGTGTTGCATTAAGAAATAGAAATAACACAAAAGATAACAGATTGGGAGTAGAAATGGGGAACAGACAAAAGAGTGCACAGAAGACACCACAGTTAAGAAAGTAATGAAGAGACAGACTACCAAATGCATACTCCCATCTTGCTGCAAGGTTTTTATGAGAAAAACGTAAGCACTTTGAGCATACTTGATGAAAGTTTGAGAAAGGAACAAGCAGCTTTTCACAAACGATAGTACATAGCAAACTTTAATTTTTAGTCAGATTTTAGTAAAAGGTATAGAGAATAGAAGATCTCACCCTGCATGTTTATTGACTAGGGAAACATTTGATTTGGGAAACCAAAAGGGCATCTTCAACACATATACCAAAATAATATGAAATTGCTCAAAGCCTATAACAACAGTGGTGATTTTGTTTAACCTGCTTGTTAACATAGTGAAGTATAAAGCAGGGAGACATATTTGCCTATAGTACTTAAGTCAGTAGGAGAATGTTGTATGTATAATCCAATTAGAAGAGAGATTCCCTAGAGATGGTGCTGTGGATGTTCCTTCTTGTGTTTTTGTGTTGTCCATTTCAAGCTTTGGAAGGTTACTTGAATGAGATCTATAGATACTCAGGTTTGGTCTAATTAGTCACACACACAAACAAATGGATGAAGAATTCCTATTTTCTGTACTATGAGATACATTTGGATGGACAACCCATAAATTTGGTCCATTAGTACCTATATCTTGGCTAGATAATGCAGATGGATTAGCGAAATAAGCCAAGAATTGAGCTGAGTAAACTGGATTATCCTTAAGAAATTGTATCATACAGTGCTTCTCATAACACCTTTCCCTAAAACAAAGGTTTGTCTTTTTAAAAAGTGTTGTTCTTAATGGCTCATCAGGCAGCAATTCCTGTAGTCTTCAAAGAATTAATGCTGCTGGTCATCCAAGGGCAATGGAGAGACTTGACATAGTGTTGGAAAAGTTACAAGAATTGGGTGAGAAAAGTACAGTGTAAAAGAGTATCAGAGAAAGGTAGGATGGGCATGATAGTAAATTGAAGACTCCTAGTTTTTGCTGCTCACTATTTAGAAAGGACTTAAGGATGTCATTGGACACCTGAAATTCTGCTTTAGCTATTGGAAGTCAGTCACTTGATTCACAAGCTTACTTCCTTTTTTCCTTGGAAAATGGCTGACATTTGATGATGAAAACATTTTTCTTCTGTTTTGAATCAGGTTTACTGAGTTGTGATTTTTGCATATTTTGTATGTATTAAACATTTGAGCATGCCTAGATTTCTAAAATTTATAAGTTTGTTTAATTAGAAATGTGCCTCTTACAAAAAAATTTTTAATTATACCTTGTCACAGAAAAACTAATTATATTCTATTTTTAGGCATATCCTCCTTATCCCAATTCACCAGTCCAACTCATCACTGGATATCAGCTACCTATATACAACTATCAGGTAACTTTTAAAAAAAAATACAACTATATTCTTTCGATGTTAGGGTGTTTCACTTGATGCTAATTTTTTTCCCAAATAGCTTGCCCTTTTAATGAGGGAAGTGTGCCAGACAGGAATGAAATATGGTGCTTTCATAGTTGAAATTTGAGGAATGCTCTTTTTTATGTTCTGAAGTTTGACTCCCTTCACCAAATTTCTATATACATTAGAAAATATGTTGTTTTCCTCTGTTGTGTAAGAACTTTGTGCTTTCACAAAAACTCTTCCCACCTATACTTTAATCTAGCATAGCATACTTGACCTGTATTTTTTTTTTCCACAAGGAGGGGTTGAAATAAAATCTATTACCTAATTCCTTTGTAGCACTGAAGTTCAGTTAGGTCAGCTATCCCTGATTTGAGTTGAATTTCTGTCAATATTTGTCTTATATTGGCCTCCTAAAGGGAGAAATTCAGAAAACTATGCCATGCTGTCTGCTTACAACCTCACTCCAAAAAAGTAGAGAAAAATTAGTGTGAATTTAGCAGAAAATGATATGAACTTTCTTTAATTCTCCTTTAACACAAATAAACACGATAAAAACTAACTATATTTAAGGTGTTAGATACTTTAAGAAATATTTTCAAAATAAGTATTTGTTTTTCTTTAAGGTACCTCCACAGTGGCCTGCTGGGGAACAAAGGAGTTATGTTATACCTCCGGTAAGGGGAATTGACAAAATATAAACTTCCTAATCTTCCTTGGTGTTTTATAGAACATTGTTTAGTTATCTGTTGACTGTTTCATTAATTCCATTTCTAACTAGATTTGTAAGCCATTCTGTGGTAGGAGTTAAGTCACCAATTTCTTTGGTATTCCTAAATAGCATCTAGTGTCTTGCACATAGTCATTGTTTAGAATTAATTGATGAATTTACAGTCTAAATAGAGGGCTCAAAATTAAGATATTTTTTTTGTCTCTGCTCATTTTTTTTGCCACAAGGAAAAGCCAAATGACAGGAAAATTTGAATTGAAAAGTACAAGAAAAGTATGTAACATTGTGGTAGATTTTGCATCTAGAGGAATTACGATTTAGAAGGGTCAAATCCATCTGCTATGTGTCATTATCTCTGGAATACAAATATAACATGGAGTATAGTGGATAGAGAGCTGGCTTTTGAGGCAGTAAGGACCTGGATTCAAGTATTGCCTCTGACCTATGTTGACTGCACTGACCAGGAGCAAATCAATGACCTCTCAATGCCTCAGACTACTCTATATGCAAATGATAGCAAAAGTGCTTGTGTATGTTATCTCTTTATCAACGAAATCCCTGGTCCACATGCACACATGTGCATATACATACATATTATTTAGGTTGTGTGTACAATAAATGGACACATACTGGTTTCAGGTACTAGTTACTTATTTGATTAGATAGAAATTTAGGTGAATTTTTCAAATACCATGTTCTTTAGGCTGGCTTTCTTAGCTGGAAGATTTTTTTTCTCCTCTAAGATGATTTTACTTTACTTAAAATAAATTTTGTGAAAAAGAATAATATGGATTGGAATTCAGTCAAGTTATGAAGTCAACCTTCTAAATTGTAGCGTCAGCACATACTTTGGAAGAGAAGATATTAGAAATCTCTTTTAGCACCTATGACTCTTTTTATGTTTTAAATGTAGGCTTATACAGCTGTGAATTATCACTGCAGTGAAGTGGACCCAGGAGCTGAAGTCCTGCAGACAGAGTGCTCCGTCCATGAGGTCACACAATCCTCTGGGAATGGCCAACAAAAGGCAAGGGGGTGATTTCAGCCTTAAATAGTCATCTCTGTTCATATTCTGATAGTCACCAAAATCCTATGATAATCCTTGTGAAAACAGGAACTTTACCCAAATTTTGGCCATAAAGATGAACTCTAATCACGTAAGTTAGTTATATGAGAGTTTGGAACTCCCAAGTTCTCAATATGAACATGTAAGCCACTACTTCTTGAATCCTTTTTTATCCTTATATTGTCATCCTTTTATCTGTGGCAATCATCATAGTGTTGAGAGGCAGTACTCATTAATGGACAGCTGACCTGAGAGTCAGGAAGACCTGGGTGCAGATTCTGCCTTTGGCACTGCACTAGATTTGTAACCACAGGCAAATCACTTAACCTCTCAGTTCCCCCAGGTAGCTCTTTTAGGATGAAAAATTACACATAATTGTCTCTAGATTAGGGAATTCTTAAACCAATTAAATTACTTGTCTAGAGTACCACCTCTCTTTTTCCTCCTTCCCCCTTTCCCACAGTCAGTCTTAACTAATTAACAATCATTTATTAAGCACATAATCATTTGTCAGAAGAAAATAAGTTGATAGCTTCAAAAATTTTGCTTCAGGGTCATGTTTAAGTTAGTTTTTTGCTGGCCAATATTTAGTATTTAGTCAGCCAGATGTTAAGCTGATTTAATTTCATGATTACACTTTACTTAACAAAAAAGCCCAAAACAAACCCTTTAAGCTCTTTTGTTTACAGAATTTTATTTTCTTAAGTAATGTTTTTGGAACTCTTGAGACTAAAAGTATTGAGCTCTGTAATATGATATTTTCTGGAAAAATCAGGGTTGGTCTTTACTGCTATTATTAAGAACATTTAAGAAAAAAGCTATGGTCAAAAGCTTTTAACAGTAGAACTTAGTGGCATTTGTTAGTACTCATGACTGTCAGAAGTCTTAGAATGGAGGGAACAGTGCTTTCAATTAAACTTTAAGATGATATTTTTTAGTATTGAATAAAAGAGGTGTATGTGGCCTTTTACTAACAAGCTCTGTGTTTCAGAAATCTGTGGACAGAAGCATACAGACAGTGGTGTCCTGTTTGTTTAATCCAGAGACAAGACTGAGAAATGCTCTTGTCACGCAAGATGACTACTTCAAGGTATAGAGTGAGAAATTTGAAAAAAAATTATGATCTAGTTTAAACGTTTTTAAAAATTCCTCTTGTATTATTCATATTCTAGCTACTGGGGCCACTTGATCAAACTGGAGGCACTAACTTATAAAGAAATAAATCACAGTGAGCATTAGGCCCAGCAGTATACTGTTTAAAGCTTTGCTCTCTAGTTTGTCCTGAGGGAAGAAGCCTGCAGTGATAGATTATGTTCCAAAGCATTCTTGGAAGAAGTGAGTCAAAAGAGATTGTTAGGTCTGGTTGTAGAAGACAGTATAGAATGCGGTGGCTCTTAATAGATTAGTCAGGGGAAAAGCTGAGTAGTTCTTTTGAAGTAAGGTGAAATGAGTTGATTAGAGGAAAAAATAGAAGCTGATTCACAGTCATCCAAACATGAAAGTTTGAATTTGAGGTCCAGGCGTGACTTACAGTCTTGGCTCTTCTCCTAACTCACTTGATGAGACTGGACAAATCACTTAGCCCTTCTAATGAACTTCCCAGATCTCTTCTTCTAAGGGAATTTATGAATGTGATAGTGGGATGATGACTCACTTATGAAGCTCATGGTGCAAACACTGTACAGTATTATGCTTTGGGCCAAGTTTTTTTTTGGTGCCATAACTCAGTGGAAGGAGAAGGTCTTTCTTCTTCCACTACATTCGTGGACAAAGGACCATGCATGATGGGTGACTTCTGCCTAACATGCCCACAGAGCTAGCATCCCTCTTTACTTCTCTGGGTCTTTCTCCCTCCTGGAAGACATTCCCATTACAGTGATGGGCTCCCTCAATCCCCAAAAGGTCTTGCAACAATAAAGAGGCCATGGCTCACGAAAGCAGCCACTCCCCTAGGAGGACTAAACTTGGTTAATCTTCCTTGGGAGTGAGAATATTACTTAATAAAAGCTAGAGTTGACATGATATAGAGGCCCTGCTCTGGACAATTTTGACAGATGATTTCACCTCTGCTTCAGTTTTATCTTGTGTGAAAATGGCACTGTGTCATGAGACTGGGAAGGAAATGCCATGGAATTGTGGGCTGTTGTATTATTCTCCATTAACAGCTTATGTAAGTTTTCTGGTTGCTTCCATCAGACCACAGCTTTATCAGAAGGTGTATAAGATGGCTCACTTTCTCATAGACGGGCAAGGGGGAGGGAGGGATGAATAAGCAGTTCTATAGCTCTTTAAAGATCAAAACAGGAGGGAAAAGCTTTAGGGTTCATGAGCATCTCCAGTAGTCCTTCCTGCTGCTGACACTTTGACTTCAGTGTAATAGAAGTTCATGCTGAGGAAAACAGTTTTAGGAGAGAACCTTACTGACATGATGTAACCTGGGTTGGTGGTTTGTTCTTTGCCGGCTTCGTATAAGTATCATTCATGTTTATTTATAGAGTATTTTAAGGTTTACAAAGTTGGCACAGAGACGTAGTTGAGTCAGCTTTGATAAATGGCAAAAATACTGTATTCACTAGTGGTCTCTGCCTCTCCCCTTCCTTAGGACCCTGTATCCTGTCATCAGTAGAAATTAGGGAAATGTAAGGAGTCTCGAGGTAGGATACGTGTAGTGCGCTAGCTTCTTTCTGCCTGTGGAAGGAACACATTTTAAAAATGATTTCCATATGTTCTCATTTTTCCCTTCACTCCTATAAAAGTTCTCTGGACCGACATCCTAGGGAAGGAAAAAAGTCACACTTTTTAGACTTTTTATTTATTTAACATAATGGGATTTTAAGGAAGATTTCTGCCGGATGTTCTTTAGTTAAGTTGTTTGGTTTTTTTTTTTAACTATTTAAAAATAGTTGGAAGTTCTGACCAGCAGAAATAGATAATCATATTAATATCAGTAACAATTTTGACTGTTCATCAGTTGATGGTCTAAAATGATACTTATTAATTTCAGTGTCCTCTCTAAGTTTTGTTTTGTTTTTTTGGAGGGGGGAAGGCAGGGCAATTGGGATTAGACTTGCTCAAGCTCACCCAGCTAGTATGTGTTAAATGTCTGAGGCTGGATTTGAACTCAGGTCCTCCTGATTCCAGGGCCAGTGCTCTATTCACTGTGCCACCTAGCCTCCCTCCTGTCTTAAATTTTGATGTGTAATTTTTGCTTTTAACTGAATAGATAAATCAGATTGGCTAGATTCTTGGATCTGAAAGGTGTTTAGGACTTGTATTTCGCAATACTCTTTTAATTCTTCTAAGAGGTTCTGTTTTTGAAAGAAAACCAAACATTTATATAGTCTCTCATGATCTAAATTATGTTAAAATATTAGATTTTATAAATAGTATTTTGTGTTAAAATTATTCAAATGTAGTATTTTATAATCTTATTCTTTTTTTTTTTTAGATTATATCACTAATAGGAATTTTTCACTGAAGTAAATGGAATATGTATATTTCTTCCAGGACAAAAGAGTACATCACTTTAGAAGAAGTAGGGCTGTGCTTAAATCCGTTTGAATCCTCTCTGCTGAAGCTTCCAGTGTTGTGGACAATAGTTACTGTTTTTGAGTATTACGAAGATACAGAGAGTTCCTGTTTTCCACTATTATGGAAAGTTAATTCTGAATTTTTTGACAACTTATTGCAAGACTTTCTGCGCAAGTTGTGTTAATTTTATTAGTATGTTGTGTTCATTTTGCATTGAAACTATTCTACTTTGGATATTCACTTAGTAATTGGTTCTATGTTGGGTTCGCAGTTGAAGTGAACAGGTGTAATTTTACTGTTTACATGTTAGTGCTTCAACTGGTACTGAATGTTTTTGAGACTTTAAAGGCAAATGTTGGTTTTCAAAATTTTGCTTTATACAAACTTAGTGTTTTGAAAGGTCAGAATTTTGACAGTTTGTTCTTAGCATTTAATCTCCAAAAAATACCCCTTCAGCAGTACAATATTTACAATACAATGCTTTGTGTTTATAATTTAATTCTAGAAATTTACCACAGAAGCAGACTTTTTAAAACTGCATTTTTAATCAGTGGAACCAAATATATAAAGTTGTAGCTTAATTGAAGACTTACAATTCTAAACCCAGTATTATATAGCAGATTCTCTACAAACAATCCAATCATTGGGTGTTATGTTTATTAGTTCAATTTTGCTTACAAAGTACCTGGAGTCCAACAATAGGTAATTGATTGGGATGGCAATTAGGGCAATTCAAATTCTGGATGTAATTTTAAAACCGATACTAACCAAATCTTACTAAATACAGAAGCTTCTCCGTGGGTTGCTTTTCTTTCTTTTTCTTTCTTTGCTCTTTTTGTGTTTTTTTACTGCTAAAACTTACTACAATAGCTATATCTAAATTGTGCAAAATATTGGCATTAAAAAGGATGCTGAAGCTTTTTTTTATGTCACTTAAAGGTTAATCAGAGTATCTGAAAGGAATTGCTTTTATAAAAAAAAATTTAGTTATTTGTCATGGAACAAATAAATTTTATTTCTGTTTGTTAACCTATTGTATTTCTTTTTTTTTTTTTAAGTAAAATAGGCCCAAAATAGAAAATATTAGTACTGACAAACCCCACCTCATAGGTAATTCAATGCATATACCTTGGAGTACTGCACTCAAGGGTTAAAAATCCTCATCCAACATTTGGGCTAATGAGAGGACTCTACATTGTAATAGGTGATAAGAGGACAGTCTATTTCAATAGATAGGACCTATCTTGTTCTCTAAGTGTAGTAATTATCTGCCTACGTTTCCTCCTGGGACAAGGGATTTGAAACCCAAGAGTCAGCAGTCTGAACAGTCAGCATGTCAGTAAGCCTTGTGAAGGCAGTGGTGAGCTAACAGGCCAACATAGTTGGAAGTTTGTGTCTCTATAGCCTGGCCTCCCATAGCCATGAGTTTGGAACAAGAACCCTCATGAAGAGGGACTTCCTGAGAGTTTTCTGGTGCGAATACAGCTGCCATTGACTTTGACTCCAGTCTTCCTACAAGCCTGAATTTTGATGCTTTACCTCCTAATTTAGAAAGGATAGGGAAATCCTGTCATCTAAAGAACCCAGGTGCCTATTCTCCCCAGGATTTGAAATTTTCTTTTACCTTCAGATATATGCTTTGCTGTTCCTTTGCTGCTGTGTGTTTCTTTCTAGGAAAAAGACTCCCCCTTATTCCAAGTTGTGCTTGAGTTCTTCAGCACTATTGCCCTAATGTACCTCAAGGACAAATGAATGTGAAGGGGAGGGAGGGAGGCTATGACTTTTTTTTGGCCTTATTTTCTGAAGAATTGATGTATAGAAAAGATTGACACAGAAATGTAAAAGGTTCTAAATGCCTACAAACAAAAAATAAGTGGTTTAAAACAAGCATGCTATCAAAGCATGGTACTGGCATTTAATTTATATTAAAAAACCTAATAGAAACTGAGAAACCCAGTTTCAACAGTACTGTTACTTATTCCTACAGGCACTTTATTGTATATGATTAATGGTGGAATTAGCTAGTGAGCCATATTTCTTTGACATTTTTAGCCATATAGGTATTCAATTTAGTAGCGAAGTTGACTGTAAAGGTTTAAGTGAAATAAATCTTTTTCAGTTGCTTTTCATTATAAAATTAAAGATGCCTTTTCATGGAAAAAATCTTGACCAAAAATTTATACCAAGGGAAGGTTTAATATAGTAGCTTGTGCTATAGTGAGCTTTATGGCCTATTGGTAGCACTATTAGAGAGAGAAGGGAGTGGATTTATAAGGGAGCTTCTGGTGGTGATAGCTGGAGTTGTGCTTCACAGTACTGATCTGGGATGCCTTCAGACCATTGGGGAGGAATTTTTTACTGGCCATCTCCTGGCTCTGCCACTCAGTCTAACTATTCCAGATGTGTAGTTTTGGGTTTGGGTTTTTTAAAATAGATCATGCATTCTTCTTAGGCACCCCTCACTTACTTAAAATGAAATTACCTGTAATCCACATGGTGTGAAGAAGCTGAAAATACTGGCTTAAATTAACAAATGGGAACTGCTAGCAGGTAATAAAATTGCTTCCTTGGTTGTTTTCTATTGCAGTTCCTTCTTGGAATGTCTCTTCATTTTGCATCAGCTATGACAGTGAAGGCAAGCTCTGTGTGTAGTTTGAAGTCTAGCAAGAACTGAGTTGTCAAGGTAGCTGAATCTCTTCTCCACAAGGCGTGACCTGCTGCTAACTCTGATCCAGGATAAGCATGTCAGCTTCAGGGGCAGTCTCTTCCTGGGCCACAGAATTGCACATGGTAAAACCTAGAATAGCAAGTTTAAAAATCATCACAAAAGGAAGCGGGATGACACAAGGACTTAACATTTGCTTGTCCACCTGAAGTGTGCTAGGGGGCTAGTTTTCATTCTGTGTGCTGCCTTCCTTCTGTGCTTTACCTTTTTAAGGATAACTGAGAACACTGAGGGGAGGCATTGAGAAATCCTGGAAAACATTTCCTGAAGTGTTGAAATGTGACCTCATGTACAGCGTAGTTTGGGTTTTCAGCATTTTAAGGTTTTTCTAACACTCAGTTAGAAAACGGGTAACATGGACAGTGTTATTCCACAAGAGAACTGGACCCAGGTGTAACCTCACTAAATCAATAACTTGGCATTTAAAACCTATTCCAGTCTGGCTCCTGTTTCTCTTGCCAAGTTCTGTGAATCTTACTCTCCACTTAACTCAATGAACTCCAAGAAAACTGGTCCCAGGGAAGCTTGTGCATCGTTCCTAGAGCCATGCTCCTTGTGTGCCCCTAGAGCACTCGCTTATTTCCAGGCTCAGCTCAGCGGTCCTTATGGGAAGCTTTTCTTGATTACCACACTACTCAATAGGGCTCTCTCTCCAGACTGTCAGCTGTCTGCTTCTATCGTCATTCATTGGGAGGGGACTCAGAGGCAATCTAAGAGGAAATCTAAGGGGAAATCTAAGGAAGGACTTGAACCCAAATTCTCTGAATTCAACTGCTGCTCTTTCCACTGCACCCTTTTGTGATTTCTTTACGTATTTTATTGCCACCAATAAGTTACACGCTTCCTGAAGGCAGGAGTTTTTTCAGTCTTGAACCTAGTAGGTACTTGAGGTATAACTTGCTGGATTGGTTTGAAATAACGGATTAACCAGAACATTCAGTCCACTCACTGCAGAATAACAACAGTTTATCATATTTGAAGCCCCAGAGCTAGAGGACAAATTAATTTAGGACTTATATTGGCCTGATTTTGTATTATCTCAGATTATTTTCAATTTCTTCCAAAAGAGTTAATACAGAATTGTGATTTGTTTGAATTTCTACAAGAAATATATGCGATGCCTTGAGAAAGGGAAAGTGGTGAAATTGAAAAGCTCCTAAAAGTCTGTACATCATTATACACACAGCCGTACTTTAGAAACAACAACAACCAAAGAACCCCTTCCATTGTAGTTTATTTTTAACTATTTAATTTTGGTTCACACCTCTGCCTCCTAGGAGCATATGCATTTAGAAGTTATTGTTTTTTGGAAATGTGAGCATTCCACAGCACTTCCTGTTAGGTTTTAGTATTCTGCTACCTCTTCTGGAAATCCTTTTAGCTTTCCTTAAAGGTAACTATTGTCTTCACAACAGGCGTAATAGCTTTGACTACCTTTAGTTGCTATAGGATGTGTGTACAATTTGGAGTTGTTGAAATCAGGGAGTTGTATTTCCCTTTCACAAAAATGGCAAATAGTGGAGAGGGTAGAACTATAAAGGGAAAACACTGCAGTGTTTTTCATTGACCAGGTCTTACAAAGTAGGTCCAGCTGTTGAATACAAACCTTTTGAATTCCTGAGACACTCTTTTCGAATGAGAATAGCTCCCCTACATATTTTGAAAACTAGTCTAGCCCTTACTGACGTTATGTGTAATGTCTTTCTTTGTAACTGATTCTTTGTGCTATTCCTCACCACCCATCAAAGATTTTGAGTTTTCCATCTGTAGGTTATATAGTTGGTTGTAGAAGACAATAAATGTAAGAAGTTAAAACAATAAACCTGCATTTTGAATGCTCATGCAAAATACCCAATCTGCATAGCAAACAAATGATAGGAAATTCTACATTGCATTCAGATTTAACATCTGTCTATTATGACTATAGCTGTGGGCCAATCCCAGGAAAATGGAGAAAAAGTCTCCTGGTGTTAAAACTTGGAGCTCTACCAGTGTACAATTAAGCTCTATGGGAACTATATTTTACATTTTTAACTGGTATGCAATGGAAAGTTTTGTAGTTCGATGTGTAGATCATTTTCCCAAGGCATCCTGATAGTCCATATGTAGGATGTACTTCATTAAAACCGGCATGAGAAGAATGTGACCATTTTGCTTTGTTTTATATAAAAGTCCCAGGTAACCAGTTCTCTGTGTCTTTAAGAACAGAATACCATTCTGACTGAGATGCTTTACATTATAAATGCTATATAAAGTGTATGAAAGCTATAGCAATTCCTGGAAGCATGGCAGCATTTTAAGTAGCCCAGAAAGTTGGGGGTTTTTTCATCTTTGTTGCATTTTTTTCATGGCCCAATTGATAACAGTGCTTTTAAGTTTTATAAATTTTATTTGCATATACGTTATCCGATTTGGTTGATACAACAGCCTAATTGAGGTGGGTTCGGTTGCCTCCATTTTATAGATGAGAAGGTTGAGATTTAGGTTAACTCACCTGCTCAGGATCATACATCCACTAAGTGTTTCAGGATAGGTCTTCTTGACACCAAGCCCAGTTGCTCTGTGATGTTAGTTTGTGTAATTATGCTATGGCTACAATTCCACCCATATTTTGTCTGTGAGAAAAAAGAATGGGTAGAGACAACACATCTCTCTGCCTTGGAAGAAATTTTTGAATTGTGCAATGAAAAACTGAGTCTAGAATTTTGGCCCTCTGCTCTGGAACCAGACCTAGAGTCTTAGGATAGGAGTGGACGGAACAGGAGTTCTTTTTCTGTATTTCCCTTTCCTTTTTGAACCTGGAGGTTGGAGATCTGTAAGATCTGAACTGCTGTGTATACTGAGTAAAATCTGAGCTGCTTGGTAAGAACTACTCATTTAAAACATGTTTATAAAATAAAACACGGGTGTTTTTAGTATGTGGACAACACACATTAGCATTTCTACATTAGATTAAGTCCTTGGGCTATGAAGATCATACCCTTTTCTTGCCAGTCTTAGTAAGACATAAGAAGGTATAGTTAACATCTTCCCCATATTAACCTCACAGGTTAACAACATATCTGTCAAGTGGGATGTCACAGGTAGTGCCTTTTGGAGGCTGCCCTCCCTTGCACATGGAGGACGTTGGGTTCTCTCCCCAGGGATGAGTACCCCATGTTCAAAGTATTCTTCAGATCCATAGTCTTAAAGTTGTAGCTTAGGAGCTCCCACTTATTTACTTTTTGATAGGCAGGGGCCACAATCAGCACGAGGACAAGACGTGGAAATGATAGTGGCAGCTTCTCTCCCATTCCCCTGGGCTGCTCTCACAACTGTGTTTCTTATAAGGGTGAGTACTGCCACCTGCAGTGTTCACAAGGAACGAGGGACTACCTATATACCTTCTCTTTGTGAGGGGGGCAGGGTCGTGGCCTGGATGCTTGACTATGGCCTCACTATCTCCAGCTTCAAGTTCAGCAGAAATCCTGAAACCATTATTATGTACTTGGGTAGTAGGGACAGAAGCAAGAGTGTATCCATACCTTAAGACCCATAGGAGTCTCAAATATGAGGCCTACTGCCCCAAGGGAGATCTTGGCTCCATGCTCTGGTGCTGCCACTTGTCTGTGCTGCAAGAGCCATTGTGGAGGGGCGTAAATGTCACACCTCCCAAGAGGGACAAGGGAAAGAGCCGATAGTTGCTTTTTCACGGCCATGGAAGGCGTGGAGGATCTAGTTTCTAGTTCTCTAGAGATGTCACATCAGTTCCCTGATTGATCCAGTGACTGGTACCCTATAATTCTGTCAGGTTAATTGCAGAATTGTTGGATCATCGGTTAACTGCCTTTCACCATCAATTGTTTAGAAAATTACTTCACACTTTTGTGTTTAAACTAAACATCTCCTTTGCATGTAAATTAAAATATGAAGTTCTTCAACTTGTACTTTCAGAACACATTTCAGAAGCTCTCTCTCCATCATACAGAAGTGGACTTTTATTCTAAAGTTGGCCTTTCAGGAACTCTATTTGAACAAGCTGGTGTTTATTCTCTAAATGTTAACATCCCTCTCATTTTTGCCTTCCTTTTTGCAGCTTTTATCCTCTTTTCATTGCTTAGTTGCTTTTTCCTGGACCCTTCTAGCTCTATTAGGTCTCAAAAATAGAGTAGTCAGAGGCGTTTTGAAGGGTTTAAGGGGTGTTAAACAAATTTAGAATACTGCTTTTGTTACTTTCTCATATCTTTACTACCAGTCAAGTGTTCTGCTTCTCTTTTTAGCTGTATTGGGACTTTTTCTTCAAGGAAAGATGTTTGCAACAGTCTATGTTGATTTCCCGTTGGCTTTCATAGGTTTTCTGCATGTGTTATAGGTGTTTGAATGAATAAGCGATACCTAATAGTTCAGAACCTGCCATTCTCTAAGTGGAATCTGGTTCATTTCTTTCCTAAATGTATTCACTATATCATACATTTACCTAGATTAAAACTTGACCATTTTTCTAGGTTAGAAGGTATGAGCAAACAGTTTTCAAAAGAATTGCAAAGTATTAACCACAAGAAAGAATGCTTCAAATCACTAACAGTAAGAGAGACAAATCAGGTGGCAAAGATAACCAAAAAGTTTGTGAACACAGACTACCTGGCCCTTACTGCCTAGGAGGCCAGGCAGGTGAGATGCCACCCCTCCCTGTGTTCTCCAGAACCCTTACAGAGAATGGGGGTTACTAAGCTCTCTGCAAATGGCTCCAGCTCCAACCAGTGGTGGTCCCTCAGTTATGGAGGATGGTACCCCTTCATTCCATTGGTATTAACCCCTAACAGATTAATTTTACATAGAAATGTTTACTTCAAAAGGCATGATCACAAATACAGAAACTTAATCCCCTAACATATGGAACATATCATCCTCCCCCCTTAAACCTCAGTCCCTGGGGAGGCAAAGAGGATTCAGCTCATAGGATAGGGTCCCAAACATACATATATATATGGAGAGAGAGAGAGAGAGAGATGTGTGTATAGAGAAAGAGGTGGCATAGATATTTTTAAACTGGGTTCTTTCTCTCAAGTTAAGACACCTTTACTCATTCCTACACATTGCTGCCAGATTAATCTTTTTTTTTCTTTTTGGAGGGCAGTTGGGGTTGAGTGACTTGCCCAAGGTCACACAGCTAGTTTGTGTGTTAAGTGTCTGAGGCAGGATCTGAACCCAAGTTCTCCTGACTCCAGTGCTGGTGCTGTATTCACTGTACCACCTACCCGCCCCCAGATTAATCTTAACACACAGTGCTAGTCACATTCCACTGCATAGAACTTCCTGGTGGACTCCCTTTTGTCCATCACATGAAGGCCAGACTCCTCACTCTAATTCTCAAACTTTCCAAAATCTGCCTCAAATCTACAATTTCTAGTTTCACCTTAGTTCCATTCAACATAATCTATGTAGTATTTTTGGATTACTCACCATCTTTTGAACACTTGCCTACTTTTCTTATCCCCATGCCTTTGCTCATTTATTTTCCTATGCCAGAAATTCTCTGCCCTCTCTGTCCTGCCTCCATTTTCCACTTATGGAAACTTAGTAGTCTTTTCAGTCATCTTAAATTCTACCTTCTCCATAAAGCCTTTTCTATTTATTCTCCATAGCCAAAAGTGACTACTCCCCGCTCTGGAGCCACATCAGTATCTCTATGATTCTCATGCTCTGACCAGTCTAATGGCCACTGTCATGTGGGTGTACATGTGCATGTCTAATATAGCCACGATGAATTCTGAGTGGTCCTTATTCCTAACTTATATTTCCATTGGACAAGCCCAGTCCCCCAGAAGGTTAGGTAGCTGCATATCCCCATGCAGATTCTAGGGATAAGCGTAAGGCATAATGGGATTCTCTAATACTGTTGGCACAAATTGTCATTCCCATGTGCTCTGATACCAGCTGTCAGTAACTGGCACCCCAGTTTCATTTAACCAGTTAACATCAATTAGTTTGTACAAAGATCTAGTGACTGAGAAGATATAACAAGACCAGAAGTTCAAACATTTCCACCTAACATGGGCACACTCTTCTAGATTGGACTGAAACATAAAGCAGTTGTTACATTTACTCCATCAGGTTAACTCCAAATGTCCCATAGCCAGTGGACAGGACAGCTTATAGGGGCAATCCCCTGCTGATTGGGTGCAGGATGCCCTTTGGAGCTGTGCTGATGGACCAGATGCTTCAGTCCCCACACAGGCACGAACTCCAGCTCCCAGATCTCTAGTGGCTCCGTCAGCCTTCCAGAATTCACAGAGTTGCAGTTTAGCCCATTCTGTACTCCTTTAAGGAAGGAAAAAAAATAGACCAGAGATAGAAATCAATATCAGGGCCTTGTGTTGCTCCTTCACATTAATCCAGGTGAAGAAAGTAGGCTTCTGCTGCTAACTGTGTCCCCAGCCTTAAGATTCATCTGCCCTCGCCTCCTCCTGGGAGCACAATTGAATTGGAAATGGAAGGAGAAACCCCTTCCCTTGGTTGCTTTGGGCTTTTCAAACACGAACTCAATTTCAGCTCAGTCATGGTTAGGAGATTAGAAACAGTCTTAGAGTAAACTGAATGTTCTCTGAAGGGAAGCAGTGGATCCTTCTGATATGTGTGCCCCAAAGCAAGCTAAACCAGCCCCATGCGGGCATGCAGCTGGCTCAAAGGAGAGGATTCCCACTGGGCAGTCCCTCTGTTACACTCCAGGATTCAGCTAATTCCTTCAGAACAGCCACCCCCTCTCATTTCTTTGGTCAGCTTTCCTAATAATACTATGCACTATCATATTGGATGCAAGAAATTGTTTTTGAATAGAATAGTGAAGATGTGAGACATTTCAGGTAAATGGGCACATAAAGCCCATCTCATCTGTCCTTCATTTTTCATTACGTCTTTAGACAGATGAACCATGTAACTTTAACTGGGATTATGGCCACCCACCAAAGTAGGGCACTGAGTCAGTCGAGCCAGGTGCCCTGTTTTTAAAGACAGGGTTTAGAACCACTGCTGCACCATGTCTGAGGAGGAAAGGAAGAAGTTTGAGATGTAGTGAAAAGAGAATGGGAAGACCTGAGGAAGAATCCTGTGGCCACCATTGGTCATCTTCAGGGTTGGTTCAGTGGCTCTGGATTGGCGCTAAAGCCTCTTCTATCTCTAAATCATTGGTTCTAGTCATTCTTTTAGTTTCCTGTTGTTTGCTTTCTTCCACCCCCACCCCCACCACCCCCTTCTGAATTTTCTCATACACATAATTTAACTTTGGGAACAATGCTTTTTTAATGAGGCCACTGGGAGTTGTAAAAATGAAAGCATAATGAACATATTTTATATGTCATGTGTGCACTCTGAAGTATCTTGCACGCCACGGAGACCAAGTCTGATTTCTGATCTATGTATTTTATCTCCTTCCTATGTATGTTTTTTTAATAGGGGAAATCTTCAATAAACATTATTCTAATAAAAACAAGACAAGAACCACAACATTGTAAAGTCTCATAACAGTAGAGAAATACAGCAGAAGGCTAAAAAATAACATTAGACAATAAACCAAAGAAAAACACTTACAAAATTTTGGCATTAAATTATAAAATATCTTCAGATCAGCGGATGAATGGCATAAAAAATTTAAAACAATAAAATAATACACCAATACCGTTTGGATTAGGAGAACAGCTATGGCAGCTTCTATATGGACACAGGGTAGAACAGATTGCTGAGATAACAGGACTAACGAGGGACTGGAAGTCAGGAAGCCAAGAGGCCCATCTCTTGCCTTGACCTTGCCGTGAGACTGTGACACTGAACAGGTCATTTAAGACTATCAGTCTCAGGCTCCTTAATCTTAAAATGAAGGAGCTAGCCACAGTGACTACAATGGTGTCCTCTGGCTCTTGAGCTCCATAATCCACATTGGGAAAGAGATTTTGCCAAATTTTGGAGTTAATGGAAAACATTCCACAGATCACGGACAGGAAGTATAAATGCCATTTTCCTTCCAAATGGTCACTTGATTTTCAGTAAACCCTGAGCACTTTAAATGTGATGGATGACACAAAAAAGATGGCCTCTTGGAGAACCGGACATTTAGAATCAGACTAAAGGCTTTTGGAACACCTTGTATAGTATGCTTTTACCTAGTTGTTTAAATGTCTCCTTGAGAGCAGGGATTTTTTTTTGTCTTTCTTTGTATTCCCAGCACTTAGAAAAATTCCTGGCACATAGTAGGTTCTTAATAAATGCTTGTTGACTGATTGATAAAGTGATGTTTTGGTGGGGGGTAGGAGAAACTAGTCACTGGGGGCATCAGGAAAGGCCTCATCCTAATCGATTTTGGAAGATGGAATGAGACATAAATGTCAAATTCTTTTCCACATGACTCAAAATGATGTTTCCATCTGGATCCTGTGCATTGCATCAAGGCCAGTTAGATGTGGGAAGCATCTTGGTATGATGAAAAATCTGGAGTTAGAAAAAAAAACTACAAATTTTGGCCACGATACTTGACAATGTGTGTGACCTGGGAGCCAAGGTCATCACCTCTTTGGGCCTGGTTTCTAAGGTCCTTTCCAACTTTGAGATTCCTGTGCTTCTGATTCCTTGTGATGCTAGGTCAAACCAAGAGTTCATCTAGGCCTTTGAAGACGTCTTTGGTCCAATTTCTCAAGACTGATTTACGTATTTTAATCCCCACCAGAATGCAGGTGTCATAATAGTCCAGTGTCCTAGCCCCAGATATACAAAGGGCTAAATCAGAAGGGAAAATGATAGCAGAAATTAGGACAATAGCTTATCACCACAAGTTTGATGTTTTGAGGGCTAACTCTTAGGGTGTGTGTGTGTGTGTTTCTCTCTCTTTCTGGAAGAAGGGAATTCAATCTGAATCACTGGAACAGTGTCTGTATGAATGAAATTATAGACCTTTTGAAGTCCTAAATTAAGTCCATATTCTATTTGCAATGCACACCCTACCAACAATCCATCTACTTGGGCTGGGAGTCTTGTGTCCTGTTTTGTTTGGCCTTTTATTGTTGTTCTCCAAGAAAACTATGCCAAGAGTTCAAATACTTTTGGTGATGGAATTTTGTGGTGATAAGACTGTGGCCATTCAAGAGTTGGTTTGGTCATTTTAAAATATATTGATTTTAGATCAGACTTGTATTGCTTTTGGCCAAAGATCTTACAAGACTAACTTAAAAAGAGTAGACATATCAAGATCTTTATTTAATACCTATTTCCCTTGGCTTGCCCTTAGACAGTACAGATACTGTTGCTATATCTTTAAGAGCCAAATAGAATGTTAAGAAAAGCAGTTAGAGCTATCAGTTGGAAGTCAGTTGAAGAACATCTTAATATGAAGTGCTCCTTCCTGTGGAATCAGGGAGAGTGGGGTGTGTGTGTGTGTGTGTGTGTGTTTTGTGATATGGGAGAATCCATGAAGAAGGTCAAAGAAGACCGAGGGGAGGAAGATGAGGTGAAACTTCTTCCTCATCAGAACTATTATCAGTATTATATTACAAGGATTATGTGACATATGAGGAGCTAGCAATATGGTGGAAATACATTTTGGAAAGAGTTTTTGTTGATTATTGAAGAAAAGACAAAAGAAAAATGAACTAATCAAGCTTATTTCTTAAGACACTGAATTTGAATATTATCTTAAGGAAAAGTATGAAAATTTGAAGATATTAATCAATGAATTGAGTGAATTTCTTGGTGAAATTGTGTTTTTCTAAGTGATGAGGAATCATCTATGGGTAGAGTGAGGGTTGAAGTGACCCTGGCTGTTATATTTTGCATAACTGAAATACTGTAAATATCTGTGTCTTTTTTATTTTTTATTTTATTAGTTAATATATAAGAGTAATTACTTTTAGGAAAGGAGGTTTCACCAGTTTAATGAGATACTATTTAATGAACGGGGGTGAGGGCTCAAGCTAATTAATTAAAGAGAAAGAGAGTGTAAGTTTATTAATGAGAAATAAATTATCCAAGTGTACCCCCTGGATTGTTTTGAATCTTGGGAGGAAAAAGTACAGAAGAAAATGGATCATTTGGCAGGATGAGGGGTGACAGTCAAATGAGTGGGCCAACCCTACCATTTAACCTTGATACACCTAAGGGCATGTCCATTTCCCTCAAAGCTGGTGTAGGTTGTGGGCTCATCCAGGATTTTTAAAAATATTTTTCTTACCCATATTTACCCATAGAATCTATATATGCCAAGAATCTGACAGTGCTGACAATTAATGACAGTAACTTGTATATTAATTAGTTTAGTTTTACTGCTGAATACAATTATCTATCTCCTCTCTTCTGAAAAAAATTGAAACTTATAGTATAAGTATTGTATTGTTTTTGAACAGAAATTTGCAGGGATCCTTCAAAAGCTGCTGAATTTAAAATTAATGATAAAGAAAAAAATCAAAGAGTAAGTTTATGAATGTAAGTAACCTTAGGGTGAGGATGATGATGAGAGCTGGGGGAGCCCCAGAGACAATCTAATCTGTTCTAGGAGTCCCTTGTTTTACAGAGGGTCAGAGGGTTTCGTGATACCTGGCCAAAGTGGCAAAAGCAGGTTGAAAGCCCAGAGCCTTGGACTCCTAGGTCCGTTGCTCTTGCTGGCGCACTAGTATTTGAGGGTTGATTTCATGAGATGGATCATCAGAGAAATCAACATTCTAGTGGTTTTTTTACTGTTGTATCCAAAGGAATTTCAGCTTCATTTTTTGAAGTAGTTAGAAGATAGAAAATCTAGTCATTGGTGACAAAGAGTAAGTAACTTCCCTTTTCTGGTATCATTTTGGAGCAGGCCCAAGGAACTTGTGGCTGCCTTCTGTCAGTCAAAGGAGCATCCTTGAGGACCTAGAGGGCCATATTCACTGGCCTAGGAGAAGCCAGGGGCATCTTTCTCCAGTCATGGACAGCTGGGAAATGGACAAGGCCCAGAAGCTCATTGGCATCTTATGACATCCAAACCCAGGAGCGACACTGTTCAATGCCCTGGGCAGGCTTCTGGAGCAAGACAAGCTGAATGGTGAAGGGATTTGAGACTAGGCCATATGAGCATTGGATGGAAATGGGGATGGGGAGGAGACAATTTTGGGAGTACGTGGGCAGACCTGAGAACTGAATTCAAGTATCTGAAGGTCTGTCATGAAGAAGAGAGATCCCATGTGTTCTGTTTGCCTCTCCTTCAGCAACCTCCTTCTCTTGCCTCTGGCCAACCTGGTTCTTGCGATCCCACATGTTCACCCCTCTTCTGATGGTCAGTCTACTGGACAGGGATACCCATCAGACTTAAACCAAGTCAACAAGATTTATTAAGAGCTTACTATGTGTCAGTCACCATACTAAATGCTGGTGATACAAAGAGACCAAAACATGGTCTCTGCCTTCAGGGGGCTCAGAGTCTTGTGGGAGAGACAATGTGCAAACAACTATATTGTACAAGATGTAGTCAGGGTAAGTGAAAGTTAATCTCAGGGGGAAAGCTCTGGAGTGGGGCCTAGGAGAGAGATCTTGGGGAAGTCTTCCTGTAAATGGTGGTGTTTGAGCTAGTCTTGAAGGAAAGCTAGAGAAAGAAGTGAAGGAAGAAAGCATTCCGGGTTGTCTGGGTCAGGGTGCCAAGCCATGTCTGGCCCTAGCTCTGTCAAAACCACCACCTCTAAAGCCCCAAATGGCTCACATAGGCTTAAAAAACACGGCCCTGGTTAGCACCTCCCGTGCCCTCTGAGGACACTCAGTCACCTGACATTCCTCTTTCACTTGTGATGGATCTGAACCTTCACTTTGAATCAGCAGCTGACCCCCAGCAACAGTTTATCCTCTGTCATAGATCTGCCCAAGTCAATGTGGACCTAATCATGTCATGTAGACACTATAGGAACACTCAATAGCAAACAAATGAAGCTGCTTGGCGGCAGGCCCCCCAAATGCCAGCATCTCCTCCTGCAATGGGGAAGTGATATTGCCTGGACCCTGTGACCTTCACTGCCTAATTGTATTGCTCCAAGAGCTTTGGTACCCAAAGCCCTGCACCAATCTTGTCACTCCATCCAAGCAAAGGGAGGCAAAGGGAGTGCTTTCATGGTAACTTGTTATAAAAATATTGCCCATTGTCATGCAAATGATATGCTCTAGGTCAGGGGTGGGGAACCTGCCACCACCAGGCCAAATGTGGCCCTCTAGGTCTTCAAGTGCAGCCCTTTGAATCCAAACTTCACAGAACAAATCCCCTTAATAAAAGGATTTGTTCTGTAAAACTTGGACCCAGGCAAAAGGCCTCACCCAAGGCCCTAGGCCACATGTGGCCTAGAGGCCGCAGGTTCCCCACCCCAGCTCTAGGTCATCCCATACCCGGACCTCCCAATCTCTTCCCAAAAGATAACTTAGAAAATCTCTGATTTGGGTAAGAGGGATGGGACTAAACATGGTCTAGCCACCAAGAGTTCCCATTGCATCAGTTCTGACCTTTCTGACCTTGGCCTCCATCTCTAGCCTCTGAGGGTTTGGGAAGGGACACCTGCACTGGATAGGGATGATAAAGTCTTTGGGGGGTGTTTATACCTGCCTCCCTAAGTGCTAACCAGGAGGACTGAGCATGTGCTCATGGAGCTAACATTCAGCTATAGAAGAGACCTTAGCACCTGGTATTGCTGTTGGTGCCTGGGAAGATACTTAGAAAATCTACCCATGAAAAAGTGGTTTTCTGCTGTGTCCCAGCTGCCCCATCCTGGAACTGGCTATAGTGGGAAAAAAAATATGTTCTCCCTTTCCACCAATGTTACTGGCTGGCTGAGCTGTCAACTTTAGGGAAACCAGGAACAGTTTTACTTGGCCGGTCTCAAAAGTCACCAGTCTCCACCATGCTTCTTCCCTCCCAGCTATTGACATAGAACAAATACATGGTTCCAGGCAATAGTTTGAAGATACAGACACATCCAAAGCACAAGATTCCCCATCGCCCCACAGCATTGGGGGGAGGGGAGAGATGTCTCCCTTGGGCCAGGACATCCCTAGGAGGCAAAGCCCCCTGATGTCCCAGTGGTCAGGAGTTTGAATACAATCTCTGTTCATCTCAGAGAAGCCAAGGTCTAATGGGGCAGATGTTCTGTTTTTTTCTTGATAGATTACACAGATGTGTAATCTGTAAATCTTCCCAGCCCAGGCTTCTGCTCTATGAAGATTTCAGGAAAATGTTTTTTCAGTCCTGAGTGCCTAGAGTATGGGGGAAACACCATACTCATATGTGGTGGATGAGCACTCTGTTGGATGTCAAGGACTGTCTCCTTTTGGCAACCCCAGTGCCTAGCGCAAAGTAGCTTCTTAATAAACACTTGCTGGATGCATGCTGCAGAATGCACAATTCCTGTGAACTAGTTGTACCTGAATATTTAAGCCCCTGGCCCTCATCACCTGGCCATCACCTTTATGCCCTGGAGGAACCAAGGCAGTGCCTCGTGATAGCAGTCAGATTCAAATGTCAGTTACACGATTTCTCAGCTGTTTGGCTTTCAACAAGCCCACTGAACCATACAAGGCTTAGGTTCCCCCATCTTTGAAAAAAAGCTCAGACCAGGACAGTGATCTTGTGAAAGGATCACTGTCTACTGCTGGGTTTCCTCTCCCCAGTCCCACTCTGCACCCCCCCCCAGGTTAGGTTAGCTCTTTCTCCAAAAGGCAGGAGAGTTGTCCTCAAGACTAGATTGGCCCATAGGGCAAAGGCTCAAACTTCTCATACGGCTTCCTGGTGACCTCTGGCTTCCTGGTCACCAAAGGGCATTAAAAAGCCCACCCTTCAGACTTGGCAGGAGGTGTCTGAAGGTTCATACAGCCGTCACACCTGGACTCAATGACCAAATTCATTTCCTTTTGGAGAAGAGCCCTCTCAACCCCCACTTACCCAAGATAAACTCTGGAGTAACTTTGCTGTATGTCTTGTCTATGCTATGACCAAGTAAACCTTTTCTTTAACTATGGAATTACCTACAAAAGTCTAAAAATCTCATTTTATTCTAATCCCAGACCTAAGCTATAATGGGTCCACCTCAGATAGGGATACAAAAGGAGGCAAAAGACAGTCTCTGCCCTCAAGGAGCTTTCAATCCAGTGGGGGAGATGACATGCAAACATACATACATATATATATATATATATATATATATATATATATATATATATATATATATATATATGTTTACAAAGCAAGCTATACACAGGATAAATATGAGATCATTAGCAGAGGGAAGGCACTGACATTAAGAGGGGTTGGGGAAGGCTTCCTATAAAAGTGGGATTTTATCTGGGACTTAAAGGAAGTCAGAGAGGTCCATAGTTGGAGTGAAGGAGAGCGAGAATTTCACACCTGGGGGATACCGGGAGAAAATGCCTGGAATTCTAGGTCCATAGTTGTTTTATAGGTGGTTGAGGTTGCTACCACTTCTCCAAATGAATGAAAAATTAACACCTTAATTGTATCTTTAAAAGTACATCTTGCTACCTGGGTGACCTTGGACCAGTCACTTCCTCTCCATAGACCTTAGAATGCAAAAAAGATCCCTGAACTTGCAATCATGAAACCTGAGTTCAAATCCTGTGTCACCCACTACCTTTATGACCTTGAGCAAATTGTATAGCCTCAGTTTCCCCCTCTGTAAAATGCTGGGAGATTGGAACAGATGCCCCTTCAGGTTTATGTCTGTTCTAGCTCTGTGATATTGCCAGTGAGATTCAGCTTTTGGTTATTTACATGCTGAATTATAACAACTCACCTTCTACCTTCTGGCTTCCTGACTTCCTTCATGACTCAACTCCAATCCCCCTTCTGCAGGTTGCCCCTCCATGAAATGAGCTTCTGTTTGCACTGGATATAGCTCCTCTCTGTCTCTCTAGATAGATAAATAAATCCACATGACAACACAGTGCATTCGATGTGCCAGGCCCTGTGCTAAGGCCTGGGGACAGAAAAGTAGAAAACACAGTCAAGTTCTAATGGGGAAGACAACGGTCAAATAAGTGGGTCCATACAAGAAGCATCCAGGGCAAACTGGAGGTGATCTCCAAAGGAAGGTCCTAGAACTGAAGCAGGCTAGCCCAGGCTTCCTGCAGAGGCTGGATTTGAGCTGAGGCTAGAGAGAAGACAGGAGGGGGAGAGGGAGAGAAGTCCAGGCATGGAGGGAGCACCAGGCCGCAGAACAGCAAGGAGGCCCCTCCTGGGTAGGCCCATTCCTTCTGCTGCCCCACATGGCCTATGGAAGAACCAAACAGCTAAATAAAAAAAAACAGACCCTATAAATGTGATCATGAAATGGACACTCAGACAGAATCAACAGGCCAAGACCATCAGTAATCGAATTCAGGAAGCGTTTATTAGCCGGCCGGCGGCAGACCTAGAGACTAAGTCCCAGGAACTGCCCCGAACCCCAGTAGACACACAGTTTAAATAGTCAAAAACCACCATTCCGGAGTAACAATAATGGGGCAGACTGGTCAGGTAGGATATGGGGCGGGGGCACTCTTAGATAAAGCAGGTTGTTCAATAACCAAGCTGAATGGAGGATTCTTGGGTTTACAAGGCTTACTACTTCAGTCAGGCAAGATAAGAGTGGGCTGGGGGTACACTGGGTTCCAGGAGTTCAGGATACAAAGATGGGCCCCTCGTAAGCCAGTGAAATGTCAAGGCTTACTACTTCAATCAGAGTGATGAAGGATTCCTTCAGAAAGCTCACCTCATTGGCCATCAGAGGATTCACAGGTGAATTTGTGAATCAAGTTCTTTCTGTGCATCTGGAGATACCTATAATTAGCAAAGCAAAGACTTTATAGCCCAGAAAATTCATAAGATGGTCCATTCACGGGAAAAACCCTGCAAACATATTGAGTGTGGGAGAGGCTTCAGCCAGCACTCAAGTTTTATATGCATTAGAAAATAATTCATTGTGAATAAAATATCACAGGGTTTTTGATCGGATGTGTAGCATGATGGATACAGCGGGCCTAAGAGCTAGGAAGGCCTGGGTTCAGGTCTTTGACACATGTCTCTGACACGTGTGTCCCTGCACAAGCAAGGCCCTTCACCTCTTGGGGGGCTAGGCAGCTCTCTAAGATGATAAGTTGCATTGGGAGAGGTAGGCTCCTTATCGCGGAGTTTCCCATAGGGTCAGCTCCTGTGTTTATCAGCCTCGGAGGATCTGACGCCATTTGGGCCAGCCCCCTTCAATGACAGGTGAGGGGAGTGAGATCCAGAGAGAAGGGATTGGCAGAGATACTGGAGCGGTTTGCCATTTCCTTCTCCAGCTCATTTTACAGATAAGGAAACTGAGGCAAAGAGGATTAAATGACTTGGCCAGGGTCACACAGTTACTAAGTATCTGAGGTCAAATTTGAACTCAGGTCTTCCGACTCCTGGCCACCTCTCCCTCTGCTGCAGCACCACCTAGCTACCCCCCACTCCCCACCCCAGGCTTCCCATAGTTACACAGCTGATTATGGCCAGCTGAGGCCCTGTGTCACAGAAAATAGCCTGGAAGGGACCTTCAGGGAGCTCCCTAGCCACAAGTCCTTCCCCTGGGGTCATATCTCAAGAGGTCCCTCAGCTCTCTTGTTTGCCTTTTAAAGCATTAAGCTGCATCTCAATAGGACTGGCTTCCTTTGTAAGCCTATGTATTATTCTATTTTATGTGTAACACCCCCTGGCTGGGTTTTCTGGCCACAAAGGTTACATATGCATTTAAAACCAGGATTGGAGAAGGGGTCCTTAGGGAGGTTCCACCAGACAGCCCAAGGGTCTGTGACAAAGAAAGGTTAAGACCCCCTGCGGACGGAGAGCCTGAGCCCTCCAGGCTGGGAGCTCCAGACCCATCGGAAGCCCTGTTAGAAGCCCTTGATCAGGCACTCCAAACCCAGCTAGCGTCTCCTCTGCCTTATCTTCATGCTCCTCAGGGACAGCTACACGGCAGGGGTTCTGAACGCACCAAGGATCCGTTGGCAGCCTGGGGAGCCCCGTGGACCCCTTCTCAGAACCATAGTTTACATTTTTAAATAAAATTCTACAGGATTACAAAGGAAGCCAATTTTACTGAAATACAATTTTCCCAACACGATTTAAAAAGGAGTTTGTGGAGCCCAGGTTCACCCTGCCCAACACCCTGTTTATCAAGCTTGTCTCGATATCCTGTATACATAGGCATATACCTACATGCATGTGGGCACACACATGTGTGTACACATGTATGTAAGCATGCATGCATGTGTGAAGGTATACAACACGTATGTATGTGTACTCTCCCCTATGTAGAATGTGAGTTTCTCAGGAACAAAAGTGGTTTCTTTTTGTGCCTTTGGCTTCCCAGGGCCTAGCATAGTGCCTGGTTAATAATGGTGATGGTTTTAACTAACATTTATATAAAACTTTGTATTTGTGTCCTCATAGGGAGCACACATTAGCAAATGTTTGTTGATTGACTGATTGATGATTGATTGATTGATTGATTGGTGGAGCCTTTGCCACCCCTTAACAGTGATGGCAGCTGGCTAGAAGGAGGGTGGAGAGCAAGCCTGCAGCCTGAGGACTGGCCATAAGGTGGTGGTATTCGCTAACAAAGCCCACCACGGGCTCTGCCGTTACCATGGGCCTTTCTGGGGAGGCCAGGAGGGGGGCTGTTAACGGTCTTTCAGCACACAATCCAGCATGTGGCTTTTGTGCTAGCACAAAAATGAGATTTGTCTTAATCCAATGCCCAGCGAGAAAGTGCTTACTTATCACAAATGACATCTGTTATTTTAAATGAAATAAACAAGCCGTCAGAAGGCCCGAAATAGAGCCTTTGTTCGGAAAGCTCCCAGCACAGCCCTCGATCAGCTGCTCTGGACAATTAGTCCTGGAAGCAGCACCTTGTCCCAGCAAGCTTTGCTGAAAGCCCCAGCAGGCCCAAGAAAGGCCATTGACCAGTCCTCAAGCGGAGGGGGGCCACCCTTCTGTGGAAGGTTGAAGCAAATTGGCAGGTGCAGCCTGGGAGAGGCTGCACTCAGCTTCTAATTGACCTGCTTTGAGGAGAGAGGGAGATAGGCCAGGTTTTATGAACAGAGACCCCCCTCACTTACCCTCTGTTTTTTTTAAAAGGAGGTGCAGGGTCCTCTCCGGGCATGCCCAGATGGGGTCTTGAGGTTTTTAAGAACAGTTACCCCTTGCTTTTTTAAGGGGGGGGGGGGTGCAGGGTCCTCTCTGGGCATGCCCAGATGGGGTCTTGAGGTTTTTAAGAACAGTTACCCCTTGCTTTTTTAAGGAGGAGGTGCAGTGTTCTCTCTGGGCATGCCCAGATGGGGTCTTGAGGTTTTTAAGAACAGTTACCCCTTGCTTTTTTCAGGAGGAGGTGCAGTGTTCTCTCTGGGCATGCCCAGATGGGGTCTTGAGGTTTTTATGAACAGTTACCCCATGCTTTTTTAAGGGGGGGGGGTGCAGTGTTCTCTCTGGGCATGCCCAGATGGGGTCTTGAGGTTTTTAAGAACAGTTACCCCTTGCTTTTTTCAGGAGGAGGTGCAGGGTCCTCTCTGGGCATGCCCAGATGGGGTCTTGAGGTTTTTAAGAACAGTTACCCCTTGCTTTTTTAAGGGGGGGTGCAGGGTCCTCTCTGGGCATGCCCAAATAGGGTCTCGGGCTGCATTGAGAGACAGCATCAGAACCAGGAGATGCCACTCCTCAGATGACACCTGAGGTGCTGTGTTCAGCTCTGGGCACCTGCCTTTAAGGAATGGCACTGATGTGCTGCAAAAAGTCTGGAGGGAGGCAACCAGGATGGTGACCACCACACCAAAGGAGAATCTGGAAGAATCTAGAAAGAAATGGGACTGGTCAGGTGGGGAGGAGAGAAGACTCAGGCAGGGCCTGACCCACCCTCTTCAAGTGACTTGTTTTGCTTGGTCCCAGGGAGCAGAGAAAGAGGAACAATGAGGAGGAGTTAGAAAGATGCCAATGTGGGTGCCACTCAAGGAAAGACTTCCTACCGGTCTGAGAGTGGAGTGAGCTGCCGGAGGGAGCCCTGGTTTTCTGCTCACCAGAAGGCATCAGGGGGCACAAGCTGGTACTCCTTGGAGGAGATTGTTGTTGAAGTACAAACAGGCTAGCTGGCTCTCGGGGTCCCCTGAGTTTCTGTGAAACGTGGGACCCTAGGATTTTAGATCTTGTATTTCCCATGTAATAAAGTCATAATGAATTGTTGAGGCCATCTAATTCACTCCATTTTACAGATGAGGAAACTGAGGCAGACTGGACTTTCCTCAGGACATTGCATAGATTTAGAGCTGGAAGGCACTTTAGAGGCTAAGCCTAACCCCCTTATTTTACAAAGGAGGAAACTGAGGCCCAGAGAGGTTTAGTGAGTTGCCTAGGGTCATAATAAGTGAACTTGGACTCCAGTGCCACTTACCCACCCCAAAGTGCCCCTTTCCCTTCCATCTCTCACCCATCCTTGCTCCTCCTTTAGCTCTCCCATTCATCCACCCCCCAGTCCTAAGCACCTAACTTGTCTCATTCCTCAGCTAAGAGGAGTCAAATGATAAGTTAATTTGAGCTGTATGGGTTTCTACATGTACCTGTTCTCTCCCCCATTAGAATGGAAAGCCATTGCAAGTAGGGATTGTTTCATTGTTTGTACTTGTAACGCCAGAGTCCCTGGCACAGAAAGCACTTCATAAATCCCTGTTGATCAATGGATTTTTTTCAAATGCTTTATTAACTTCTTGTTTACATCATTCATTAATGCCAGATTTTGAGTTACAAATTTTCTCTCCATTTTTCTCCCTACCCCCCCAAAATAGAGGTCCCACTGGGTATCCTCTCCTCCAGTCTGCTCTCTCCCATGTCTTCCCTTATACCCCTTCGACTTTTCCAGTAGGTCATGGTGGATCTCTATGCCCCAGTGCCAAATATCTTATTTCCCAATTACGTGTAAAATAGTATTAATAATAGTATATATGTATATGTGTGTATGTGTATATTTTTTTAAACATTTGGTTTTAAAACTTTGAATTCCAGATTCATTCCCTTCCTCCCTCATCACCCACCCTTACTGGGAAGATAAGCAATTCAATATAGGTTGTACATGTGTAACTAATGCAAAACATCACCATAATAGATATATTATAAAAGACTGATTATATTTCCCTTCCTCCTATCCCACCTCCCACTTGTTCTATTCTCTACTTTGATTCTGTCCCTTTTCAAAAGTGGGTGCTTCCAACTTCCCTCCCTTTCCCCAGCCTGCCCTCCCTTCCATCATCCCCTTCCCCCCTACTCTCCTGTAGGGTGAGATACTCTATTTAGTGTGTATGTCATTCCCCCCCTGTGCCAAATTCAATGAGAATAAGGTTGACCCCATTCCCTTTTGCCTTCCTGTTCTTTCCCTCCATTGTAACCATTTTCCCTTGCCTCTTCTATATGCGATAGTTTACCCCATCTCCTCTCATTATATTCCTCTCTCACTTCTTAATTTCAACTTTTAAGTATCATCCCTTCCTATTAAATTCAACTATGCCCTCTATCTATGTATACCTGTAAACATATATACATACATTCACATATGTATTCATATGCCCATATAGCCTTCTTCAACTATTTTCATACTGAGAAAAGTTTCATCAGTTACAACGATTGTTTTTCCATGAAGGGATGTAAATAGTTCAACTTTGATAAGTTCCTTATGATTTCTTTTCCCTGTTTACCTTCTTGTGCTTTTCTTGATTCTTGTATCTGAATGTCAAATTTTCTATTCAACTCTGGTTTTTTCTTCAAGAATGCTTGAAAGTCCTCTGTTCCACTGAATGACCATATTTTCCCCTGAAATGTGATACTCAGTTTTTCTGGGTAAGTGATTATTGGTTTTAATCCTAGCTCCTTTGACCTCCAGAATATCATATTCCACACCCTTCAATCCCTCAATGTAGAAGCTGCCAGATCCTGTTATCCTGATTGTGTTTCCACAATATTCAAATTGTTTCTTCCTGGCTGTTTGTAATATTCTCTCCTTGATCTGGGAATTTCAGAACCTGGCTATAATATTCCTAGGAGTTTTCTTTTTGGGATCTTTTTCAGGAGGTGATTAGTGGATTCTTTCAACTTCTATTTTGCCCTCTGGTTCTAAAACATCAGGGCAATTTTCCTTGAGAATTTCTTGAAGGATGATTTCTAGGTTCTTTCTTTGATCATGGCTTTCAGGTAGTCCAATAATTTTTAAATTATCTCTCCTGGATCTATTTTCCAGGTTAGTGGTTTTTCCCATGAGACATTTCACATTGCCTTCTATTTTTTCATTTCTTTGGATCTCTTTAACAGCATCTTGATTTCTCATAAAGTCACTAGCTTCCATTTGCTCTAATCTAATTCTGAAGGAATGATTCTCCTCAGTAAGCTTTTGAGATTCTTTTTCCATCTGGCAAATTTGGCTTTTTAAGGCATTCTTCTCCTCATTGCTTTTTGAGCCTCTTTTTCCATTTGAGTTAGTCTATTTTTAGGGCATTATTTTCCTCATTCAGGCTGTTGACTCTCCTTTCATAATTTTCTTGCATCATTTTCATTTCTCTTCCCAATTTTTCCTCCACTTCTCTTATCTGCTTCTTAATGCCCTCTGTAGCCTGTAATCAGATTGTATTTTCCTTTGAAGCTTTTGGTGTAGGAATTCTGACTTCATTGTCTTCCTCCTGTTCCATGCTTTGATCCTTTTTGTCCCCAAAATAGGAGTTTAATGTTGGATTCTTCCGTTTGTTTTGCTACCTTTGCCTGGTCATGTTGCCACTCAATTACTTGATTTTGGGGCTTTGTGCCACAGTAGGACTCTGCCACCAGACAGGGGAGCTTTGTTCCAAACACGGGTTTTCTCAGCTGCCGCAGGTATTAGTTGGGTGCCCTCTCTAAAGCCTCCACAAGTTCTAGCAATCTGGTCACACACTCCAGGACCTCCACCCTAGACCTAAATCCAGATCCAAGCAGGTTAAAGCAAGAGCAATTTACCCCTCAGACTGGTTGCTTGGTCCCCCTACACTCTGCAGGCCAGGAGCTGAAGCTTCCATGTGGTGGTGGCTGTGCCACAGCCCTCAGCAGCTTCTTCCCCTGGGGGCAAAGGCCCATGAACTCCCAACTACTGGATCCCAAAGTCCACACTGCACTGACCTCTCACTTTGTCCTTAGCATCTATGTGTTGATAATTCTGGAAACCACCACAGCTACTGGTGATCTGCAGTCCCTCCAGCCAGTGGTTGGTCAGGCCCACCCTGGGGCTAAAACCTCGGGCTCACACTGGCCGGAGCTCAGCTCCCAGAGGGGCTCTGGCTGCTCCCTGCCAGGCTGCTGGACTGTCCTCAGAGGGAGGCTAGCGTCTCTGTGTCATTTTGTGGGTTCTGTAGTCCCACAGTTTGTTCAGAGTTGCCTTTTATATGAATTGGGGAAGGTGGAAGCTAGAGCCCTGAGGAAGTCCTGTTTCTATTCTGTCATCTTGACTCTGCCCCCCAGTCAATGGATTTTTAAGGTTATCTGATACCCCCCACTGGAATGTAAGCTCCTTGAGGACACAGTGCCTGGCACATAATAAGCTCTTAGTAAATATTTATTGACTTTCCAGGCCTTTGCTTCCATGAGCCATGCTATGACTATAATGGATTCTGGTTTCTGCCCTTGGTTTGCTTAGGGGGAGATACTCAGCAAGCCAAAGTGTTAAGAGGGCTGAGTGATTTTTCTTTTCTTTTCTTTTTTTTTTTTTTTTGCTTTTTTGGAGGGCAATTGGGGTTAAGTAACTTGCCCAAGGTCACGCGGCTAGTTTTTTTGTGTGTGTTAAGTGTCTGAGGCCAGATCTGAACTCAGGTCCTTCTGACTCCAGGGCCGACGTTCTACTCACTGCACCACCTAGCTGCCCCCCCAATTTTTTTTTTGGAGGGCAATTGGGTTTTAAGTAACTCGCCCAAGGTCACATGGCTAGGTTTTTTTGTTTGTGTGTGCATTAAGTGTCTGAGGCCAGATCTGAACTCAGGTCCTTCTGACTCCAGGGCCTACACTCTACTCACTGCGCCACCTAGCCGCTCCTTGAGTGATTTTTCTTGCATGATTCCATCTTGACAGCCACAACAGTTGGACCAGTTCACAGCCCCACTCGTCTTCAAAAAGCCCGCCCCCCCACCCCAACATGGACTACTACTATTTTTGTTCATCTTTGGCAATGTGCAGTGTGTAAGGTAAAATCTCCAAGTTTTTAAAATTTGCATTTCAATTACAATTAGTGTTTTGAAGTATGTTTTCAAATGGTCGTTGTAGTTTGCAATCCTTTTGAAATTTGTTCACATTCCTGATTTTTATTAGCATTGTAGATAAATACTAATGAGTTTTGTGTATTTATTTTGCTTTTTGCTACTTTGTTGAAGTTATTAATTTTCTTAATTTGTTTCTTTGTTGATTCTTTGGGGTTTTCTAAGTATTCCATCATACCACCTGCAAAACCATTTGATTGTGTTTTCTCTTTAACTGTGGCTATGCCTTTAGTTTTGTTCTCTCATCATCGCTATGGACAAGTTGAGTTTGAGATATCCCCAGGATATCTAGTTTGAAATGCCCAGTCAGCAATTGGTGATAAAGGACTGAAGTTCAGGATAGAGCCTGGTGTGGGATATATAGGAATGGAAGTCATCTGCAGAGAGATGAGAGTTAAATACAGGGGAGCTGGTGAGATTACCTAGTGAGGCAGTCTGAAGAACCTAGAGATCCAGCAAAAGGAATAGTCAGTCAGGTAGGTGAGCCTAGAGTCAAAAAAGCATCAAATGCAGCAGAAAGGTGAGAACAGAGGAAAAGGATCATCAGATCTGTCAAGTAAGAGACCACTGGTGCCTCTGCAGAGAGAAGTTTCAGCTGGGAGACATTCAGAAAAGGATTGGAGAGTAAGAGGAAGTGTAATATCAAGTGTAGCCAACTTTTCCTAGGAATTTGCCTGAGAAAGGGAGAAGATCTAATAACTTAAGTGGATAACAACAATAGTTAGCATTTAAATAGTTGCTTTAAGCTTTGCAAAGCCCTTTATATATTTGATCCTACCAACGTCGGGTGAGGAAGGTGCTATTTTATAATTCCCATTTTACAGATGGGGAAACTGAGGCACAGAGATATTAAATGCCTTGCCTAGGGTTATACAATTTGTAAGGGTCTGCAACAGAATTAGAATTCAAGCAGGAAACTGAGGTAGTTAGAGGTTAAGCCACTTGCCTGAGGTTGCCCAGCTAGTAAGTGTCTGAGGTTGGATTTGAACAGATCTTCTAAACAACAGGTGAAATAGACAGCAGAACGAGACCCACACATATACACATGTGTTTTACATGTTCTTTTGGACATGGTCAGTAAAGAAATGTGTTCTGCTTGACTATACATATTTGTAAAAGGGGTTTTGTTTTTCTTTCACTCTCAATTAGGGATAAGGGGGAGGGAAAGAAGGTGGATTTTTTTCTGATAAAAAATTTAATAAAAAAAAAAAAGAATCACTTCCATAACAAACTAGACAACCTTTCTTGAATACTTTTTAGTGAGAGGAAAACACTGCCTCCAGAAGCAGCTCTAAATGTTACGAAGTTTGTCCTTAAACTGAGTCCAGATGTGCCTGCCTCTCATGTCCATCCATTGTGTCCAAGCACAGCCTTCTGGGGCTAAGGAGAATCTGTCCACTTCCTCTTCCCCATGGAGGACGGCCTCCAAATATCTGAAGACCTCAATCACACCCTCAATCATCTCTGTTCCAAACCCCCCTAGTTCCTGTTTGTTATCATATGATGTGGTTGGCGGTCTCCTCCTCATTCAGGTCACTCTCCATTTTCTCTCCTCTTGCAGACCTAAGAGAAAGGGACAGAAAGACCGGAATGGGAGTCAAAGAGGAAATGGAAGAGGAAATTTCAGAATCACAACCCTGGGGGTCATCTTGTCCAGTTCCCTCATTTTACAGCTAAGGAAAGGAAGGCCAGGAAGTTTAAATGAGTGCCTGAGAGTGAAAGAAAGCAGAAAGAGATTCAAGATGGCAGCTACCTGGAAATGGTTTGTCCCTCCCCTGAGTTCCTCTGCCCATTTTTGGTAGCTCCCAATACATTTGTAACTATTTGTGTATGTCTTTCCTAAGCGGGACTGCAATATAAGTAAGAGTAAAGTTTATGTCTCTTCCATATACAGTGACCTGCACATAGTAGGTGCTCAGAAAATTATTGTTGAATTGATTCATTTATTTATTCACTCATTAGTTTTCCAAGCACTTTGCTATGTAAGGCCAGTGTCTTGGGGAAAAAAAACAAAGATAAATAAGATGTGGTCCTGAATGAATAAATGAGTGAATGGATGGAGGGATGGATAGATGAGTGAATAAATGATCATGGGAAAGGTGGAGAAGGAGATAGAATAGGGTTGGAGAAAAAAATAGTGTTGGGTTAGCTACATACAAATAAATACCAACTTACAATTGACTTTAGAGTTGTTGGGGGTGGGGTTTCAAGAGAGAGAAAAATATAAAACATTCAATAAGTCTGTGATTTAAATTAAGAATTTAAGACAGTCTTAATAATTTAAGAAATTAAAGATTTATTCAACAATTCCAGCAAATAAGGAGAAAACATTTCATTTGCAGACTATGGACAATTTTAACGGAACAATAGAAAGGGTAGGGAAGAGAGAAAGGAGGCTGAGGGAGAGGGTGTGGAAAGGGAGAAAGAAAATCATAAGGAGGTAGAACAAAAGAGGAGCCAGCAGATTAGAGAAGGGGTGACAGTGTTGTCTCCCCAGTCCCTACCTCTGCCCTTTACCTGTCCCTTCTCTACTATCCCCAAGGTCAGTAGTGTTCCCCCACCCAAAATGAGCTTGGCGTTGCCCCCTCAAGAAACATTTCAATTCTCTGACTCCTCCTGGGTCACCTTCCCCAGCTTTAGGGCACCAAGAGAAGCCTCAGGATCTGGACAGGGAGGAACAGTGAAAACCACAGTCTAGTCTCAGGCAGTCTGAGTATCAGGGCCAGGAGCAAAGTCCAGTGGGGGTGTTTCCAATTCCTACCCTCTTGCCCCTGGGTCCTGCTGCCTCTCCCATGATCCATAGCTAAATTTGTTAGCCCTGGGCCACTTTTATTTCTTAATCTCAAACTGTATTTTCCCACACAGCTTTTCCTGTCCAGAGAAATAATCAGTTCTATTTATTGATGTTATGTATTTTTAGAAATTATGGTCTCTGGGAGTGGAAGTTTGGCACATGAGTTAAAAATTTGCCATTTGGGAAAAACTGGTTGGACACATCCAGGTGATTATAATTTGTCTCCCACAGACTAGAATCCAAGTGAGGCCAGGCCTGCTTGCAATTCCATCCTTCTCCCAACTAGTACCCTTAGACTAGCCATGCCTGCTGTCTGGAATGCTCTTGCTCCTCTTCTCCATTTAGGGGGAGGAGGGGAAATCTCTGGTCTCCTTCAAGATACCTCTCAAGGGTCACCTCCTCCATGAAGCCTCTCCAGAGCCTTCCAGTAGCCAGGGCAGTTCCCTCCCAAATGACCTTGTATCCATTTTCTATATACTCTGCATGTACTGAATGCACATATACTTGTAAATATTCAGCTTATACTTAATGCACATATACTTGTAAATATTCAGCATATATTTAATGCACATATACTTGTAAATATTCTGCAAATACTTAATGCACATATACTTGTATATATTCTGCATATACTTAATGCACATATACTTGTATATATTCTGCACATATATCCACTTCATAAGGTCCCTCTCTTCCTTGAAGACACAGCTGAAGCCTTGGAGCCTTTAATGATTCCCTCTTTTTAGTGCCCTCTTTCCCAAACTACTTGTATATATTTGCATTTATTCACTTTTCATTTATATAAGATATACGTGTGTATATAATATGTACTTGTTGTCTCCACTATTAGAATAAAAAGCTCTGTGCATGTGGGATTGTTCCATTCTCTGTAATTGTATCCCCAGTGCCTAGCATGGTGCCTCACACATAATAGGTACTGATCTAAGCAGGGACCAATCTTGACTCCAGAGGACGGATGATCAAATATACCTTCCACCTGTTGACAGAAAGAAATGAGGCATTCATTATCAGACATGACCATTGGGTTGATTTTTTCTTTTGCTCAATTGAACTTATTTGTTACAAACAAAGAGTTTTATTGGTTGAAGGTAATAGAAGGTCATTGAGAAATGGCAACAGTTTTTTTAAAAAGAGCAACTATAAAATATTTTTTAAAAGACACCTGTGTTCACAAAATGCTCACGCCAGGACCAAAGAACCCAGATCTGACCATGTCCAATGACTGTGCACAAAGGGTTGTTTAGACAAAAGATAAAAGTACAGATTTAAAATAGTTTATAGACCTAAAAACCAGAGAAGGTAGAGCTAGAGTCTTCAGGTATAGTAGAAAGAACTCTGGGCTTGATGTCCCAAGTTCTGATTGTGAATCCTAGCCCTGTTTACCAGGTGTGCATCTTTCGGTAGGTCCCTTTCACATAAGAGGGTGGGACCAGGTGATCACTAAGGTTCCTTCTAGCTATAAATTCTATGATATTTGGGTCCTATGGAGACAGACTTAGATAGTGAGAGCCCATATACCTGATCTAAGAGCCCAGGACCTCCTGTGACCTCACCTCCAATAATACCAATCCACCAAGTCATTCATATGGATACAGCCTTTGTGCATGGTCATTGGAGATGGTCAGGTTTGACCACCCATCCTCTGGAGTCAAGACTGTTCACTGCATAGATCAGATTTCCAAGTCTTTTAATATAATTTCCCTTTGTGTTATTATTATTATTGTGCCAATTGTTTTCTTCCTTCTGCTTATTTCATTCTGCATCCATCCATATGGATGAATATCCATATTAGAATATCCTCCTAAATTTCTCTGAGTTCTTCATATTATGTATCATATACACCAATACATAAATATTGGATTGAAGAGGTATTGTAGGAAGAGTGATAGTTCAGAAGACAGAGGACCTGTATTCAAATCTCACCTAGAAGGGTTGGACTGGGTAGGCTCTGAGGCAGGGGTGTACTGGCCAAAATTGAATAATTGATGTTATCCAGTGACACACTTTAAGTTGAATCTGCATTTATTAACCTTTTCTCCACCACTTTCTCAAGTCTAACTAATCAGTGAAACGATAAATCAAGTCTATTGGGCAATGCAGCTCCTTCCTTCCTTCCTTCCTTCCCTGCTTTTCTCCCTCATTTTCTCCTTCCTGCCTTCTTTCCCTCCATTCACATAAGGAATTATACTCTGCCCAGAGGAATATAAACTTTGATTGCTGAAACCTTGCAACATACCTTGAGGTTTATGGGCTAGATGTTTTTTTAAAGACCATGCTTTAAACCCAAGCACTCTGGCTCTCATTGATTAGTTAACAATAGACCCCAGTTTGTTTGGTCATTGTTTGGGCACTGATGGTTCAGAGTGAGGGTAATGGCAACTGTTTCTATTTTCTGGAGGTCTTACCCCTCCCAGATTGATTTTTTTTTGACTAGGTAAAAGAGGCCATTCTTTGCCTCATTTCTTACATAGCCTTAATCACTGAATGGGTGTTGCCTCAATCAAAGTGAGCACTCAGAAAGACCTTTAGCTTAAAAAGGCCAAGGTCTCCCACTGCCTCCTGGGCCACCCCCAGTTGCCCGGATGTGTATCTGGCTGACAGACCCAGGTGGCTCTGGAGGAAAAAGTGAGGCTAGTGACTTTGCATAGCCCTTCCTCACTTAAATCCAATCTACTTGCAAGTCATGACATCACCTTCCCAATGTCATTGTCCTCTTTGAGAAGGACAAACAACAAATCAAGCCCCCATCGGTGGCTTTTGCCAATTTCTAAGGTATGAAGGTTCCCACTGGAAAGGTAATGCACTGGTTGGGTTGGCTTCAGCACAGCCCACGTCTGATCTCTGAGGTGCCACAGCTCATCCGGGCACTCCTCCATCAACTGGCAGCCAACGCCTCCAATTCTGAACCACTCCAAAGAGCACAGGTGTCTTCTCCCCTGTTTCACACTCACCACTATCTGTGGGATCCGGGCTTCCCTGGGGGAGGGCAGGTGGCTGCAGCAACTCCTCCATTGGCAGTAACTTTGGGGAGCATGGCAGCCCAGGTTATCCATGTGCATAAGGCCAACCCAGGCAGTGATGACTGAAATAATAATAATAAAAACCACCCAAACCTCATAAACTGCCTGGAAGATAAATTCACTCTCCATATTGCTAAGGAATCTTACCAGTCTGCAAAGCAGTTTTGTTCTCTTAACACATCCATGAAATTAGAACAATAGAAACAATTGCTGGTAGAAAAGAAATACTACTTACATTTGTTCGATGCTTTAAAGATTCTAACCCATAGTAGCTGTTTGACCCTGGGCAAGTCCTAGAGCCCCCCCAGTGCACCCAGGCAGTTATAATTATGCAGGTGCTCCTCTACATGGGGGGGTGATCATTTTTACTCATTTTAGCTCCCTATCCCAGTGAAGTCACTGGTCTAGCCAAAAAACCAAACAAACACATTTACAAAGCACCTGATGTATTTGACATGAGCCCGGTAAAGTAAGGCTACAGGTATGAGGACGCTGAGGTTCAAGGACATAATTGACCCACCCAGGATCAGAGAACTAGTAAGTGTCATAGGCTGTGTTTGAACTCAGCCAAGAAGGCTCCAAATGGGAATCAATTGAAAAATGTCTGAACAACAAATTCTCCCAACCGTCAACGAAAGGAACAGCGATTAGGAGCCAGAACTGAATTAGAGTCATTAAATGAGAGTCAGAACCAGTCCATGTCAGGGTCCCTTTGGGGCACTGACCCAGTAGATACATGAGAACTTGAACCCCTGAACCTAGAGCTCTTTGCACAATCCTGTTTGCTCTGTGCCCCTGCCCTTTGGCTGTCACAGATGTCAGAGGCGGCTCACTGGCCTTTACATGCTTCATGCTAATTCCAGATCTCAGCCCTAATCTCTAACATTAATATACTTAGCATAAATCCCCCCAAAAGTCATACTTAACTCCAAATGAATACAAAACCTTAATCTAATGCTAATGGTAAACTCTAGTCTCCATGAATCTAAAGCTAAGCAAAGTTCTTGGCCTTTGGGAAAAGTAATGACCTTCAGGTATATCACCTACTAGGGAGTGGATGCTGTGTTCATACGATCAAAGAACTGAGACCTAAAGGTCTTTGTGATCACCAGGGTCCGACTCTATGCCCTATTTTATTGATGGGAATACTGAGGCCCAGGAGGGCTAACTGATTTGCCTGTGCTCAAAACACCATAAAAATGGAGGGTCTAAGATGTAAATCGAAACCTTTTTAGAATTAATAGGAATGAGTCAAATTACATGGATAAAGTATATATTTTCATGAAGTACTAATTTCCATCATTTTCACATGTCATAAGAATGAAATGTGGTGCACCATTAAGGAATGGATGAGTCAGTCAATCAGCAAGCATTTATTATGTTCCTGCTATGGGTCAGGTAATAGAGATACGAAGGCAGAATAAAAATTTTAAAAATAATAACAGTTAACATTTACATAGTGCTTAATATTACCAGGCACTGTGCTAAGTGCTTTATAATTACTCACTTCTCTGATCTTTACAACAACCCAGCAGAGTGTGCATTCTGTCTGGGAGACAACATATACATATAGAGGTATGGGCTAACTCTTACACCAACAACGTGGGTCCTCAGAGGAGTGACTGATACCTTGGGTTCTTAGGGTAACCAGTGGGTGACTACTCCTAACATTATACCTCATAAGCCCCAACCAGTGTGATTCCCATTAATAATCAGTCATTATATACAATTAGCTCTTAGAAAAGACATTTATTTAAAAGGCATAGCAAGAAAAGTGGTTATGAACATTCCCTCAAAAAACCCAGGGGATTACTTATAGAAATGCATAAATTCTTGTATATTCCTGGTATAAAAATATCAAAATAATCCTGAGTAGGTCAGATGCTTCCAAGGCAAATAACTACACCTCACTTGTAGTGAAACTCTGGGTTCTGCTTGACTAGATAAAACAAAGCATAAAATTGAGCACCCCATGATAGTCAGTATTTGAGCCCAGGACCCCACCACCAGGTCCTTGTGACCCTCCCCCAACCTGTCTGTATTAGTAATTAAATTGTACTTTGCTTGCAATCTGCTCCTCTCTCCGAGTATGTTTTTTTTCTTCCCTTTCCTGTTCCCATCAGCATCCAAACCTAAAACTATTGAAGTTAAATGCCTTGCCTTAAAGGCCATCAGCTTTTAACCCTTCTCAGTAGCCCAAGACTCGAAGAAGGGGAATATGTTTGGCTTGAGACAGCAGATCAATGAATAGAAGTTGCAAAAAGGTCAGTTTCTGCTTGACGGGAGTAAAAATTGCACAGAGCAGAATGTCCAAAAGCCTTGAGAAGTGGTGGAGTCCACTTGGATGTCTTCAGGAAGAGGCAGATGGAGATTTGCTTAATATATTAAATGGCGGACTCCTTTTGTGTATAATTTGGACTAGCTGGCCACTGAGATCCCTTCCGATGTTCAAATTCCCTGATACTGTGGTCAGAATTATTTATCACCAGCAAATCGAAGCTCCAGCCTAAGGGATGGTGGTAGAATGGAAACAGGAATTCTGGGTATCCATACTACCCTTAAGTAGCTACAGAACTTTGAGAAAGTTATATGACATAATTATTAATAGCTATGAAAATAATAATAAAATATGACATCTATAATTGTAGCTCACTCTTTGTAGCTTATAAACAAATGATCTGAAAAAACAGATTGTTTCCGTAAGTAACTAAATATCCTCCTTCCTGTTTATACTTATCACTTACATAGCAAGCCCCTTCTTTTGTAGGTAGAACGAGACCATACTTCAACCCAGCCTCTTTCTGAATAATCACAAACGTCAAGTTAGTAAAATCTGAATGCCGGTAATGAAGTGGAGTTCGTGAAGTTTGGCTATTTACTTGTGGGGTGGGGGAGTGCAGGGTTTTCTAACGTGGCAGTTCGGAAAAGGAAACTCCAGATGCACGAAGATGGTCTGTTTTGTGGTAAATTTCTCCTCCCCCACCCCACAACATCTTTGCGCAGGTTTTAGTTTGCCTTTGTGCAAATCAGTCAAAGTTAAAGAAAGCAAACAATGTTAGCAGAGAAAGTACCTGAGAGACCATCTATCCCAAGCCCCTCCTTTTACAGACAAGACCACTGAGGCTCAAGAATTGTCTGAAGCCCCACCCAGCAGAGATGGCTGCTGGACTATATCCTGACTCCCATGTTCTTTTTACTACAACATAGCATGAGTAATTTGGGGTTTGAGGGGGAGCCATCCCCTTGACAGAGGGGATAGTTGGGAGAAGGGAGGAAAAGAGGCTCCCATCTTTCCCCCTTTTCTTACGTCCCCTTCTGCAGACACGATGTCTGCCTCTGTTCCAGCTGACCTTTGCATAATTCATGGTAATTTCAGATTTTAACTATAATCTCTGCCCTTTATAGAATGGACCAAAAAGATTCAGGTGCTTTGAGAATCCCATTTGGGAAGAGTGTTGTACAGATCATAGAAAATGTCTATTTCTTTGCTTAAAAGGGACAGTCATGTCATTTATTATTAATAAAGGACAGTGGGGGGGTTTCTCTGGTTCCCCAGCTGTGCGGTGGCCACCAAAAGGACAAAGAGAAGATTCTGGCCCCAGGAGGAAGCCACTGGGGAGGATAGATTTCTTTCTCTCCTTTTGAAGCCACAATCTTGCTTCAAGAGAGCGGTTTTCTCACCTCACAATCCAAACCAATGGGCATTCTTTATCCTGACACCTGTGTCTACAAAAGAGGGGAGTCATCAGTTTGCAGAGGAGAGAAGAGAAAGAGAAAAACGTGCCTTTCATAAGTATGCCGACTGTGTAAGCTGAAGGGGAAAATCCATTTCCCTCCAAAGGAAACCACTGAAAGGATTTTTTTTTCCTTCATTATTCCCCACGACTGTCCGTTCTAAGCAAACGTGACTTGAAGTAATGGACGCATTTGTGATTTAATTCTTCAGATACTGATGCTGGTGTTTTTATGTATATAAGTGAATGTGTATGAGAGTGTTTCTGCATATGTGTGAATCTAAGAAGCTCATGTTTCCCAAAGCAGAAGAAAACAAGCATTTATTAGGCATCTACTGTGTGCTAGGCTTGATGCAAAGTATTTTACAATTATCTCATTTGATCCTCACAACAATTCTATGGGGCAGGGGCCCCATTTTATAGGTGAGGAAAAAAGTTAAATGACTTGTCCAGGGTCACACAGCTAGTGAGTGTCTGAGGCTGGATTTTAACTCAGGTCTCCCTGACTCCAGTGTTCTATCCACTGTCCCACCTAGCTGTCTTAGGTAAGGGCCAGAATACAGCAAAGCAAGTGAGGTGGTAGATATATAAATAATTTAGGGGGTGGCTAGGAGATGCAGTGAATAGAATGCCAGCCCTGGAGTCAGGAGGACCTGAGTTCAAATCTGGCCTCAGACACTTAACATGAAAACTAGCTGTGTGACCTTGGGCAAGTCACTTAACCCCAATTACTCTACCTTCCCCCTCCAAAAAAAAGGCAAAAAAAAGAAGAAGAATTTAGCTAAGAGCATTCAATCCTATTCAGTGAGCATTTATTCAGCACCTACTATGTGTCAGCCTATGCACTAAGTTTATGCATAAAGCAAAAAAGCATTCCCCGCCCTCAAGGGGCTTATGTTCTACTTGGGTAACACACTATGAAAACAGTTCAATCTAACAATTACAGGAAAAGTTTCTCCTGGGGTTCATAAGCAGAGACTGGAAGAAGCTGAGGACACATTTCTGTTACAAGCTTGGATATAATTCTTGCTTTTTGTTGGAATTTTAGGCGGGTAACTGTTTTGATTCTCAACAAATTTTGGCCAGGTAGAGACCTAGAAAAAAAAATGAGGAAACAGGCTAATGGTAATAATAGTGAAGGGTGCACATAGCTTGAAGGTTTGTAGCTTCCCAAGAACCCTGTAAGATGGGTACTACAGGTGGCAGTTAGGTGGTATAATAGAAGGCTGGCTTTTGAATCTGGAAGATCTGAGTTTGAATCCTGTCTCAGACTCTTAGTAGCTAGGGGACCCTTGGCAAATCACTTAACCTATTTCAGCCTCAGTTTCCTTATCTGGAAATTGGAGATAAAAATAACAGTAACCTTTTAAGGTTGTTGTGAAAATTGAATGGGATAAGTTATGTATAAAGTGTTTTATTATCCCCATTGTCTAGAAGAGGAAACTGAGGCAGAAGCATGTTGGGCAGGCTACAGGAAATGTCAGGATGGCCTGGTTCTCTGCTAGATGAAGGAACAAGGCTTGTCTATCAGACCTGGGGAGGGGGAGAAGCTAGGAATGGAGGGATGGTTTCCAGTGAGGTGGGAGGGTGGGCATACACAGCAATGGTGCACATGGGTGATAGTGGTCTCTTTGGGGGGGCATCTCTTCTCAAACTCTGTCAGTGGAAAAGGGGGAGACTGTGAAGCAGTCCAGAGGTTCCATGAAGAAAGAAATTATAATGATGGATAAGCACAATGAACAAGCAAGCCAACTTTTCTGCTTTATACTCACACAATGTGTGCATTCAGCTAATGCAGAGAACTTTCCTGAAATCAGACCCAAAAGTTGGCTTCTTAATTGTCTAGAATGAATCTCTGAAAACGCCAAATATCTTATACTCAATTGACTGTCTTGGCAGAACAAAAGTAAAATAATTAGTGTCGACAAGTCAAAGAAAGTCAATAACCCATTAAAGTGTAAGCTCCTTGAAGGCAGAGCCTGCCTTTGCCTTTTTTTTGTTTGTTTGTTTGTTATTCTCAGATCTTGGCACATAGTGTAATGGAAATGCAGATTTAAAGATCTTCCCTGCCCCTAGGCCCTTTGATTGGCTTAAGAGACTTTGATTGGCTTTAAGAGACTCTGAAAACCTTCCTTGATTTGAAAATATGCTCTGCCTCCTAATAGGCTGAATGTGGTCACATGGAGCCTGTGGTGGGAGGCTTGGTTTTCAGGAATGACTACACCTTGATGCTGTGTGATTGGGCAGTGGATCAAAAGGGTGGTTACATTCTTTGAGCCAGGAGAAGGCTATATAAACTCTGATGAGGGGCTTTGCTTTGGGGCTCACTTTGAGAAGTGTTGTGTGATTTGACCAGATGAGACTCTGGGAAGCCGTTGTTGAGAGCCCCCCGGCTTTGAAAACCCAGATGTTGATGCTTCCCTCTCTGGTAACTGTGATTTGGTATTGATATAATGGTAGGACAGTTTGGAAGCCTGTCTGTTTGATCTGTAAGTTCTGTAACTCTGAAGTTTGGGGTGCTGACCTTTTTCCCCTGAACTAGGTAATGTATGTTTGTTTGATTAAAGTAAGCTTGTTAACCCATTTTGAGTTGCTTTCCTTTTGAAAAGCAGATCTAAGAACCTGTGTTGGCAGTCACCCTGGGGATATTGGGGTGCTTGCTACTACACATAGTAGGTGCTTAATAAATGTTTACTGATTGATTAAATAAGCATTTATTAAATGCTCACTATATACCAGGCCTTGTGCTAAGTGCCATATGCCCCATTATGGATAACTGAGTAAAATTCGGAAGTTTACAGAGACAAGAAAGCATAAAACAATAACCAACACTGCCAATGGAAATAAACAATCATGAATCTAGTTCAAATAACATATGAAAATCTGCAAATGTCTTGTCCAGAAGAAAGCAACATGTGATACCTCTTTCCAAAAACAGACTGACTTCTAGTGATTCTGATTCATGATGTGAATTATGTTGCCAAATTATAAAAGATAACCATATTGTTCTGGAAAAAAATTAGGCATTTACCATCAAAACACAATTTCCTTTCTTAAAAAAAAAACAAACAAAAATATGATCAATTCAAGGATCCCACCCAACTTTAGTTAGGATTAGCATAGGAAGAAATTTTTAAAATTTTGTGATGCATCTTACAAGGCCAGCCATCAAAACCAATTATTAGAGCCTGGAGCTGTTGGCAAAGGGGTCTAGCTGTGCCCTGAGGCTTCAAGGCCATCCAGCTGCCTGCAGCTGCCAATTATTCCCTAGGTTGGAAAATCTTTGGCACTTTCTCTTACTGCCTCATTTGTTAGAGGTGTGTGGCAGAAGGATCCTATAATCATAGCTTTGGAGAAAGTCCTCAGGGCCATCTGAGAACAACCAATTCATTTTACAGATGAAAAAAATGGAGGTCTAGACTATTTAAGTGATTTGCCTAAGGTCACAGTAAATGCATAGCAGAGTCAGGATTCAGACTCAAGATTTTTACTCCAAATACAGACTTTTCAAGAGGGGGAAGCAGGCAGGACTGAGGTTGTGTATGAAAGTTTGAGATCCTAGAACCTTGGAGATGTCAGTGGGGCAGATAATGGTGTCATTAGACTGTGTTCTGGCTCCTAGAACGAGGGTTCACCCTTTCTAGAATCATATAAACACTGGGAAGCCCAAGCAAATTCTGGATTTGAATTGCATGTTTCTGAGTTTCTTGTATTTTCTGCAAGGGTAAGTCTAGGTGGTAAGATGGGACCTAGTATTTGGGTCCTGAGTGACAGCTTCATGAAGACATTCACAATAAGAGGTCCCCTGCCACCAAGGATAAAACACTCATTGATGCCAATCACAAGGTAATTACTAGGTAAGTTGTTTGTGATATTGTTAGATTTGGGGTAAAAGTCATCTGAAACCACAAGAGCGACGTCTTGACTTGCTTGAACTTAGAGCTGGAAGGACCCTCCTTTATTTTACAGATGAAGACCCCATCCAAGGGAACAGCATTTACCTGCATCCACATTGGATGCCTCTTTCCTTCTCCACCAGTCCTCAGAGATCCCAGGTATGATTCACAATCTCAGCCACTTGTGCTTTTAAGACGAGGGGTGTGACTGCCGCAGGTGATATCCGTTTTGGGCAGCCCCGTGCTCTCTTCTGGGTTCTATATATTTGTTGGAAACTCAGTTTTATAAGCCATGACAACAGGTTAAAAATTATTTTTAAAAATCAGCTTAAATGGTAAATGGATGCCATACAACAGAAGGGGAATTCTCCTGGAGGGAGAGGGAAGAAAGTGTTACAAAACCAAACAGTAAGAGCTTACAAATCCAAAACACTGAGAATTAGAAGTCAGTTACTTCTTGGGGAGGAAGGGGCAAGCTGGGAGAAGTCCATTTGCATCAAGGAATGGCAGCAAAGTCAGGACAGCCCATTAGCAAATTGTTTATTTTGAGGGACAAAAGTTTTCACAAAGAGCTTTAGCTCATCTTTATCTTTTAATTATGACATGTACACAGGTGATTCAAACCAATGGGAAAATATCCTCTTGATATATAGCACATGTAAAATATGACTACCTCTCCCACTCTAGAAAATTAAGCTACTATAATTATTTTAGCACATTAAGAACAGTAAATTTTTATAGAAACCTGGGTTTTTTTTAAAGGGTATAGTGGAAAAACACTCCCAGAGGACCTATGTTGAAAGGCTACCTCTGAGGCTTAATGCCTGTGTGACTTTGGACAAATCACTTAACCACCATGAGCCTCAGTTAATCGGTAAAATGAGGTCACCCTAGATGACCTCTGAGGTCCCCTCCAGCTCTAGACTAATGAGCTTATAAATCTGCATTTGTCACTTATAACAAATAATTGACTCATCTCAACCCTCAGAGGAACTGCTAAAGGTATTATTGTTATTATTATTTTGTTTTTTGGAGTAGGGAAGGCAGGGCAATTGGGGTTAAGTGACTTGCCCAAGGTCACACAGCTAGTATGTGTTAAGTGTCTGAGGCTGGATTTGAACTCAGGTCCTCCTGACTTCAGGGCTGGTGCTCTATTCATTGCACCACCTAGCCACCCCCAATAAAGGTATTATTAAAGGCAGCTGGGTGGCTCAGTGGAGTGAGCACTGAAGGAAGACTTGAGTTCAAATCCAGCCTCAAACATGTTCATGAGTCATTTTGCCCTTGTCTGTCTCAGTTTCCTTTTCTATAAATGGGGATAATAACAATGCCCACCTCCCAGAGTTGTTGTGGGGATCAAAGCTGGTCATGTTTGTATAAGTGTTTTATAAACCTTAGAGCACCATATAAATGCTAGCTCTTATTAACCCCATTCTATAGATTAGGAAACTGAGACCCAAAAATATAAAGTGACTAGCACAGCGCAGGAGTCTGAGGCAGTTTAGACACTATGCAATGCTTACTCTCTAATATGTCAAGTAGATGATGTAAACCTACTTTACACGATAAGAAAAGTATACAAAGAAAACATTCTATTCATAAGAAATCTTCCTTTGAAATAATTTCCTGAAATTAAAAATAGATAATGTGTAATTTTACCTTTTTCTGGTTCATTCCTGCTAGGGCTCTGCAAGCTAAGCAGGGATGACTGTGCTTATTTCTGGTGAGGGCACGGCCATCTTTCCAGTCTACCAGGTTCCTAACTCCTAAGATATCCCGGACTCTCCTTTCTCACCCCCATCTCCAGTCTCTTTTAAACCCTGTGGACTCTGCCTGCAGGACATTTATGCCATCATCATCCATGATCCTGTGGCCTCACCAAACTTCTGCCTGGCCCTCTCCTCCAAACTGGCCATGATGCTTCTGGTTACTCCCCTCTCCAGTTCAAACCATCCTTCACATCCCTATCATAATCATCCTCTTAGGGCTCAGTCCTGACCAAGGGACTCCCTGCTCAAAAACCTGCAGTCATCCCCTAAAAACTGACCACAACATACAATGCAAACTCACTGCCTGAGGACTGCTGGCCCTTGGCAATATGGTGCCCAACTCTCTTTGTAGATCCCCCCCACCCCCCCAACATGATATTCTTCTTTATAAACTTTACCTTCCAGCCAGACTGGGCTACAAACCATTCCTTAAGCGTGATGCTTCATTTCCTGCCTTTGGGCTTCTCAGAAGACATTCTCTGTGCCCTCCTTGCCCCTCCAGATCCTCCTCCTCATTCAAGGCTCAGCTCAAATGCTTCTCCAAGACTTTCTTCATCCTTCCAGTGGTTTTCCTTGTACTACACCTATCTGGCTAGAGGTGTCATTCTTCCAGTAGAACATAAGCTCCCTGTGGGCAGGCATCAGCTTGCTTTTGTCTCTGTGTCCCCAGCACCTGGCACAGTGGTATACCTGTATACACATTGTTTGAATTGAATCCAATTGAAAGGTCAGAAAATCTGAGTAAAACAAATACTTTGATTCTAAAGGCTAAGTGACAAATACGTGTCATCAGATTCGTGCTTTTTTGGCTTCCTGGGATAGAATGATGATGATTAAGCCTCATCTAACCCTTTAAGGTTTGCAAGTACTTGATGACTATGATCTCACTTAATCCTTCCGACAACACTACATTTGTCAGATAAGGAATCTGAGGCTTTTGCATAAGCCTGGCCCCTTTCCTGGAATACTCTCCCTTCCTCTCTACCTCCAAGAACCCTGACTTCTATCAGAGTCCAAGCCAAGTGCCACCTCCCCCCTGAGGCCCTCCGTGATCCATCCCTCCAACCAGCTCACAGGACCTCTCCCCTCCCCATCAAAGTGGTCCCAAATCCTTTTGAAAACCTTATCTTTACTCCTGTGGTGATTCAATGGGATCTCCCTCCCAGAGTGAGTCTGCCCCGTCTCTCCCTCGGGGATCTACGGGCACTCCTGAGGAGATGAAGGCGGCTTTCTCAAGCTATCCCATTGGGCAGATGTCTAGTACGATCTACGCCCCCCAGCGACCAGCACCCACAGTTCCCTTTAACCAATTCTTATCAATTTGGCCTTAGGAAGGGATATTTGCTTCCCCCACCAATCCATGTCTGAATTCAACATCACTGCCAGCTAAGTCCCTGCCTTAGATAAGCTGGGTTCCCGGTCTCGGCTCCTTAATGCTAGGCTGACTGACCGGGTGTAGACGCCAGTGCTGGACCTCCTGGTCCTGAAAGCTCAGCAGTCATCAGGCCAGAACCAGCTCCAGTCTCCTGAGAATGTACTCATGGACCTTGGCCGTGGGAGGCCTGAGGTCTCTCCTCTGACACCACTGCTGTTTCCCTTCTGTCACTGAAGCACAGTCACAAAGGGAGGAATCAGAAGGAGGCCAGGCTCTGGTTAATTGGTTTGGTTTTTCAGTCGTGTCTGGCCCTCCGTGACTCCATTGCGGGTTTTCTTGGCAGAGATACTGGACTATTTCCTTCTCCAGCACATTTCATAGATGGGGAAACTGAGGAAAACAGGGTAAAGTGACTTGCCCAAGGTAACACAGCTGGTAAGTGTCTGAGGGCACTGTGGTGCCCCAATATACAGACTATCTGTACAAGCTCCCCAGTCCACAGGGGTCTTAACACAGGGCATTGTGTGCATGCTCCTAAGGACCGGGCTCTGTGGCCTCACAGAATGTAAGCTTCCTGAAGGCGTTTTTTCAGTACCTTGCATAAGGCATTTACTAAATTCTTGTCATTGAGTGACCCCTGGTGCATCTCAGACTTTCAGGACTGGAAAGGTCGTGAAGATCCATCTTCTAGTCCAACCCCAACCTGGGCTGGGGGGGAAAGAGGGGTGGGGAACACCTTCTACAGCATGGTCCTCAAGACCCCCTCTCCCTAGAGCCAGTGCCTTCCACTTATCGACCAATCTCATTGTTACCAAGGTTCTATTTACCTCCTGTCACTTCTCTTGAAGGCAGCTAGGTGGTGCAATGGGCACATGCTGGGCTGGAGTCAGGAAGACCTGAGTTCAAATATGCCTCCAGATACTTATAAGCTGTGTGACCCTGGGCAAGTCACTTAACCCTGCTGACCTCAGTTTCCTCATCTGTAAAATGAGCTAGAAAAGGAAATGACAATGTTTAATATCCCAGTATCTTTGCCATGAAAACCCTCATTGGGGTCATGAAGAGTTGGACAGGACTGAACAATAATAACAACACCTCAGTTTTCTGCTCTGTGAAGTGGAGATGATAATGCCAGGGAGTGCTTCCTGGGCTTGTTGTGAGCATCAGGGACAGCGTGTGGAAGCACTCTGCTCTGTAAATGTTTGCTGTGATGGGAATGATGACGATGACGGTGGTGCGGTCTGACCCTGGAAGCACAGAGAGGAACTGTTACCTCTGTTCCTGGCAGCTATGTTTCTCTTACTGCAGCCCGAGGACATTCATTTTCTTGTTCCCCAAATCACAGTTTGACTCACATTGAGCTGCAAAAAACACCCAGTGCCCTCAAACCTCCAGAACAAGAGTTTTTAGCCTGGCTTCCACTTTCTGGTTTTTTGAAAATATTTTTATAGCTGCATTTCAATCTAATTGGCTTCCTTTGTAATTCTATCCATTTTATTTATGCATTTGAAAATCTTGGTCCGAGGAGGGGCCCCTAAGGCTTCACCAGATAGCCAAAAGGGCCCACGATACAGGTTACCCCCATCTATGTCCTTTTTAGACAAAATAACTTCCTTTAACTATTTTTGACAATATAGGCTTTCCTCATTTTGTACTTTTAAAGGTGACTTTATTTCAATACAAATAAAGACTTCATAGAGAACTCTGAAAATTCACCAAATTAGATGCACATTAGACTCTCAAAATCCTTTCAGACCCCCTACTCTTTCATTTAGTGCGTTAGTTATCCCTCCCAGTTCTGAACTATCTTCAAGTTTTATAAGTTCACCATCTAAGCCTTTTTTTTTTCCAAATCACTGATAAAAAATGTTACTAGCACAGAGCCAAACACAGATTCCTGGGGCCCTCCATGGAAGACTCCTATCCCATTGAAAACAAATCCTGAATGACTCCAATTCAGGAATAACTTAAAATGTGGGGGATTTTATCAAAACCTTTGTCTCTAATTGGGTAACCTCTTTCTACATCTTTCCTCTGTAGTAAAACCGTACCACTTTAATAACCCTATCAAAAAAAAAAAGGAAATAAGATCTATTGGGCATTATCTGGCTTTCATGAAGCCCCCTATATCTGGGCTATTGACTTGAACTCATCAAAGACAGCTAAGTACTCTCATTAGCTCAGGGGTTTTTGTAGAAGGTACCCTCATGAGGGCATAGTGGCCAATTATAGAGTGCCAAAAGTAGAGTGAAAAGTAGAATGAAATGGTTGGCCCCATCCTTTCCTCAGGGGTCCAGGAGGAACTCACCTTTGGGTCAAGAGGACATACTACCAGGAAAATTAATCTGACTTTGGAGAAAAGTCTTAGTTATAAAACACAGTTGTGATTTAGGATTTGGTGTCAAGGACACTGGACTTGGATGACCCTGGAGGAGACAGTGAGGATGACCACTTGCATCTCTGCCTCACTTAAATCCAATTCACATCCAAGTCAAGACTTCACCCTCACAATGCCATTGGGCCTCTTCAAGAACAAAGGATGGACAACAACAACCTGGGTTGTAAATCCATTCACAGTAGCATAGTTTTAAAGGAAATCAAGTCCAACCCTTTCACTGAATGGATGAAGAAACTTGAGGCAGGAAGAGGTTAGTTTACTTGCAAGATCACACAGGTAGTAAATGACTGAGGCAGAATTTGAACTCAGGACTTCCTCACTCCAACTGTTCCACTCCATCCACTAAGCCATCCAGATACCTCTAACCTGCTATCCAGCGTTGGGCCTCGATTTCCTCACCTTCGAAAGGAAGGTATTAAGGCTCCTCCCACTTCTGGGATTCCATGTTAATACTTTCAAATATATGGAGTAACTGCTGACCTGAAAATGGAAAGAGAAAGCTGGCCAATTTGTCTCAGAGACTCTTAGATAAGAATAATCGACCATTAACATATCCATTATTAACAAAGGCATTTATTTGCATGCAAAGCAGTTTAAAAACAGTTTATTGGCAAGTACATGTAGGCTCCACATTTCTCTTGTTTATATCCTTCATTTGCTAGGCAAACTTTGACTCCCCTTCTATATCTAGTGATTAGAATGCTCTAATAATGGTGTTCTTATTGATGATTCTAAATTAAAGGAGCTTAAAATTAATGAGTTCTTAGGGCACAGAGGCAAAAGAGTAACTCTCAAAATTATAGATGTTTTCCCTGGCTCTAACCCATTTATTTAACATGTTTCTCAGATCTCAACTGCTTTTAACTAATTCTGAACAATGTCTTAACAGCCTCAAAGTTCTTTACTTTGCACAAGCTCATCCAGGTCCCTGTTGCTACAATTAAGTGGGTTTGGGTTTTTTTTTTATCCTCAGGAGAGCTGAAGAACAGGGATTTACTATCCTCTTTCACATGTAAGATAACTTCAGACATTTCTCAATCTTTTTGTTTACTCCTGGTTAATTAAGCCCGTTTTTCTCTCCTAGTTTCTAACCCTTTAATCTTCCAAAGATGTCATCTGAAACAGGGAAAGTTAGCCACAAAGGCTGTGAAATGAGAAAGTACAGGATGTATCTGGAGACCAAAGGGTTGTCTTGGTGGTTCTTCCCGCTCTGACACTGGTCACTGAGTTCTTGGGTGGCTTTAACCCTGGGTTTCCCCAAAGTCTGGGTTTCATGTTTGAGTTTCAGGCCTTCAGATTCTTAGTTCCCCTTGCCAGCCATGACCGTCTTCCTCTCTTGATTCCTATCAATCATTTGTCCCGCTCCCATTTGGAAAAACAAAACACAACAAAGTCTTCCTAATACTTAGAGCTACCACAAAATGGAAGTGCCATTTCTGGAGGTGGTGAGTTTCCCTTCAAGCAATCCCTTCATCGTCATATGTTTGAGATGCTGGACACAAGATGCTTGTCCTGAGACATTTGGTTAGGATGTGCAGACCCTGAGGTCCCTTCCAACTCTGACAATTCATGACTGGGGATTTTTGACTTGGATTGAACCATCAGTGTTAATGGCATTCAGTTCTTCCCTATCCTTTGCATGCACAGATTGACCTCATGGTTTCAGATCTATTTTCAGACTCCTGCTTTGCATACATGCCTATACCAACTGATACTTTTTGGTTCCGTGTTCTGATTCCTGGACTTCATTGGGCCCTACAAGGCTGCCTAGATTCTGGGTTCTAGACTTTCCTTCTCTGAAAGGTCTTGCTACCACTGGAATTCCTGTTCTCACTGACAGCCTGGGGAAAACTGCTACCATTCCCTTCTGTAAATCATTCAGGGTTACTAGCAGCTTACACTGGAGAAGCAAAACAAAATGTTCAAGCAGGCCCTGTGCTAAGCACCTTATCAACATTATCTCACGAAAACTCTGAGGAGTAGGTGCTCTTATTAGTCCTCTTTTTTTTTTGTTTTTTGGAGGGCAGTTGGGGTTAAGTGACTTACCCAAGGTCACATGGCTAGTTTTTGTGTTGTGTCTGAAACCGCATTTGAATTCAGGTCCTCCTGATTCCAGGGCCAGTGCTCTATTCACTGCACCACCCAGCCACCCCTATTAGTCCTCCTTTTGCAACCCAGGAAACCTGAGTCAGAAAGAGGTCATATACCTAGGAAGTATTTGAGGTTAGATTTGAATTTGGGGTCAGAATCCAGGACCAGCACTCTAGTCATGGGTCACCTAGCTGCCTCTAGGATCACAGAAACATAAATTTAGAATTGGAAAGAATCATGAAAAAAAAGAAAAAGATAGAAAGAAAGAAAGAGAGAAAGAAAGAAAGAGAGAAAGAAAGAAGGAAGGAAAAAGGAAGAAAGAAAAAGAAAGAAAGAGAAAGAGAGAGAAAGGAGGGAAGGAAGGAAGGAAGGAAGGAAGGAAGGAAGGAAGGGAGGAAGAAGGAGGGAAGATTCATGGGATCATAGACAAAGCCGGAAGGGAACTGAGCATAAAGGCCACTGAGTTCAACCCCATCCCCCATTTTGCAGATGAGGAAACAGAGGCACAGAGTTTAAACGACTTGCCCCCAGGTCATCACACCTAGTATCTTGCAGGTCATCCAGCCCAATCCCATCATTTTATGGGGGATATACCTGGGGAGTTGGGAGCCAGCTGGAGCCAGCCAGTTGTTAAATTTTCAGTGAGAATATTTATACTTTGGGAATCAGTAGAATTACAAATCAGGGCTTGATTTATTGTTTTGTTGATTGTCTAGATCTAAGAAATAAAAATATTAATAATGCAGATCAAATTTTAAAGTGTTTGCACATACATTTTTTTCCTTTAGAGAGTTTGCTGTTAAATATTCATTAACATATTCTTAGACACCCCATGGGCAGCTAGGTGGCGCCATAGTGCACAGAGCACTGGGTCTAGAGGCAAAAAGGCTCATCTTCTGAGCTCAAATTTGACCTCAGACAAACTAGCTGTGTGACCCTGGGCAAGTCACTTAACCCTGTTTGCAACAACCACAACAGAAAAGAAAGAAAATTGAAGTGTGGGAAAATGTCAAAAACTGGGAATATCAGGGAAGGATACTGGTGGTTGTGCCTTTCAGAATGACTTCTGCATGGCCCTCTATTTCTTCACAAACACACAGGAACTGTTTATCAGGGACCAGGTGGCATCAGACCTATTTTGTGATCAGCCAGATGAATCAGAAAGTGCTTTCTTCCCCCCGCTGATACATTCTACTAGTAATGCCAATAATGCTTTCCTGGAAATTGGCAGATCTGAGAGTCTTTAGGTCTTAAAACACTTGTTAGTTTTGTTTTGGTTTTACTAAGTGAAAATACTAACTCAAAGTCTTTTGGGGCAGCGTATTGAGAACCAGAAATTGGAAGACAGAATTGACAAAGGCAAGAGGTGCTCAGAGGTGAGGGGTGTTCACCAAAGCAGCCCACTGTGGAGCTAACACAGTTCTCCAAATGATCCATGGACTAGCCCCAAAGTCAAATCCTACAAAAAATGTGTGGGTTTTATTGGTATTTCTTTGCTATAGATTCTAACCATTGCTCTAAAAGCCCACAAATGTTTAAAGAAATAGCTAAATAATTATTTATCCAAGCAAAAGCTTATAATTGTTTTTGAGGAGTAGGGGGCAAACTACATTCATCCATTCATTCAACAAACATTTGTAGGCAGGGTCCCCTATGCCTCTAGAACTATTTGCTTTTTCTAAGGTTTGGGAAACCACTTTGGATAACCAACTATTCAAACCAGGAGTTAGCTCATGAGCCCCCACCCATTGGTTACTCTATTGCCATAGATACACTAGAGGCACATATATCCACTATTATTTTTCATCAAAATATGAAGCAAGTCAAAGAAAAAAGGAAATACAACAGAAAGCTAGTGTACATGCTGCCCATAACCAGAGGGCCGCTGTTTCCCTACAACCTACCCAAAGGCAATGGAGAGTCACCATTCCACAAAATTCCCAGGCATCTCTTTGTACAAAAGTATTTACAGCAGCTCTTTTTTGTAGTGGCTAAGAATTAGAAATGAAGGGATGTCCATCAATTGGGGAATGGCTGAACAAGTTGTGGTATATGAATGTAATGGAATATTATTGTGCTATAAGAAATGATGAGCAGGCAGATTTCAGAAAAAAACTGGAAAGACTTATATGAACTGATGCCTAGTGAAGTGAGCAGACCAGGAGTAACAGCTTTGTACAATGAAGGATTGTGAATGACTTAGCTGTTCTCAGCAATAGAATGATCCAAGACAATCCTAAAGGACTCATGATGAAAAATGCTATCCACGTCCAGAGAAAGAAATGATGGAGTCTGAATGCAGATAGAAGTGTACTCCTTCTTTCCTTCCTTCACTCCTTCCTTCCTTCCTCCCTCCCTCCTTCCTTCCCTCCTTTCATTTTAAGTTTTCTTCCACAAAATGAATCTATATCAAATTGTCCCAGAGGGGGAAAGGGGAGGGAGGGAGTGATGGAATTTGAAACTCAAAACTTGAAAAAAAAAAAAAGGATTCTTAAAGGAAAAAAAATCCCAGGCATCACAACCTGTCAGTAGAAGGACAGTTTGGCTAGAGAACACTGTCCACAAATAGACTACCAAAACTACCCTCCTCTGGCTTAGTGCAGTTGCTTGGCACAAACTGGATGCTTAATATATACTTTTCAGTTAATACACATTTATTAATCTGGCCTCAGACACCTTACTAGCTGTGTGATCCTGGCCAAGCCACGTAACTCCTTTTTGCCTCAACTTTCTCATCTGTTAAACAGGAATAAGAACAGTGCCTGCCTCCCAGTATTGTGAAAAGCCAATGAGATAATAATCATAAAATGCTTAGTGCAGTTTTTGGTACATAATAAGCACCACATAAATGTTAGCTATAATCATTATTATTACTATGTATTAGGCACCAAGCTAAGCACTGAGGATACAAAGAAAGGCAAAAGACAGTCCCTGTCTTGAGGAGCCCTGATGGCATGCTGATTGTTGACAGATTGGCACCAGTCAGGTCAGTTCTGCCTTCCCATCTCTCTTCTGGTCTCCAGATAACACCTCTGCCTCTTGCTTTGCTGAAATGGTTCCTGAACGGAAAGGTTTGAGCACCAATGATAAGACAGGAATCACCTTTGGGATCACAGACCACTCTAGATCCTCTAAGAAGTGGCTATTGCACCAGTGGAAAAGTGGCATCTCAAAATTTATTTATTTTTACATTGATAAAGTCACTGAAATTAACCTCCAATTAAATCCAATTAAAATACTCATTTACCTCAAATGAACCAAGTATTATTTATGGGACCCTGACATTCATGACTAGACTTGAGAGGGAACCAGGGATGAAGAAAAGCCAGGGATGGGCATGTTGGAAACCGAAGTCGGCTCCTTCAGATTAATTAGTATAATTAACATGAGACTAAACATGAGAAGGAATCAGTATATGGATTCTCTCTGTTGCATGTTTACCTCTCAGGTCCTGTCCTGCATGGCTTCACAAACCATCTTTTCAAAAAGTGGTAACACTCGTAAAATATTGATAGTTTCTTAATAACTGCATTATTCGAACAGCCTCATCCAAACTCCCCAAGAAAGAGGCAGATGTTCTAGCCTGGCCTGTTGCCATCCAGCTGTTTTGGGTTTTTTTTTTTTCAGGGAAGGATTAAGTATTTGGGTCTTTTAAAAACACTTGGCTGGCTCCTCCGTCTGCCTCTCTAGCTATTTGGAATTGGGACCTTCAGGGCTAAGAGGCTTGGCCTCAGCTGTGACTGACAGCAGTATTCTCTTCCAAAGCCCCCATTTTAGAAGAGCAGATAGACTGCTGACAGCAGAGAGAGAGAAGATGGCCCTGTGGTGACTGACATTTAAAACCTCTAAATGCCTTTCACAAAGGGAAAGCCTGGGTGAGCTGAACAGAATAACAAGGGGGAAAGAAAGAGGCAGGAAGAAGGAAGGATTCAGAGGTAATAGGGGACTGAGACAAGAGACTCAATGTGTAAAGGTCCTTGGAAGTAAATGATCCCATCTTGGGATATTTCCGTTTATTCATGCATTCATTCAACAAACATTTGTAGCCAGGGTCCCCATGGCCCTGGAACCATTTGCTGCTTTCTAGGCTTGGAGCTATTTTGAATAATCAGCTATGCAAAACTACAGGGAATTCAGTCATTTAAAAAATATATACACATAAAACCAATAAAATATTTAATGGAAACATGAAGCAAGGTAAATAACCAAGGAAGCAAATTGGATAGCTAGTCGGTATGGTGTCCCTGCTGAGATGTCCCTGCTGCTTCTCCTCTGGTGGCAGGAGTTTCTTAGGGGTGTGCTGGTAATTCCATCCCCTACCCTTGAGGAGAAAGTCATCACCTTTTGACCAGAGGATAGGTTCCACAGTCTCCGTTCAATCATGTCCTAAGGGCTCCAAATGTCTGGTCCAAGTCAGCTCCCTTTCTGCCACCTTTCTCCCATTCTCTGGGGGCCCGACTGGTACAACCAACTTCCCTTCTCAAATTCCCTGGTTTCTCAAATGGTCCTTCTCCCCTGTGTCTCCTCTCCTGTCTCCTCCACCATGAGATCTGCATTAGCCTTTTAAACTGGACATGATGAAGATGGGCACACTAATGTATTGTTGTGAATCAGTGCCACCATTTTGGAAAGCAATTGGGAATTCTGCAAACAAAGTGACCAAAATGTCCATGTTCTTTGACCCAGAGATCCCACTGCCTGGCGTATAACTCAAGTTGTTCAGTGATAAAAAGGAAGAGAGACTGAGGCCCAAAGAGGTCAAATCAATTTTCCAAGATCACACGGGTGTTAAGTGGTGAAGCCAGGGCTGGATTCCTGGTCTACCAAGAGCCAATTCCTCTCTGCTATGATTCCTCTCTGCATTGACGTTAGACCCAGGACATTAACTTGGGCATACTACATAGCCCAAGCATCAAAAAGCTAAGGGAATGGGGGGCTTTACTCTGAGGCACCATAATTCGCATTCACACACTCTATCCCCACTGAAATACATTACGGCAGCCCCTGGACAGCAAGTTCAGCACATAATGTAGCTATGCCTTACCTTTCCCCTCAGACCCCCTCCTCTTCTTCTGTTTGGGGCACCATCCCTCAAATGCCTGGCTGGAATCCTGGGAGGGGCCTGTCCTTCCATTCTTCACTTTCCCTCCTGCTACTGGTCCAGTCATCTGCCAAGTCCTATCAATCTCTTCTGTCTCCTCCTCTTCCATCAAGAAGCTACTACCCTGGATCAGGCTTTGCTCCTCTTTCTCCTGGACGATTTACAATAAAGCCCAATTGGTTCCTCTTCCTCTAGTCTCTGTCTCCTCCCATCTAATCTCCACAGGACGCCAAAGTGGTATTCTCAAAGCTCAGTCCTGACCATAGCATTCCCATGCTTAAAGGCTTCCAGGATAAAATTCAATCTCCCCTGGCATTTAAAGCTCTATCCTGCATGCTCCAAACTATTTTCCAGACTGATATCACATTACTCCCTCTCATGCATTCTACATTCTAGGCGATTGAGTCTCCTAAAGGATGTTCCATCATCTCCTGCCTTTGGATAGACTCTTAACACCCATGCCTGGCACACTGTCTTGTCTCGCCTCTGTTAAGGTCCCAGCTCAGATGCTGCTGAGTACAGGCGGTTTTCTTGATCCCCTCTCCTCACCCTCCACCCCCAATTACTCTGTATGTCATTTGTATTTGAGAGCCACCAGGGCAGATAGAGAACTGACCTCAGAGTCAAGAGGTGGGTTCAGGTCCTGCCCCATACACATACTATTGTGTGTGAAAGTTAACTAACCTCTTAATGCCCCTGAGCAGCTTCTAAAATTAAGTTACAGAAAGGTTTCTGGGCTGTTTTCAGAGCCAGGAGTTTCTTAGGGGTGTGCTGGTAAACGTTTAACAACCAGCACTCTGAAAAAAAATGTACATGGACTTCCTTTACAATTTACTCTTCATTATTAACATTTTCTCCACCATGTTCTTAAATCTAATGACACAAGATGGAGTCAAATGGCTTTTTAAAAATTTTTTGGTCTTTATTAATTTGTTTACTTTTAGTTTACAAAATTCAGTTCCACAATTCCTTGAGTTTCAAATTTTCTCTCCTTTCCCCCTTCTTTCCCACTCCCTCCCCGCATGACGGCATACAATCAAGTACAGGATCTGTATAAAGAAGGATTGTATCAGGTGGAATGAACCATGGGAAAGAGGAAACAAAACCAAACAAGAAAAAGACAGAGAGCAGGTAGTTTGCTTCAATCTGGATTCAAACTCGGTTCTTTCTAGTTCTTTCTCTGGATGTAGACATCTCTCTCCACCATGAGTCTTTTGGGGTTGACTTATAACCCTGCATTGCTGAGAAGAGTCCAGTCCATCAAAGTTGGTATTCACACATACATTGTGTCTGTGATTGTGTACAAATTTCTCCTGGCTCTATTCTTCTCACTCAGCATTAGACTGTATAAGGCTCTCCAGGTAAATCTCCATCTGCTCCTCATTTCTTATAGCACAATAGTATTCCATTATATTCATATACCACAACTTGTTCAGCCACTCCCCAATGGATGGGCACCCCCTTAATTTCTAATTCTTTGCCACCACAAAAAGAACTGCTATAAATATTTTTGTACATATGGGTCTTCTTCCCACTTCTATGATCTCTTTGGGATACAACCCTAGAAGTGGTATTGCTGGATCAAAGGGTATGAAATTATTTATAGCCCTTTGGGCATAATTCCAGATTGCTCTCCAGAAAGGTTGGATCAGTTCACAACTCCACCAGCAATGCATTAGTATTCCAATTTGCCTACATCCTCTCCAGCATTTGTCATTTTCCTGTTTTGTCATCAAATGGCTTTTTTTTTTAATAAGACCCAAATTTCACAGAAACTACTGTCCCTGTATATTGCAGCAACAGCCTCTTAAATCCCAAAGGTTTGCCAATCCAGCTTCTGCCTCGAAATTCTAGTAATCAGTCAGCCAGTCAATAAGCATTTATGAAGCCTCTATTAGACACAAGTGCAAGTCCAATACTCCACTCAAAGTACCAACTATCTAGATGCCTCAATACATACAAATGTGTGTATATGTATGTATATATGTATACATATATATGGAGAGAGAGAGAGTGACAGAGTGACAGAGAGACAGAGACAGAGAGAGACAGAGACAGAGAAACAGAGAGACAAAGAGAGAGAGAGAGAAGATGGTTGGTTGCCTCAGAGAGGAAGGTATTAGAAGGTGGTGGGAAGGGCAAGGTCTCTTCTAGAAGGTGGGATCTGTGTCTTAAAAGAAGACAGCAGCCAGAGGTGAGGAGGAGGAAGAAAATGCCAGGCATGGGAGAAAGCCAATGCAAAGTCTGGGAATCAGGAGATGGAATGATAGAGAAGGCTGGTGGAATCAGGTCATAGTGTCTTAGAAGGGTGTGGTTATAAAAAACTTTAAATGCCTAACAGAATATTTTGTATTTGATCCTGGAGGTAACTGGGAGCCACCAGAGTTCTGGGGAGGGGGGCATTTTTTAAAAGCTGGATCATTGGTTCCATCAGAGTCCAAGATTATATAAGCAATGCACCTCCCTGGGAGACAGCTGGAAGGGGACACGCCATGGCCCATTGCAGCTGGGCTGCTATGACCTGCTTCCTCGAAGCATCCAGTCGTGGGGCCCTCAAGACACAAAACCCAGCTATGGAAATGGGAAAAGTGGCTGAGGTTTGGGCTACATTGGGATAGCAGGGGTTCCCCACTTTTAGTTTGTTAGTGGGGAGGCAGGCTAACTGTGTGTAGCGGGGAGAAGATGGTAGCCAAGGAAGGGGGGAGATTATGAGAGAGAAAATCAGTCGTCAGCCTTAACTTGGGAATTGCTTTGTAAACTCTGGCTAATAAAGTGAGGTACCAGCTCTGGAGCCATCTGTGACCCACCAGGCTATAACAGCCTGGTTTCCCTTGTGCTCAGCTCCCCTCCTTATATACTTAGTGTTAAATCATAGAGGGGAGGAAGTGGGACCATAGGAACACAGTACTATTACATGACCCCTGATGGGACTGCTGTGATAGAATTAAAAGCTGCCGCCCTAGGACATTCTAACAGATGACATTGTGGGGTTGCCAAGGTAACCCACCAGGATGCAGCTCGAGCATCTTTGGGGTTTAAGCTGGCAAGGCAAGGTCAGTTAGAGGTGAGGGCCAACTAGCCCAGGGTCACAACTGTGTGGGCCAAGTGATGAAAGGGAACGATTACTCCAGTCACTCAAGCAAAAACAAACTCCTCAAATTTGCTTCTTATCTGGATATTTAAGTGAAATGAGCACATTTTTTTCGGGGAGAATTTTTAATAATCTGAGTAATTGCCACAGTTGACCAAAATAGTGTCGATTGCAGCATTATATATATTATTATAAATAATAGAGATAGATTTTGCAAAGTTCTATCAGGCACTAATTGGGAAAATGGTAGGAAATTTTAGAAAACCTTCAAAATTCCTGATACATGGAAAAAATGACATTTACCCAAAGATAAGTTCCAAAGAGAAGGTCTGAGAGGAAGAATACTGAAAACACCAGCCTATCTGATTTACCTACTGAACTTAGTCCCAGGATAGTAGAGTTAGAATATTTTTTTTAAATAGTATGCAAGATTTAAAGATCCCACTTCAGTTGATATTTTTCTTACTTACATTGCTCCCATTTTTAATGTAAGGGGGTATATTTGGGACCAAGACTCCCCATTTTTCATATTCCATTGTCACCATATTCCATATTGAAATTATATCCCCCAAGAAGCTATGCGTGAGAATGCTCCAAGAAGTTTTGAAAAGGCTGAGGAATGTCGGAAATTCTCTGATGATGATGAGGGTGACCATAATATATAGTAGAAGGACGTTAGCAACTAAAGAAGACAGAGACAGAGACAGAGACAGACAGACACACACACACACACATATAGACACACAGACACAGACACAGACACACACAGACACACACACGGAGAAAGGTGGCCGTGAGACAGCATCCTGCAGTCCTGCAGAGCCATCCCCAGGGAGCAGGTGTTACAGAGGAAGGCACTTGGTCCAAAGCAGCTCCGGTCTGCGTCGGTCTGAAGAGCAGGCTGAATGAAAAGCCCAGGGCACCCAAGTGAGTTTCCTTAGCAACTTTGCACCATCACCTGATGTATGGCCCTCCTGCTGTTTTGGGAAGACAGTGATTAGTTTGGAGTTGGGGTTAGAGCTCCCTGGAGACATACAAGGGTGGTAGCTGTGTGGGGACTGGTGTCAGGATTCTGAATATCTGATCTGGTTCCTTGCTATTTACCCTGCTTTTTACTTTACCAAAGGCTGTCTGTCTTGAACTTGAGTGTCTGGTGCACTTGTCTGGAGAAGATGAGTTTTAACAAGTGACCCGCATGCCCTAAAGGGCCGTGAACTTGGGCATGGTAAAAAAAAAAAAAAAAAGGAACATTTTAAACATTTTGGTGGGATTTCTTATGGAAAAAATTGTTTTTTTTTTTTTTTCAAAAATGGAGCATTTTATGGACATATTATGTTGATAGCATTCATTAAGGAAAAACTGTTTTTCAAAAAGGGGCATATTATGTATAATATTGGAGGCATGTATATAGATGCTGGTGCCATTTTCTTAAGGAAAAATTATTTCTCAAAAATGGGGCATTTCTATATTTCATTGAAGGCATTTATACATTATATTGGTGGCATTTTCTTAAGGAAAAATTGTTTTCCAAAAATGGGGTATTTTACATATTATACTGGATGCATTTCTATATTATGTTGGTATTTTCTTAAAGAAAAATTGTTTTCGGGGGTGGCTAGATGGCACAGTGAATAGAGCACCAGCCCTGGAGTCAGGAGGACCTGAGTTCAAATTTGGCCTCAAACACTTAACACTTACTAGCCATGTGACCTTAGGCAAGTCACTTAACTCCAATTGCCCTGCCCTCCCCCCTCCAACAAAGTAAAAAAAAAATGTTTTCCAAAAATGGGGCATTTATGTATTTTATTATCGGCATTTCTACATTATATTGGTATTTTCTTAAAGAAAAATTGTTTTCCAAAAATGGGGAATTTTATGTATTATATTGGAGGTATTTATGTATTATATGGATATTTTCTTAAGGAATAATTGCTTTCCAAAAATGGAGCATTTATGTATTTTATTATAGGCATTTATATGTTATATTGGTGTTTTCTTAAGGAAAAAATAGTTTTCCAAAAATGGGGCATTTATACATTATTTTGAAGACATTTATATATTGTATTGGTGGCATTTTCTTCAGGAAAAAATCTTTTTTTTTAATGGGCATATACATTATATTAGAGGCATTTATACATTTGTACGTTATGTTGGTGGCATTTTCTTAAGGAAAATTGTTTTCTTTTAAAAATGGGGCATTTTATAAATTACATTGAAGGCATTTATATATTATATTGGTGGTATTTTCTTAAGGAAAAATTGTTTTTTTTTTAAATGGGCACCTATCCATTATATTAAAGACATTTATACATTTGTATATTATATTGGTGGCATTTTCTTAAGGAAAAATTGTTTCTGCCCACATGAAAAGTTTCATTTTCTCCTTCAGGAGTAACAGCTAGTTAAGTCTGCTTAGTCCTCCAGTAGTTTGAGGAGTCAAGAAAAACAGAGAGCCAGACACTAGGCCTGTGCCAACAGCTCCCTAAAAATATTGGGAGGAAAGTGGGTGCCCTGTAAACTTTTACCAAGGCAACTAAAAACTTTCTGTTTGATGCTGTAGGCCTGACATCATGGGCAAGTCAGACTGTAGGAAAACAGATTGAGGCAGAAAAAATGGTCAATTAGAACAAAAGCTGGGAGAAAGAAAGGTATCTGGTAAGTGCTCTCTGTTTGCAGAGCAGTGAGGGAAATACAAAAATTAGGGTCCCCACCTGGGGATTCAGTGGAGTATGAACTACACATAAAACAGGGTAATATTACAAGGAGAAGCCACAGGGAACAGTGGAGTGAGGGCCAGCTGGCCTGTGGGAGTCTTTCCACTGACCCTGATCATTCAAATGACCCTGGGCTGGTCACTTATCCTGTGTCCCACACAACTGCCTCCCACCTAAAAGTTTCCAGTACAGGAACTTCCTCATCCTCAATTGAATCACCAAGGAAATATTGACTGAAGCCCATAACAACGACCAAAAAGTTAATTAGTAATAGCTGACATAATAGTTGCCTTAAGGTTTGGTTGGGGAAGGTTTCATATGGAAAGGGACTTCATTTCTCCAGAAAAAAATGTAGTTGAGGTAAAGTGGATTTGAGTCAAATGAGTCTGGGTTGGGGGAGATGGTGAGAAGAAATGGTGGAAATTGTGATCCTCCATGTCACTAAATCACCCCTCACCTTTGGTTCATCCACAACACCATTAGAACACGTGTTCCAAGGCTCCTTCCACACGGGACTGTTCTTCTGAGGGGTACATGGGGAGAAACTGACCTGTGATTTCATTGGAATAGGGAAATGAGGATGCAGAGGAGGGATAGAAGCAGATTCATCAATTAGTTATATTATTAGTCTGACAGCAGAGAGGAAAAGGGAGGACCTATTAGGAGGCCATTACAACCTAATTAAATACATATTTATTAAATGCCGATTATACTCAAAGGCAATGTGCTGGATGATAGAGATAAAAAAAAAAAGATAAACATAAAGTGGTCCCTCTCTTCCAGGACCTGGCATAGGGTGAGGGAGAGGGAGAATATGACTGTTCAAATTCAGCCTCAGACACTTAACACAAAAAACTAGCCGTGTGACCTTGGGCAAGTCACTTAACCCCAATTGCCCTCCAAAAAGCAAAAAAAAATAAATAAATACAGGAAGTTAGGGGACCCTAGGATGGGGACATGAGGAGAAAGGACATTTCAGATGTGGGATTCCACCTATGCATGGACAAGGAGACAGGAGATAGTTTGTTGTATATGGAGAACTGCCAGCAGGCTAATTTAGTAAGAGTGGAGATCTGGTCAGAGGGGGTATTACAAATGTAGATGGGAAAGGTAGATGGGAGTTGCCCTGTGGTAACATCTTCCCTCTGAGATCACTTCCCATACCTAATATGGACATAGTTATTTGCATAATGTCTCCCCATTAGACTGGGAGCTTCTGGAGGGCAGGGATCTTTTTTAATTTTCTGTTAGAAAAGAAAAAAACAACCCCAGAGCACAGCATAGCACCTGGCATGTGGTCATAGCTTAATAAATGCTTGCTGATTGAGTGTTTAAGTGGCTTTAAATACTCTTGAGGATTTAGGGTTTTTAATCCTCTAGGCAACAGAGAACCACTAAAGATAGATACCTGAGCAGGACGGTGAAGGGTCCCTGGAGAGAGAGGAAGGAGTGAGAACATTTAAGAGGTTAGTGTAATCTTCCCAGTGAGAGGTGAAGAGAGCTATAACCAAGATGGCGGCCCCATGAGTGTAGAGAATGGGATGAATGCAAAAGATGTTGGGGGGGTCTCATAGACCATACATTGGCAAGTATTGAAGGAGGGGGAGGTGAGGGATGAGGGAAGAGTCAAGGGCAATTCCAAAGTTGTTCTGGAAAGATGGTGGTAGCTTGGACAGAAATAAGGCAAACCAGAGGAAGGATAGGTTTGGCAAAACTATAATGAGTTTTATTTTGGACATTCAGACAATTAGAACCATCTAGGTGGGTGGTAATGAGGAAGATAGCAGGAAGAGCCCTAGTTTTGTCATCAAGAGACCCTGACTCAGATCCTTTTCATTTGTGTGACCTTCGCAAATCTGTAAAAAGAGGGAGTTGGTGTCAGTCCTTTCCAGAGTTAGACCTCTGTTCTCATGGGTGAACTTGGATAAATCACATAACCTCTCTGGGCCTCAGTTTCCTCAACTGTGAAATAAGGGGTTGGGTTAGGCCACTTCTAAGGGATCTTCATCTGTAGATCTCTGATCTACTCACCTGGGGACATTTGTCACCAAAGTCACGAATCAAAACTGATGGGAGAAATGGAACAATTCTTTCCATTTTAAGGAAAAGGTTTTCAAGTCAGTGAAACAGCGGCAATTCTGGCTGGAGCCAGGAGTGGGGCTAATTCATCTTTGGGTAAGTCAAGGGACAGGAGTCAGGCTTTCTTTGCTCACTGAGAACTACTCCGGTGTCTTTGCCAAGAAAACCCAAAATGAGGTCACAAAGAGTCAAATATGGCTGGAAAAAAAACCAAAAACAATTGTGTACCAGGGGGAGGATGATTTCAGGAGCTGTTTAAGGGTTGGGGAGGAGACAGGTTGGTGGGTATACTTCCTCAGAAGGACTGAAGGTAGGAATCATAGAGGAGAAAAGCTGGGGCAGTGACTGATGGGATATGGCAAGACAACAGGGTGTAAAAGTGGGAAGAATCAGAAGTTATGGCAAAGTTTAAACCATGGAAGAAGGGGTGAAAGGTGGTGCTGCTATCAGATTGTGATACTCTGAGAGAAGAAAGATGAGAAAAGAAAAAAAAAATCAGCCCAAGAAGGTATAGAGAGCATCCCTGACTCCCCCAAATGAGAAGTCAGAAAATTGCATGTGTTCTCACTCTAGAAGGGTGGCATGAGGTACCAACTGACCTTTCCTTTAGCCTGTATCTATCCTGTATAGTGGTGTTGAGTTTTTTCATTCCTGCCTGACTCACCTTGCCCCCATTTGGGGTTTTCTTGGCAGAGATACTGGAGTGGTTTACCCTTTTCTTCTCCAGCTCATTTGACAGATGAGGAAACCAAGGCAAGCAGGGTGAAGTGACTTGCTCAGGGTCATGCCCAGTATCTGAGGTGCGACTGGAACTCAGAAAGCTTCTGGACTCCAGGTCTGGTGCTCTGTGCACTATGGCACCCCTATCTTGCATACACTGGATCTAATGATTTATATGCAGTCTTTCACATTAGAAATCACCCTCCCTGTCTTTCTTTCTATGCCCAGCACTTAGCACAATTTCTGCAAGGATCAGAGGGGCCTGGGTTAGTCTGAACCAGGAGAACACTTTATGTAGGAATGTCTGGGGTAAATGTTCTGTTTGGGTGGGTCCAAAAGGCCAGTCAACCTCTATTATGCATAATTGGCCTGTCTTCTTTCCTATTCTTTCTGGCCACCAGGAGTGAAGGCAGGTGACACTGTTATCAACCAGACTACTGAAGCATTGATCTTCCCTCCCTTCCTTCTTCGGGGGCTTCCCTACACACTTAAGATTTTCTGAATATTTTAAGGAAGGTTTTCTTCCATTCTGTTAACGCAGACCTAGGCTCTCATTCATCTCCTTGGGCCTAATTTCCTCCTACCTTCTGCTTTGGCCAGACTGCTGGCTAAAAGATCAAAATTATATTCCAGGACCAACGTGTTTTCATACACGTTCCTGTCCCTTGGAATACTGAGGGTGGGGGAGGGGCCAACATAGCTTGGTGCCACCCATGCCCAACCTCCAAGGAGAGCAGCTAGAAAACACCTGTGGATTCTGGTGACTGGCTCCCAGGCCTGAGATCCTGGGCCTTGCTAACCTGAGCTGTTGCCCTTCCAAGATCCCATCCCTGAGTTTCCTGGGTCCTTCAGAAGGGGCTCTGCTCCCCCTCCACATCTGGCACCCAGCAGCCCCTTTCTTCTATCATTACCCAAACACCCAACCAAAGTTTTTGGAGAAAGGACGGTGGATTCCGGCTCACAGGATTTCTAACTGGAAGGAACCTCGGAAATTGTATGGTCCAGTCCTCTCTTGAAATAACTAAACAACAATAATGTGCCATGTGCAGTGCTGGGCATTCAGGGCTGAGCTCAGTGCAACTCGTGAAATGTTTGTAAAAGTAAAGGAGGAGGAGCAGCAGCAGCAGTGATAGCAGCATCAGAGGCTGCAGAAATAGCAGCAGCAACCAGGCTCAGCCCCAGGTGGAGGCAGCTGCAGGTGGAGTGGTGGAGGCAGCTGCAGGTGGAGTGGTGGTAGCAGCAGCAGCAGCAGCAGCAGCAGGAGGAGCCTCAGCTGCTGAAGTAGCAGCAGCAGCAGTGATAGCAGCATCAGCGGCTGCAGAAGTAGCAGCAGCAACCAGGCTCAGCCCCAGGTGGTGGCGACTGCAGGCGGAGTGGTAGTAGTAGCAGGGGCAGGAGCAGCAGCAGCAGGAGGAGGAGCCTCAGCAGCGGCAGCTGAAGTAGCAGCGGCGGCAGCAGCAGCAGCTGAAGGAAGAGCAGCAGCGGCGGCGGCGGCAGCAGCGGCGGCGGCGGCAGCAGCAGCAGCAGCGGCGGCGGCGGCAGCAGCAGCAGCAGCAGCAGCAGGAGGAGCCTCAGCGGCAGCAGCAGCCTCAGGCTCAGCCCCGGCGCGGCGGCTGCAGGCAGGGGGTCAGCCGGCTCCGGGGGCGGCCGGGCAGCGCCAGACGGGAGTCGTCGCGCCGGCGGCCGGGAGGGCAGCGCGCCGAGCTTGGGCTGGGCTCGAGCGGCCGCCGCGGTCCCCCCGGAGCACGCAGACCCGCATATTTTGCACATGAGTTCAGAGGAAGAGGAAGTGTGAGCGGCGGCGGCGGCGGCGGCAGCGGCCGAGGAGGCAGAGCGAGGTGCCCGGCGCCCGGGGCGCACGGAGGGCGCACAGAGGAGCGCGCAGCCGGCGCATCACCCCACGGACAGTCCGGCTCTGCCCTGCCCAGCCCTGCCCAGCTCTGCCCAGCCCAGCCCTGCCCAGCTCGGCGGCGGAGCCCCCGCGCGCCGCCCGCCCTCCGCGCACTTTGCGCGCCCCGTCTCTCCACCCCCGGCCGCGGATACGCAAATTCCCTCCCACGCAACCCCTCCTCTTCATGGCACAAACTTTCCTCCCGGGACAGATCGGGGCAGCGACCGGAGCCGACTCCTGCACCTCCTCTGCCGGCCGCTTTTGAGAGGTAGGAGACCGGGGGAGCGGGAGGGCAGGGCGCGGCGCGAGGCTTGGACTGGACCCCCTCCCCATTCCCGGCCCCTGCTGCGCCCCCTCGCCTCCCCCCCCCCCCCGGCCCGCGCTGACCTTGCCCGTGTCCGCCCCACGCGGGACCCTGGGAGCGGAGCGCGCGGCCCAGGGCAGGGGGCGCAGACCCGTACCCGGCCCCGCCCGTGCCAACTTTTGCTCTCGTTACTCCTAGGGTCGCGCTCACCTGAGCTGCCCAGGCAGTGGCGGCGGGACCCCGGGCACTGCCCTTATGCCGGTCCCAGCCCTGGGGCAGCGGACTGTAGCGGGACCGTGGGAGGCGAGGGAGCCTCGGGAAGCGCTGGCTCTTAATGCTCTCCATCAACCCCACCTCTGCCCTCGGGGAGGAGGAGAGCGAGGGCTTGGGGGGCGGCGTATTGGGGAGGGGGCGCCCAGCCTCGGGTTGTATGGGGAGGGTACCCAGCAACCACATTGGGCTTGGAGAGGGACCTCCGCGCTTCACCCGCTGGGCTGGGGTGGAGTCCTTAGCATTGTTAAAAAGAAAAACACCCCCAAAACAAACAAGAAAATAAACCCGCAAACCTGCCTTCCTTTAAAAGAAAAGCGTCCACGACCCGCGCCCAGCCTGTTGCGGCCTCTGGCTTCCTCTGCCGGACGGTCCTTTGCAGGTCAGTCCCACGCCCACCTTTCCAGGGCACCCTCCACTCCTGCTCGCTTGCCCTTCCTGTGGTTCACCAAGGGGTCTTTGTGGTGCGGGAGGGGAACCTGACCTAGGCGGAGGAACTGTTGTGTTCCCCCCCCCCAAAAGAAACCCGAAACAAAACAACGTGGTTTTACTGTGGGCCCCCGGGGGACCCTCTGGCCAGCTGGGGTCACAAATTCTTGAGTGCGGGCCCCAGGGGCTGTGGATGGGTGACTTCAAGGGAACCAGGGTGATGTCAAGATCTTCCAGGAATGTCCGAAATCCCCATACTTGTGGGATGAGTCTGGTGAGCAGGAACAGTGCTGCAGTGGTTCCAGCTGTTGTAGGATGTTGGGTGCAGAGAGGAGCAGCCTCGGGTCCCTCCCAGCCTGGTCAGGTCACCTCAAGAGAACTCGGAGTCTGTTAGGAAGGAAGCCAGAGGGTAACATGAGCAGCCCTACAGTGGGGGGTAGAGCAAGGCAAGTGTGCCTCAGGCTGGCTTTGCCTGGCTGGGTGACATTTACTTACAGCCCAAACCCATCCTGGTGACTTGGGGAACTTTGGAAAAAGTTCCAGGGATTTTCCCCAAGTTCCAGTGATTGAAGAATTAAGGGAAGGCAGCCTTGCAAGGGACTGATTTCCCCTTAGGGAAATTACTTTTAAGTTTTGGAATATGACCTTAACAGCCCCTCTTTGCCTCTGTAGTTATGTGGCTCAGAATTAGTCATTGAAGGCTCAAGTTGGCATATAATAATAACTCATTTATGTGGTGCTCTAAGGGTTAAAAAAAAAACCCTTTTCCTCACAGTAGTACTGTGAGATAGGTACTGTTTTTATTGGTAGTGCTAATTATAACTCAACATTTATATTGTCCTTTAAGGATTTAAAAGTTTTCCTCCCAACACCGTTAGGTATCAATGAGCTTGGTAATAGATACTTTTAAACAATGAGCTTGGTAATAGATACTTTTAAACAATGAGCTTGGTAATAGACACTTGGTAATAATACTTTTAAAGTTTGCAAAGCACTGGGGACAGCTAGATGGTGCCATGGATAGAGCAGGCAGGTGTGGAATCAGGAAGCCTCATCTTCCTGAGTTCAAATCTGGCCTCAGTTGCTTACTAGCTGTGTGACCCTGTATGCCTCAGTGTCCTCATTTGTAAAATGAGCTGGAAAAGGACATAGGAGACCATTCCAGAAAACCCAAAATGGGGTCATGAAGAGTCAGACAGGACTGAACAAAAGCACCTCACTGACGTGATCTCCTTTGAACCTTACTGACAACCCTGTGAGGCAGGTACTTACTAATTATGCCCATTTTACAGATGGGGAAAGTAAGACTCAGGTTTGCTATCTCGCTCAGTCATACATTTAGTAACAGAGACCAACAAACAATCAGAGGTAGGATCTGAAACCAGGTTTTTCTGATTACACGTTCACTATTTTGTTCTACTTTATTTCTCCATACTATGCTGCAGCCTCTCAAATTTAAGTATTTAACAGAAAGAGTACTGAGGGTCATTCAGAGAAGCTAGTCTGCACTCATACAGCTAGAACCCTGAATTCTTTTTCTACTCTTTTTTTTTTTTAAATGAGAGCTTAGATAGATGTTGCAAGCACTGATAACATCATCAGGACAAACTCAGAGTTTACTTAGTGGACTTACTTCAGTCCAAATTGCCAAGTAGATTAGTTTAGGGATAAAATGTAAGAAGTTCTCCTTTGCCTAATTCATCCTTTTTGATTAATAAGATGGGGTTCATTAAATGTGGCTTATTGCCTTAGGTGTGTAGAAAACTTTGTAGAGGAGCAAGTAGGGGAAGTCTGTGCATTTCCAGTTTCCTTTTAAACTTCAGTTTCCATTGGTCTGAACCTGAGCTGGGGCTCCAGACTAGCTTTCTCTTTTTTGGGAGGCCTGAGGAGAATCATGAAAGAGCCCAAGTGAAACTTGAGAAATTCATTTCCCTGCCTTCATTCATTCCTTATTAACTGCTGTTGGTGCCCTGGGAGTCACTGGAGGGAGGTACAGAACTATGCAAGGACTGGGCTTTGCCCTTAGAGAGCTTACAGATTTGGGGCAGGCATCCCTTTAAGCTCTTTAAACAGGTGAAAATGAACCTATTCTGTTTGAAAGGGCCTCCATACAAGGGATTCTACAAGGGAAAGTACCTTGACCTGAAAGAGATTCATGTTATGTTTTGGGGGAAATCCACCCCCAGGCACGTTTCTGCTTAGAAACATCTGTGTACTTTTCCACCATGGTCGAGTTGGTCTGCACCTCCTCTGGGCTTCCCTTTGCATGTCACTACCCAGGGCAGTTTGGCAGAAGGGTATTTCATGTTTCAGGGGTTTCTCACCTTTGCTGGCCTATTCTCTGTGGTCCCTATTTAATTGATCGGTGAACCTTAAAACTTCCGTATAAGGACCTAGGGTTCTAACTGCTGCCACTGTACCAGGTTTCCTGACCAGGTTATTTCATACTCACGGGGCAAGGGCTGACAGTTTGGAAACTCCCCACATGTCTTTAACAGTGGGGTGTGCAAACCTGGCCTGAACTAAAATCAAGAGGACTGTAATTAACTCCGTGCATGGCATATAGTTGGTGCTTAATAAATGTTTATCGACTTGACTGATGGTCTCCCTGGACCTCAGTTGGCTTCTAAGGTTCTATGATCATATGATCTGTAGACTTCTCCTAGGGCAGATTTTTATTCGTGGAGGCTCTGGATGTTACTAGAGATCTTAGGGGTGGGTAAAGGGGTGAAATAATTCAGCTTAGGAAGGTGATCTTGGTAACCCCCTGCCCATTTTCTTTTTAACCAGCAACAAATGATAGATAGCAAACCTCACATTTTACAAGGTTAAGGTTTGCAAAGCACAGCAACCCAATGAGATAGATGCTATTATCACCATTTTATAGATGGGGAAATCGAGGCTACAAACTCATCCAAATTCATAGAGCTAGCAAGTGTCTGAGAGAGGATTTGAACTCACGTCTTCCTGACTCCAGGCCTGGTGTTCTATCCATTCTGCCATCTAGCAACATGGGTGTTCTAGAAATGCATCATAGAAATTTCTCCCTCTTAACCAAAAGTAAAAAGCAAGAAGGGTCTTTTTTTGTTATGTATTTGTGGGGAACACCCTCTGCCATAATATCTTGGAAAGGAATCTGGGGATGAAGTGTGAACAACAACTGTCTGTGTGTGTCAGAGTTTGGATTTGAACTCACGTCTCCCAGACCCCCGAAACTGCTCATCCATGCTCTGTGCTCCCCTTCGGGGCTGTTGCCAGGTTTTTCTGAAGGCTCCCTGTTGGAGCTCTGTTAAGGGCCGGCTGGGCATTTGTGGAAATGCTAATCTACAGGACTTTTTAAAAAGTATTATTGATTAGGAAGTCTTGTCTCTTCCAAAGAAAAGCATCGCCAGCTGTCCAGTCTCAGCTCTTAGAGTGTTCAGTAGTCATGTTTTCTTTCTTCAGCCTAAAAGAAAAAAGAAAACTTGGCTCCAATTTGCATTTACAAGGGGAAGATGTAGCCAAACATTCTTTTTGATATTTATCGTTTTTCATTTTCTCTGTGTGATATTTTCTCCAGTCTCTTAGATCCTGGGCTTTTTTTTTCCTTTGACATCAGATGATTTTTATTTTGAGATTCATGATTCCATGCCTTTCCTCATCCCCTTAAATATACACACTTTGTAGAATTGTAGAGCTTCAGGTCATCCAGTCCAGCCTCCCACCCTATTGAACAGCTGAGGCTGAGGCCAAATAGAGGCCAAAGGATTTGACTGAGGTCACACAGGTAATAAGTAGCAAAGTTGGGATTCAAATCCATATTCTCTGACTCCCAAATCCAGCATGTTTCTTTTTTTCTTTACATTTTGATTTAAAAAATTTAGAATTTAAAAATTTTGAATTTGACAGATTCCAACAAGCATGTACATTTCCATATTCAAAGAAAAGGAAAAAATCATGATTGTATATTGACAAATCTCTATCATGTACATTTAAAAAGTATGTAATAAATTCATCCTGTCAGTTTCAAAGCTGTCCAGAATGTCTGTATCTCCCTCCAAATTTCCTCCTGTTATTTTCTGTGTGTGTTTTAGATGCTTCAAAGATACTGCTCCCTCCCCTTTTAGAGGATCCCTATTACTAGTCCCTTTTTTTTTTTCCAGTTTCCTGACCAAGATTAAAAAAACCTCACAAATCCTCCCTCGTAACAAGCATAATCAAATAAAAATCCGCACATTGGTCATGATCAGAAATGTGAGTCTTGTTATTGTCTAGAATCTATCACCTATCAGGACCCGGCTCATCATTGATCCTCTGGAATCTTTTAGCCATTGCATTGATCAGAATTATGATTTGGAACTTTTTTCCGTGTGATTCTTGATAACTTGGATTTCTTCCCTTGAGAATTGTTTATGTCCCTTTGTCTATCTATTGTGGCTTTTCTTTTGCCCTTAAATATTTGTATTAATTCCCCTACATAGCTTGGTAACAGACCTTTTATCAGAGAAACCTAATTCGAGGATTCCTGCCCTCCACCCCCAACACCTCCTTTCTAATTTTAACTGAATTGACTTTGTGTGTTAAAAAAAAGCTTTTCACTTTTACGGACTGTAATCAGAATTGTCCATTTTTCTCTCCTCTGATTATGTTGGTCCCTTGTTTGCTCAAGGCCCTTTCCTCTCTCCATAATTGTGAAAGGCCTCTCCTTCCCCGCCCCTCTGCTTTGTTTATGATTTGAACTTTGATAACTGTGTCTTATACCCATTTAAACTTACTAGTGAGAAGTTGAGTTTGAGCCTAATTTCTGCCTGACTTTCTATTTTTCCCCAGCCATTTTTGTTTCAATAGAGAGTTTTTACCATAGTAATTGGGAGTCTTGGTATATCAAAATGCCATCTCTTGTATTTATTGATTTCTGTACCTTTTGTACCTAATTTATTAACATCAGTCAGCTTTCCCTTTTTTGATTGGTAACATTGGTAAAATCTTCCACTGCTTGGTCCCCAATTTTTTCACTCTTTTTCATTATTTCCCTTGAGGTTCTTGACCTTCTGTCCCTCCAGAAGAATTTTACTGTTTTTCTTTATGGGTATAAAGTGGTCCTTGGTAGTTTGATATGGGCCTGCTAAGTAAATTAATTTAGATAGTATTATAATTTTTTATTATGTTGGCACAGCCCGACTATAAGCAATTAATCTCCCTCCAATTATTTAAAAGCTGCCTTTGGTTCTTTAAAGTGTGTGTTCAGTCTAGTTGTTTTTCAGTTATACCAGGTTCCCCTCCTATAACCCAATGGCTCTCAGGTTTCCAAAGGACATATTAGCTGTATTAATGTCCTTTCTCCATAAATATTAGTATCATGGGAAAGGGATTTCTGCCATTGGAACCTTAAGAACTCCTTCATCATCTCAAAGTAGGGATTTAGTGAGCCCTTGGAGTTGTTTTCCTGTGCTTCAGTACCCACTGTTGGGGTTAAGAAAGAAAACCATCTTGGCCACCATAGTGAAGGGCCTAGAATTTTGGGTCAAATCTGACATGTGATGGTCCTTTGCTAGGACTGCAGATGGAAGGGACCCTCTGGGGGCTTCTTTTCTCCAGTGTCTCCCCCGACCTGGTAAGGAACAGTCTAGTCCTCTGCCTGGCATGCGCCTTGGTGTCCCATGCCCCGTTGTTTTTCTCCTCATTTCCAGTCTTCCTTTCCAGGAGAGTTGAAGCCAGCATATTTGGGTGACAGCTACGCTTGGGTAGACAGAGACGGTGGCTTTGAGTCACTTTGATCAGTAAAGGTAGGAAAATCTAATCATGAGTTAGACAGGGAGGCCTTATTTAACTCATTAACATTCATGCATGAGAGGAGAGATTGAAAGAGGGTTGGTTACCTTACAGTTGCTTCCTCAACTCACTCCCTCTTCAGCAGCTGCTAAACTTTCTCTCCCCACCCCCTCCCCAGCCAAGGATTCCTTTTGAATCTTGCTGAACTAAGCTGACAGTCAACCAACAGTCAACATACATTTCTTATTAAGCACCTACTATGTGCTCAGTATTGAGACTTGCCTCCCCCATTAGACTATAAGCTCCTCACTCTAGGGATTGTTACATTCTTTACAGTTTTATTCTCAGGGCCCAGCACAATGCCCAGCACATAGTAAGCCCTTTGTAATCACTCAACAAGCATTTATGATGTGCCTACTGTATGCTCAGCATTGATACTTGGCTCAACATTAGAATATAAGCTCCTCACTCTAGGGATAATTACATTTATATTTTTATTTCCAGTGCCTGGCCCTTCATTATAAATGGGTCAGCAAGCATTTAAGTAAGCCCAAGCACTGTGTTAGGCCTCAAAATAAAAATGCCCTAGTTTAGTAAATCCTTATTAACTGATTCAGTAACATGCTGGTCATAAAAGGATTAGATGACCTAGTCTCTGCCCTCAGAGAATTTACATTCTGTTTAGTGGTAAGTGATGCATTCTATATATAAAGAACTATACATATACACAGATGTGTAGATATAGAGATAGATGTAAATAAATGCAAAGCAGCTGGGGTGAGCTCATGGAGGAGGTTCCACCTGAGTTGAGACTAGTGGTCCCCAGAGGCCAAGGTGGGGGTGGCAGGAAAAGCCCCATAGTAAAAACTCTTTGTGATCAGAATCAGTCCCTTCCTTCTTTCCCTGTACAATGTCAGTTTCTGGTCCTTTGGTTTCAAATTTTAAAGTCCCATGGAATCCCTGCTTTAATACGTTCCTTTCTCTCTTGTCCTGAGGAGTTCACTCGAGCACCATGGACAACCTCCCAGGTCCCCTGGACTGTAGCTGAGGGGACGCTTTCCTACAAGGATGGCCACCCTTGGACAAGGAGGGGGTCTGATGGGATCCTTTCTGAGGTCCCTTACAGCTTGGACAGCCTAGCTGGAACTGGCGAATATGGCAGCGGGTCCTTTTAATCAACTATTTTTGTTAATAGAACGTTACCATAGAAACCCAACAACACAGCTCCAGTTGGAAAAAAATGTGAAACAAGTCCCCAAACTGTACTGAATGTCTTTTAATTTTTCTTTGATTCAGAGACCCCTTTGGGATCTTGCAGTATAGGAGAAGGCCAGGTAGAATAGGGCCTTGTTGTCCCCTTAGCATAGAAGGCACCATACCTCCGACTCACGCAAGGCAGAGAGGCTCCAATATGTGAAAAGGGAAATTTGGATGCTTAACAGCAAGAGCATGCCGATGACCTGTGTGTGTGTGTGTGTGTGTGTGTGTGTGTGTGTGTGTGTGTGTGTGTGTGTGTGTGTTGAAGCCCATGTAACTAGCTATAATAATAATTCTTAGTAATATTAAAACCTGGCTTTTACACAGGGCGTCCCAAAAGTCTTAATGCACTTTTAAATCCTCCTAGATTGAAAAGGCACTAAGACTTTGGGGACACCCCAGATCATGCTTTATGTGTCTTACCCTGTTTGGTCCACACGCCTCCCCTGGGAAGTGGGTGCTGTTTTTATCCCAGTTTTACAAATGAGGGAATTGAGGCTGAGAATGGCTAAGCTCAAGAGCTAAGTGTGGAGAGAGGCAGGATTCAAACCCAGGTCTTCCTGACTCCGAGTTCAGTGTGCCACTTAGCTGTCTCTGAAGGTACTTGAAGGGGCTGCGGCACAAACCCATCTCATACATATGCCATGGAAAGTGCTTTTTTTCCGCCCCAATCTCCAATTCCATAAGCGCCCCAAGTAGAGACAAATTCATCTGTTGAAAATAATTTTGATCACCCATCTACTGGAAGAAACCAGTATCTATCAGTCAGTGAGCGTTTATTAAATGTCTGCTGTGCGCCAGGCATCTCACCACAAGGTACCAGAAACAACCAGGCCTGGCATGTAGTAGGTGCTTGATAAATACATATTTACTGAATTGAAAAAAGTGCCTGGGCCCTAGGAGAGCTTCGAACTGGGCCCTGGTGTCCCACTGTGAAAATGCTGAGTAATAAGAGTGTGGGGCTGGTGGATAAATGGAGTGGTTACTGTGTGGGGTGGTCGCTCAGGAATCACAGGGAGGCTTCAGTGGGCCTTCAAGTAGTGAGGACACCCCTTCCTACTCTATGCCCAGCATCTAGGGGCTTGCCTCTCCCTCCCCACAAATGCTGGGGACCCCCTAGCTCAGCCTTGGGCAGAACCCATTGGCCTGAAGCTCGGGAGGCATGATGACAATGTTTATTTTCAGCAATCTCCTGAGAGATGCTGGTGCATGTTTAAGGTCTGTCTTCCCATTTTCATGGTGACTTTGGAATGTAGCCTCAAAAATACCTCAAATCCAGATCTTTGAAAACATACACACTCTTGATGGAATTTTTCATTTTTCCATCCAGGTTTTAATGTGATACAAATCTTTCCTCAATTAGTAAGCATTGATTCAGCACCTACTGTGTGCTACACACTGTCCTAGGCACTGGGGATACAGGTGTAGAGAAATGACTCCTGATCCCAAGGAGTTTGCTCGTACTAGCTAGCTGGATCTCGCCATGTCTTATTTTTCCTGGATGACTGAGTTAAATAATAAGGCAGGTTATGGTTTTTATATGGAATTAAATATGGAAATTAAAAGGCAGGTTTGCCAAAGGATGCAGGGTAATCACATCTAATTGCTTAGTGCAGTAAATCCAGGGTGAGTTGTCTCTGTTAGGTGGTTTTGTGGTGTTTCCTAGCTATTGGCACATGTTAAAATTAATTTTTATAATTTGCTATAAATTATAAAACAAATTAGTTCCAAACACAAATAGGTTTTGTGCTTGAAAACTTAGAGCTAATATAAAATATTTACCACCTGCATTTTATTGGGCTTACTCAGGAAAAAATGCAGGTTGTCACTATAATGAATCAAGGAACTAAAGTTGTTTTTCAGAAAATGTTTTTGACATTTAGGTTAAACAGAGATAATCTTTTAATGAGAATATCCTTTTAAATAAGTTTCTCCATGTTTAGAGGTACCTCCCACCATTCGCTTTGCACATAATTTGTGTTTACCTAATTGTACATATGTTTCCACCCAATAGAACAGAAGCTCCTTGAGGGCAGGGAATGTTTTCATTTTTGTCTTTATATCTCGAGTGCATAGGATAGTCCCTGGCTCAGAGTGAATTGAATTGAAATCAAGTATTATGTTGTATTGCATTGTTGTTGTTTAGTTATTTTCAATTGTTTCTGACTCTTCATGCCCCTGTTTGGGGTTTTCTTGGCAGGATACTAGAGTGGTTGGCCATTTCCTTCTCCAGTTCATTTTACAGATGAGGAAACGGAGGTAAACAGGATTAAGTGACTTGCCCAGATCACACAGCTAGGAAGTGTCTGAGGCTGGATTTGAACTCTAGAAGCCTTCCTGACTCCAGGACCAACACTCTGCCTCTTAATGCACATTATACTTAAATAATTCAGTGTATCTCCTGTCCCATGAAGATTGCACCTGCTATTCTCTTGTGAATCTTATCTTTATCTTCCCATAAATCTTCTGGGGGAGGTCTGTTCACTGGGTCAGGGGCTTTCCTCTAAGTCTTTAATATCATAAGGTACAGGTGTGCCCCCAGTCCCGTCCATGGGTTACTCCTCATCTGAGATACGTAGCTGGACCACTCCCATTTCTGGTCCCATATGACATTATGAATGCCATTTTTATGTCCCTTCTTGTACATTCTTATGTCCCTTCTTGTAGCAGCCTAATGTTGCAGTGCCCTTGGGGTAATTTGTACCCTAAATTCTGTGCTGAGTGTGGTATTCAGTGTGTTTCAGACTCATTGTTTCTCCAGAAGAACTTTGGTGAGAGAGAGTGTAAGCTCCTTCAGGGCAGGGGCCATTTCTTTTGTCTCTGTATCCTAACACATAGTAGGTGCTTGTTGATTTCTTGGTGTTACAAGGTTAGTTTTTATTTCAGGCTGAGGTTACTGAAACTACTGCACAATTTCCCCCAGTGTGACCCAGCCTGCCTTCTTTCTTTCTCACATTCAGTTCTGCACTGAGGTTATTGTCCGTTTGTAGTGTTGGCCTGTGTGCAGACGGACTCTTTGTTCATAGACTTGCCATTGGGGCATGACCCCTGACCATCTTTGTGTATCTCCATTCCCTAGACTTTTTAGAAATTAGATACAGAGATGCCCCCTTTCTCCCCTATTTCGACAGCTTATTTTCTTGTTGTAGCCACATTTATTCTGTTCATATAAAAACTCAAGAACATATTTTGTTATTAAAACCCTGATGTTTTTTTCATTCCTTCCTCCTCCCGATTTCATCTTTAAATACTCCTAGATTGTCTGTTTTAGTTGGATCCAGTGCCAAGCTCTCCATTTTTCCTTTGCTTCTTGCTCCATATGTGATGATACTTCTCATGATCTTGGACCATTCTCCTCCTGGGCACTTTGTAAATGGGCCTGTATTTTAAGCCAATGTCGCCTTTAGCCAATATCTCTTTTCACTGGACTAGGAGATCAAACATTTGCTGATTGCCCTTTTCTGCTTGTGTTCCTAGCGTTCAGTGCAGCAGTGAGGCCTCTGTGTGATCTATAAACCTTTGACCTGTTTTGTTTCTTAAAGTTCAGCTCTGTTTTTCAACATTTTGATGCCCTCTCCATGACCACCTTTGTTTGCCTTTTCAAGGGAGAGAATCTGTGATCCTTCCACTTAGTTCCAATTTGCCTATTTTTTCTGGTTTCATTTATCTGAAGAATGTTAGTATTGATATGGGATCGTGGAATCATAGATTGAGAGTTGGAATCGTCCTTAACATCAGGTTTAACCGTCCTTAACATACAGGTGAGGAACCTGAGGATGAGGACAGTTAAATGACTTGACCAGGGTCATTCATGCAGCTTGTAAGTGTCTGAGCTGGGATTTGAGCCCAGGTTTTTCCCGACCCCAAGTTCATTAATTCATTCCCTCTAATAGCAGTGATTTGTTGGTCCTTGGACAGAGAGCTTACATTTAGTGTAACAGTTAAATTAATATTTCTATGTAGCCTGAAAACCGTGTGATTTTCAAAAGCTGAAGGGGCTGGATATGTTTCTGGGGCCATTTTGTTTGTACCTTTGTTCTGTGAGTTGCCATGGCCAAAGTGTCCCTCCTCAGGTAGCTGTCTTGCTGGGAGGAGCCTCTCTGTGCCTAGTGAAGCTGGTCCTGGAACAGCAGACACCTTTTCCCGGGGACTATACCCTATGCCTTTGAGGTTAGGTCGAACCCAATAGAAACTGTCGTCCACCCACCTCGCTCCTGAGAACACAGGCTCGCTCCCTGGGCCACAGTGAGCCCATTGCAGAGGACATTTATGGGAGATGTTATATCCAGCCATCACCAGTGGCTAAAGTGGTGAACTTTCAGATCCCAGCTGCATAGCATCCCCAGACCTGAGTCTTCCCATGCCCATCTGAAAGGGTTTTCTCCCTCCTTAGATTTCCTGGAGAATTTTCTCCTGTCCTCTTTGTGTTGTAACTTGACAATATTTAATGCTATTCATGTCGTACTGTCATCTCCTTGACTCTATGGGGCCGTGAAGTTTTCCTTCTTGTAACATCACTGCCTATTCCAAGAGCTCTTCACGTCGGGTCTGTGAATGTGTTTTAAAAAATATTTTGATAACTGTATTTCCATATAATTGATTTTCTCTGAAATCCTACATGCTTTATTTCGTGTATAATGTTTTTCTGAGGGGACCATAGGCTTCACCACATTGGCAGATGGGTCCTTGTCAGTCATTTAGGCAATGAGCATTTTTTAAGTGCTTACTGTGTGTCAGGCCCTGTTCTGAGGGCTGGAGTTAAAGGCAGAAAACAGTCCCTTCTCAAGGAGCTCGCTTTCTGAGAGGCAAGAAAACATGGAAACAGCTTTGTACAAATCAGATATTTAATAAGGATAAGTCAGAGATGATCTCAGAGAGAAGGCTCTAGAATTAAGAAGCGGGTAGGAAAGGCTCCTTGTAGGAGGTGGGATTTTGGCTGGGACCTGAAGGAGTCAAGGAAATCAGGAGGTGGAGAGGAACAGGGAGGGAATTCCAGATGTGAGGGACAGCTAGGGCAAATACCTGGAGCCTGGAGATGGAGCATCTTGTTCAAGGAGCAGTAGGATCATAGAATATGAATGTGGGGGTAGGGGGAAAGGGCTTGGGGTGTAATAAGATGGGAAAGGTAGGAAATGTTAGGCACGACTTTGGGGGAGTCACTGGAGTTTATTGAATGGGAGGTGGTGGTGACACGATCAGACCTGCATTTTAGGAAGCAATCTTCTTGGAGGAAAATCTGGAGGATGGACTGGAGTAGGGAGAGCCTTGAGGCATGCTGGCCCACCAGCAGCTGTTGTAGTAAGCCAGGTTGGAGGTGATGAGGTCTGCACTAGAGGGGTGCCATCGTCAGAAGGGAGAAGGGGGTGTGTTTGATAGATGTTGTAAAGGTCTTGTAACAGGCCTTGGCAGCTGATGCATATGGGGGTGAGAGATGGGAAGGGATATGGAATGGCAGAAGATGGGAGTCTTGGGGGCTGGGAAGATGGTGGCACCCTTGGCAGAAATAGGGAAGTAAGATGGGAGGTTGACTCTTATAACCTCTGAGCTAGTCCAATAGCCTGCACAAAGTACCTATCTGATATTTGTTGAATAGAATTCTGATGTTTGAGGCCACTTTTTCCATTATACTGCAGAGGACGTCATTGGCTTTTAACTCCTCTGTGTTAAAGGCTCCTGGATCCTAATCTGGACACCTGGACCCCCTGGACTTCCCCAAGCCCCAATTTTTGTTTCTGACTCCCCTTTCTACTGCTCCTTTCCTTTGCCTTTTCTATCCCCACCAACAGGGGGTCCCCTACCCAGTGGAATCTGGGGTTGGCAGCTGTAGATTGACCCACCATTTTGAGGGCAGGAAGGGTGGAGAGACCCAAGATCTGTCCAGTGACTGGGTGTAGTGTCCCTGGGTGGATGGGCTTGTTGGGGTGGAGCCAGCATCTAGCATTAAGCTAGCTAGGCATCTTGCTGCCCCTTCTGACTTGTTTCCATAAGCATCCTGAATGGATGGAATCCAAATTTGAGGGTTAACCTTAGTCACAGCTGGATTTCAGAGGCAAAAGAACACTTTTACTATTTCCTCCCTGAGAGATCATTCCCCTTTCCCCTAGTTTTCTGAAATTATTTGGTTAGGGGTTAAAGCATTTTATTCCATTATTAGAGCTGAAAATGCAGATCTCTAGGTTAATATATAGCAGTGAAAGAAGTGGGTTGGGCTCCCCTTTGGCTGACAGGAAGGTAGCATTATACTCTTTCCCCAGAGCTGAGGTTCTTGGTGCCCTATTCATGCCCATGCCCGCCATCTTGCCGTTCCTCTCACGTCCTTACCTCTTCCTCCTCCTTGTATGTCTCTTATGGTACATATTTTCCTATATCAAAGTGATTTGTGTTTATAGCTTCTCTCCCCTGTTATATTTTTAATGGAACCTTAGAGAGAAGTCTTTTTTTATCCATGATTCCCCTAGAGGTTCGCACCGCCTTGCTGAAGTAGGCGATCAGTGAAACATTTTTGGAATTGAAAACCTGATCGAAAGATTGCCTTAGCAAATGCCTGTGGAGCCATCCACAGAAGGGACGAGGACCTAGATACTTGGAATGGGAAGATGAGATAAGAAAGCTTCCCCTCCCCTCTAGGAGCTTTCTATCCAATGTCTGCTCATCTCAGAGGAGGGAACAGAGGCATCCCAGTGGGATTGTCTGGCTTTATATTCATTAGGAGAGAACAGATGGAGCTGGTTTGGGGGGTATAGTTTGAATGACTTATCAGTACAAGTCATTGGCAACCAGAACTTGTCCTAGATAAGACTGCAAATGGGAACAAGTCTTTTTTGTTTTTTCCATAGTCTCCCACCTCTCTTTTCTGTACCTTTTCCCTAAAGTGCCCAGCGCCCCCAAATTTCCAGGAGTCACAGTCACTTGAAGCTTGGTAGTACAGTAATACAGTGCTTTCATTTGCTGTCAAAGGGCCCGGATTCAAATCTTGACTGCCCCTCACCAGTTTTGTGACTTTAGATGAGACACTTTACCTCTGGTTCTCTGTTTGCTCATCTGTAAAATGGGTTAGGTGGTCTTCACATTCCCTTCCAACTTTATAATTCATTGCCTTCTAAGTCTGTTAGTGATAGGCAATAAACTCATTTGTACTTTAAAAGGTCTGTGTTTAAGGAGCGGCTCACCAATGGTGGGATTTCACTCTTGTACTTGGGTTGAGAAAAATTAGGAACCTGGAAACCCCTTCCCAGTCCCTCTCAGATCATGACTCCAGCCCTGGTTATAGCACTGTAACTCTAGAGGGGTCTTTGGAGGTCCTCCAGTCCAGCCCCCTTTAGTTTATGGATGAGAAGATCAGATGAATTTCAGAAATGACTCTCCCCTGGTCACCCAGAGTAGATGGTGAGGTCAGGATTTAAACTGACTCCAAATCCCGGGCTCATGAAATCACCCTTCATGACAGTAACCATTTCTCCTGCTTCTCTTTGTATGCTGACAACACCACAAGTTTGGCAGTCACCATCCTTTTGGAAAACTTCCTGCCCCCAAGGTCTTTCTCTAGCCCTAGCTTGGTGTGGTTATATCAAGGCAGACATCCCCTGAGGTTAAGCCCAATTTGATCCCATGAGTAAATGAGGTAACATTTATAAAGCACTTACCACAGTGCCTTGTGCATAGTAGGCACTATCTAAAAATATTCATTCCCTTCCCCACATGTATATGGTAATAAGTCAGTAAACATTTACAAAATGCCAACTAGGTACCAGGTTCTGGGGATACAGAACTCTTAAGAAACAGTTATTACAGTAAAGGTATTAGAGTTACTTAGGGATACATAGTCTTCCCTCTGTGGAGAGGGCTGCAGGGGGCCCCTGCTTTCTCTTCCCAAGCCCTGTGCTCAGCCCTGTGTCCTTTGGGTCCAGGATGCTTTCCTCTGGGCCCCCAAGGATGCAGGTGACTGTGAGATGGAGGTAATGGGGGATGGTGAGCTGGATAGCTCTGTTCCCACAACTACTAAAGTTACCTGTTACAAAGTAGTATAGATGTCTCTCCTAGCAGCTTGTTTGGGACTCAGCTGGAGCAGATAGCCTCACAGACATGTGGCGGTTCCATATGCAGTCTACCTATACACTAGGCTTTTTCACTTTGTGCATTGGGCAGGGTATTTTCTATAATACAATTCTTGCAATAAATCACTCCCCCTGACACACACATTCAAGTATTAAGGTGTATTCAGGCTGCCCCCTGAGCAGATTTACTCTCTTAACTTTTTAATAGTGAAAAGCACAGGCCTATTGTGCTCCCCACCTTCTCCCCCTGCCCCCCAACCCCACCCCTAATTTTGTTTTCCCTGTGTTTGCCAAATTGCCTTAGGAAGCTGGTTGCCCTGAGAATGGATTTAGCCAAGGGAAACTCTTATCACTGAAAGGAAGCAGGCTGTGTGTTTCTATTGGAGATATTCTTGGCTACTTAATATTTTTGTGAATTATTATCTTTGATAGCCGGGCCTGTTCTCCAGAGAGTTGGAGGATATTGGGCATTCTTAGACTTTCATGCACAAAAGGAAAATATCTCACTCTGAAGTCTAGGAAAGGGATAAAAAGTCATTCCACTTCCATATTACTCTGCCTAAATAAACAGAGAGACCTCATTGTTTTTAAACCCCTAAAGATTTGGTGCCCAGCACACCATAAGATGCACATTACTTTAACATTTCTCTGGTTTTTTTTTCTCCCCTTTCTATTCTGTGGCTACAAATCTCTTTTCAAGCACATGTTGATTTTCTGCTTTGCAATTTCGGTTGCTGTGCTATTACTGTTCAGCCTGCCTTCATTTTGGTCTAAAATGACTACCTAAGAGCGCTGGAAACATACTATTATTTCTCTTGGTTCAATCTAGGAAAGGAAAAGGGGGGGAGGGGAAGAGGACTTTTAGCTCAAGGGCCGTGAAAGTGGTACTGTCTCATTTTAAAAATGTTTTCTGAATGTAAATACCGGTCTAATAATTGCTGTTGAAGGCAGAAAGAACTTTGGGGTCTGAAGATTGTAACAGCGACTTATTATTCTGGGCCTGTGATGGATCTATTAGTTTTTTTTTTCCTTTTCCCCGATATGTTGACAACATAATGTAGTCAATTGCATCTAGAATCACATTTTTATCGGGCACACAAATGACTGTGAAACATATCCCCTTCAATGCACGGGACTCTCCCCAACCTAGATGCAGGTAGAGTACAGGCGTGCTTTGTGTGGCCGTGGAAAAGCCTCCAACAGCTGGTAATTGTCTCTTAACAGAAAGTCAAATTCTCATGATGAATATGGCCCATTTGGTCCCTGAGTAATTTATTCAATTATGCCCTACATTTCATAAATGCCAGAGGGCAGTTTATATTTTCTTCACGGAAATCACATAGACTTCTATATCTTTTAAAAACAAAGTCTCGGGAAAAAGGCATTCATGGCTATTTTTCTCTCTTCCTCCCTCCCTCCTCCTGTGTTTCCTTTCCCTCTCTCTTAGGCAGCTGTTGAAATGGGTTGTGGACTGAACAAGCTAGAGAAGCGTGATGAAAAGCGGCCTGGTAATATTTATTCAACTCTGAAGAGGCCTCAGGTAGAAACCAAGATCGATGTGGCTTACGAATACCGCTTCCTGGAGTTCACCACGCTGACTGATGGTAAGTGCTTCCATGCATCTTCCCTGGCCTTGGATGTAAATTGGGAACCGAGCACGCCATTGTAACCTCTCAGTGGACAGGAGCCCTTTGTGTCAGATAGTCTCATGCATTAATAAATGAGAGGGAGTCCCCTCTCTCTGGAAATCTGGCTTCTCTTTTCTCCTCCTCCTCTCCCATGGCACCTGTACAGAGAAACTACCTGGTTTTTTCTTTCGTACAGGGAAACTACCTGGTTTTTTCTTTCCTGGAAGAGGGTCTTTCCAAAGTGGCCACCACTGTGGAAGGGCCCAAGAGTGCACAGAGAGATGTGTGAGACTCTCTTGGGAGATTTCTGGAAGAATTGGGGGTTTTCTGCCAACTTTCAGTGTTGAAAACATCACCAAGGGAGACTCCAGCCTATCTGTCCCTGTGTGAGAGCTCCATCACCAATGAAGATTGCAGCCTGTCTATGATTTAGATAAGTCCTAGGGTAACAGAGATAACAGATTTGAACTTTCAGCTTGGGGACTCCAAGCCAAGAACCCTGTCTGATGCTGCCTCCCATGATTTCCCTATCAGTATTTGATTTCCGTATCGGTATTATCAGCAGCAAGTTTTTAAGTGTGTGCCTTCATTGTACTAGGCACTGGAGAGAGACAGAAATAAAATAAACTCCAATTCCTATTCTCTAGGAGTTTATAATGTAGTTGTGTGTGTGCACGCGTGCGCGTGTGCATGCAGGCACGTGTAGGCACACAGTAGTGTAAGATTATAGAGAGGGAGCTGAGAGGCTCTCCAGTATAATGCCTTAATTTCTCAGATTCAGAAACTGACGTCCAGGTTGGTTAAAGTCATATAGAGGGACTTGAGTCCAGATCTTCTCACTCTGGAGTGGATTCCTTTTCCAATGAAGGCAGCCCCTGGTGATCGACACTTCCTCTGGAATTTTTAGAGACTGTTGTTCAGTTGTCTTGGTCATGTTTACCAGTTCATGACCCGATTGGGGGTTTTCTTGGCAAAGATACTGGGGTGGTTTGTCCTTTCCTTCTCTAGCTCATTTTATAGAGGAGAAACTGAGGCAGACAGGGTTACATGACTTGGCCAGGATCATACATCTAGAAAGTATCTGAGGCTAGATTTGAACACACGTAGAGGAATCTTCCTGACTCCAGACCTGGTACTCTGTGCACTATGGCCCAGGCAGTGAGAGAGTAGCCTGGGACGTGGTTTGTTCAAGGTCACCCAGCTGGTGTACGTGGAAGCACCTAGGTCTTCAGGCTTCCAAGCTTGGCCCTCTGTCCAGTCCACCATGTTCTCTCTCCTGTACAGATAAGAGGTGTAGCATTTCTAAGGTCTCAGGTGACTTAAGGTCCTTTCTTCCTATAGTCAGTCAGCTAACTAACCTTTCTTAAACTCCAGCCTGAGCCAGACATGGTGCCCAGAGTTCCAGATTCTGTTCCATACAAATATCTCCAAAGGAGTGGTTAAGTGTCAGGCCGGAGGCAGTAGAGTGAAGAATTCAAAGGAGAGAAATAGGACTTTTGGATGCATTGATCAGAGGAGACTCCCTGGAGGAGGTGGGCTTTGAGCTGGGGCCTTGATGGGCTGGCAGCGTGAATCTTGACCCTTGCTTCCAAGACATATTTTAATGTAGCCACTGTTGAGAAATGAGATAATTTGAGTTGGGACTGTTCCATTAGTGAATGTCGTTACCTGTGGAGACCACAGAGCACTTTCTTTTTCTGTGTGAGGCACAGACCGCTTTAATGGTCTTGGGAAGCCCGTGACCCTGTCTCAGAATCATGTGTGTAAATGCATATAGGGTAACAAAAGAAGCCAGTCAGGTAGAAAGATAGCAAAATATTCAGAAGAAACAGGTTCGTGAGACCCAGGGACCCAGGTTCAGAGCCCCTGTACAGATCACTGGGATTCGTGTTAGCACAGTTCTGGCCCAGCTTCCCTGTCAGTGTCTTTGGAGATTGGCCTTCATTTCTGTGGTTGCCAGGGTAGAAAGTGGTGGGCATCTGAAGAGAGCAGCCTGCCAAAAAACGTAACTCTGTGGGGTTGGCCATGTCTTAAATTTTCAGTTAACTTTGGCTGCTGAGGGATGAACCTTGCCCCCAGATGAGTTTCACCACAGCTGAGTGCACCCAAGGCACAGTGATTTCTGTAAAACCGTGGCTCGTTCCGGTTTTTCTTTGCCAAGTTGCTCCAGAGCCCCCCAAAAGCCACCTGAGTGGGTTAGCTTCCTGAGGTCAATGTGCTTTCTCCATCCTGTGTGGGCACCCGTTGGCGTGGTTACAAGGTGATGCTGATGAGGCCAGCGCGGAGGGTTTGGTCCCTGCACAGTGTGGTTCACTTTGTGTGTGTGTGGAGAAACAGTAATGCTGACGGTATCTGTCTTATCCTGAAATTCTCCTGGATGCCTGACAGATGTGCGCCCGGCATCCTTTGGGGACCTGGATGAAACGTGGGATGTTAACTTGGCGTCAGCCTGGCACTCCCAGTGAATGGCGGGCCAGGGGAGTTATTTTTGTAGGTCGATCGCATCCTTGTTTTCTTGGATTGTTTTAGTCCTTGACACCCTGTATGTGGGTTTGTGATGTCTGAACTAGATTGAAATATTCCAGCTGACAAGCAGAACATTTGTAACTTGTGCTACATTAAAATAATAATGAAAAAGAAGGAACCCAGCCTTTCTTCTCCCATCCTGCACCGTAACAAATGTGTGTCAGGCTTCCTCATGTACTTTATTAAGATTCTAAGGCAGGGTCTGTGTACCTGTGTTTTTTTTTTTTTTAATGACTCTTCAGGATAATAAGGAAACATCCCTGTAGGTTAATTTCAAATTCCTTATTATAATAGTGTCTGGAGTTTGTAGGGACCTCAGAGGCCATGTGGTAAAACCCCCTCATTTTAAAGACTAGTTAACTGAGGCCCAGGGAACTTAGGATCCTTGCCCAAGGTCCCCCAGGGTAAGCTTAAGTGACTTGTCCAAAGTAGCATAGGTAATATGCATCAGAGCTGGGCATCTCAGACTACTGGGCTGATATTATTTCCATTGTATCATGCTGGATCCTCCTCTTATAATTTTCCTGGTTAAGAAGTTTTTAATAGCTGGCCCTCAGAATCTTTCTTTTCTTTTCTTTTCTTTTCTTTTCTTTCTTTCTTTCTTTCTTTCTTTCTTTCTTTCTTTCTTTCTTTCTTTCTTTCTTTCTTCTTCCTTTCTTTCCTCTTTCTTTCTTCTTCCTTTCTTTCCTCTTTCTTTCTTTCTTCTTCCTTTCTTTCTTTCTTCTTTCTTTCCTTTTCTTTCTTTCTTTTTTCTTTCTTTTTATTTCTTTTTTCTTCCTTCCTTCCTTCCTTCCTTCTTTCTTTCCTTCTCTCTTCCTTCCTTTCTCTCTCTTCCTTCCTTTCTCTCTCTCTTCCTTCCTTTCTCTCTCTCTTCCTTCCTTCCTTCTTTCTTGCCTTCCCTCCTCCCTTTCTTCCTCCTTTTCTCCCTCTTTTCCTTCCTTCCTTCCTTCCTAGCTTCCTTCCTTCTCTCTCCCTTCCTCTCTCTCTTCCTTCCTTCCTTCTTTCTTGCCTTCCCTCCTCCTTCCTTTCTTCCTCCTTTTCTCTCTCTCTCCCTCTCTCCTGCTTTCCTTCTTTTTTAAAAAGCAAAATGTAGACTCCTTGAGTTCTTGCCCGACCTTTTAAATCCCTTATGCTGCATGTGAATTTGCAGGGGGGTCATTCTGATAACCAGAATGACCATCATTTCTTGAAGCTTTGCACATAGCATGATGGATCATTAAAAAGGTGAGTCTGCATTTTATTTTCTGCACAGGAGGCATCAGGCTGAGACCATGTAGTTTTTCAGAAGCAAAAGAAAATCCCCATGCCCTCCTCCCACCATAGACCTCGTCCTTGCCAGGAGAAAAAAAAGATGAGACCAAGAAGGTCGATTGTCTTTTACCTTGTGACCCCAAGGCCAGGGAGCTAAAGCTTTGCTTGGCCAGGATGGGAAGGGGGTCCTGGGCCTGGGGGCCTCTGTGGAGTGGGCTCAGCTCCTCCTTGCTGGGGAACTGCTCCTCGTGGCCTTGCAGTTTCCACAGTAACCACAGAGGTGCCTGTGACCTCCAGGGGAGGGCCGTGAGTCTGAAGAGCTGGTCAAGAAAGGGGTGGGGGAGACCATTTGAGCCAAGGGAAAGGTAGGGCTGAGTAGGGACTTTGGACTTTGTGCCTTGTGGGTAGGAGGGAGCCAGTGAAGGATTGTGAGCATGGGAAAGTCTGGCATTTTAGGAATAAGACCTGATGTTTGTATGGCCCTTTGAGGGTTGTGAAAGCGCTTTAGGTGGGCTATCTGGTCTGATTCGCACAAATAGCCTGTGAGGGAAGTATGACCATTATTGTCCCCTCATTACAGATGAGAAGACAGAGGCTCTTGGAGGTTAAGTGAGTCATAAGCATCCAAGGCAGAATCTGAACCCAGATCTTCCTGACTCCAACTCTGACCTTTCTTCACTAGACTATAGCTGATGGTGGCAGCGGTGCCTTGGGGGCTTGGATGGAGAAGGAGGCTGAATGCAGGGAGCCCATATAGGAGGCTGCTGTAGTCATCCAGGGGAAAGATGGCGAGGGCCTGGACCCCAAGGAGATGGCCGAGGGAAGTATGGCAGCAGGGGGTGATCTGAAGGAAGAATCACTGGGACTTGATGAGTGCCCAGAAAGGGGGAAGAGCTTGGCATCTCCGGTGGATTCTGTAGGCAAAGATCTGAGCTTAGGGGCAAGAAGGCTCAGGTCCTACCTGGGGCACACCTCTTTTGAGTGTCACCACCTCTTAGGAGGGGGCTGAAGACCAAATGAGTAGTAGGTGTTGTGCAAACCTTGAAGCAGGCTTCTTCATCTGGACTGTGTACACTTGTTTTTAAATATTTAAATAAACTGCATTTATTTCTTTATTTAGAAGGCAATCAAGGTTAAGTGACTTATAGTCATATAGTTAATAAGTGGTTGAGGCCACATTTGAACTCAGGTCCTCCCAACTCCAGGCCTGGATTTCTATCCACTGCCCCACCTAGCTGCCCCATTTATTTTAATTTATTTATGTTTATATATGGATTATATTATTATATATTTTATATTTACATTATTATATTTATATTATTATATATTTATAATTATATTTAATTTGTTTAGGGAACTGTATTTCAGCATCACTGATTTCCTTTAAATTTTGTCACGCATTTCAGACATCCTTCTGAGAAGGTCTGTAGCTTTGTCAGATTGTCAGACAGGTCCATGACCCCCACTCCTTCAAGTGTGGTGTCCTGTGTAGACATCTGGCTTCAGGGTCAGGAAGACCCGGCATTAAATCCTGACACACGTGGGATCACAAATGAGGTCTGTGACTGACCTCTAACTTGTCTTTTCACCTGTGTGACCCTGGGCAAGCTAGACCTCAGTTTCCCTATTTGTAAAAACAACTAGATGGCCTCTCAGGTCTCTTCCAGCTCGAGGGCTAAGATCCCATGATCCTCTGGGACTCTGTTCCATCAATTATCCCTTCGCTTTTTTGCATTTTTCTCTCTTCCAACTGATTCTTTCTCAAGTATCTTTAAATTTAAAAGAAAAAAAAAGGCCACTTTCTGGACTCCCGAGTTGCATAGCAGGTGCTGGTCTGCGTTGGTCTAGGGAATTTCCCACTGGCAGGTCCTCCTACGCATGGAATCACAGGTCTGGTCCAAAAAACCTCCTCATAACAAAATGGTGCTGTGTGTCATTGTTAAGGTGACCCCAGGGTTCTGCTCTAGGAGAATGATGGCCCATTGACTGAAATGGGGCGTGGCTTTGGGGAAAATCAGCCCTGGCTCCAGCCTTGATGCCCTGTTTGAAGTGCTGGCTGCATGTGGGGTGGGGGTGCTTGGCCAGCCACCAGCCTGTTAGAGGTGGGACGCGGCACCCAGGAGAGGCATTGGCTTGGAGGTTTTGGCAGCCATTGGCGGAGAGGGGATGGTAGAGGCTGTGTAATGGATGAGATCTTTGAGAGGGAGCGCTGAGAGCCAAGTGTCTCAAGGCCAAGGCCCGGGCCTTGAGATGCTTCACCCACATGGAGGGGGGAGCAGATGGCGCCCGTGAAGCCGGCAGAAGGCTCAGGCTTTGGAGCCAGAGGGCTCACCCCTGCCTCTTCTCCTTGCTACGTGCATGACCTTGGGCCAGACACAAGGGCCTTGGGCCTCAGTTTCCTCATTTGTACAATGAGGGTTTTGGACCACATGACCTCTAAGGGCCCTGTCCTATGAGCCTATGAAATAACATGGGTGGGAGCTCCAGGGAAGGGGGTGGGGAGGCACCCCAGAAGCAGGGAGCTGTTTGTCTTTTAAAATTTGGAGATGCTTGAGAGAGAGGGAAAGAGGCAAGGAGGGGAAGGGAAAGTGGTTAGAGCAGAGTGCCAGAGGATCCTGGGACCTTGGAGCTGGAACGGGAAGGCCCCTCAGACACCTTCTGGTGCCGCCCTCTATTTTACAGATGGGGAAACTGAGTCCTGCCTTGCCCCACATCACATAGGTGAAGGAAGGGGGTCAAATTAACAGTATATGCAGAGGGCTTCACTCCAGGAAGGAGGAGGACACCTTCTCTCCTTTTTGGCAAGGGAAAGAATGGTCAATAATAATAAAGGACAAGGGGTTGGAGTCCCAGACCACTTGAGTCTGTGAGGCTAGAGTCCTGTGAATAATGGCAGTAGCCATCATCAGAGCCGGTAGTGACACGTGGTTTGAGATGTGCAAAGTGCTTCTCATCGGGTCCTGACGGGCACGTCCTGCGGCATGGGTGCTGAGGTCGTGCCTGTGTCACAGATGAGGAAACCCCGGGCCCTGAGAGCCCGCTGCACATTTAGCCGTCCAGCTCCTGGGCTGTGACTCTGGGATCCTTCCTTCTCTCCCGTACACGCACGGAACTTCTCTAGGGCCACGGGGTTCAGCGTCCACCATGTTCTGGATGGAGTGTGGTTCCTGGGTGGGGGCCACTGCAGGCCAAGCATTCTTGGGTCCCCTTTTGTGCTGGCTGTGCCTGGGGAGGGCTCCTGAGGACTCTACAGTGGGGAGCAGGGAGGGCTTCGGGTTTTTATTCTGAACTTAACAACATCCAGTAAGATGTATACATTCATACATTTCAGTTGTGTCTGCCTCTTCATGACCCTGTTTGGGGCTTTCTCGGAGAAGATACTGGAGTGGTTTTCCTTCTCCAGCTCCTTTTACAGATGAGGAAACTGAGGCAAACAGGGCTAAGTGACTTGCCCAGGGTCACCCAGCTAGTAGGCGTGTGAGGCTGGATTTGAGCTCAGGACTAGATGAGTCGTCCCGACTCCAGGCCTGACGCTCCATCCATTGCACCACCTCGCTGCCATTTACAAACAGAAAGGTCAGTAGAGACCATTGTCCAGAATGTTGCAGATGAGTATCAGGAACATCTCGTTTTCCTTTCAAAGTCTATAGTAAATTGTGGTTGGGCCTCAGTGTCGTCCTCCTGGCCTGCTCTCCTCATGGTCACACCCATATCTGCTGTCTTGGCCTTTTGCCTGAGAGGCCTGACCCAGGGTCTCTGGGAGGGACTTAGCACCCATCACTGGGGAAGACGACATGTCAGCAGATCCAGCTTAAGTGGGCTCTGGGGTGAATCATTCCCCCGGGTCCTCCTCCATGCTGATGTGCACCAAAGAAGGCCGTGGCTTCCAACATCTGGATTTCCTAAACAGGACAGTTTGGGTGGGGGAGGGAGGGAGGATAAACCAAATTACAAACCGATCAGCCTTTGTCCAAGAATTTAGCCCGAGTTCCTAGGAATCCATGAGCCCCCGTTATTACCGTACTTAAGCCTTGGTTTGGAACACCCTCCTCCTGAACCAAGCCACCATTTAGGCCTAATGAGGCATTTCTAAATCGAATACTTAGAAAGTGCCCATCAGGCCATGGGGCTTCTTTGGCCCAGCCTGGGGGACCAGCTCTTAAAGGATTTCCTTGGAGAAATGTAGAGTCATACCATCAGAGAGGATGGGCCAGTCCCTGGGGGATGCCTCTGCCACCCAGGGGACTGGTACTGTGGGTGGTGCTACTTTTGATTTTCTTGGGCTGCTGGCCAGTTTGGAGGTATAGGACCTCAGTTCAAATCCAGCTCTCCCCTCCCCCCATTCATAGATGAGATTTCTTCCCTGGTTGCTTCCTACTCCAGTCAAGTATCAGGTCTGGGCAAGGAAAGAACAGCAACCAAAGCAGACCCCTCTAATTTCTGGCCTGGGTAGGACCAAGCAGGGAGCGTATCCCATGCCCATCAAATCGTAGGATTTAGATGCAGAAGGAGCTCTAGATCCCATCCTATGCCTTCATTTTACAGATGACGAAATGAGTCCCAGAGCAAAGGTGGCCTTGTTACACTGAAGACAGTCCTGGACTTTGGTTGGAGGGTGGGGCTCAGTTACTTACTAGTCAGTGGCTGGCCTCAGTTTCTCCATCTCTGAAATGGGTGGTCTTTAAGGCCTCCCTCCAGATTTAAAGATCCTTAGACAGCTAGAGCCAGGGACTCGTAGTCTGGAAGATCTGAGTTCAGGTCCTGCTCCAGACACTTCCTAATTGGGCGACCCTGGGCAAGTCACTTCACCTGTCTGCTTCAGTTTCCTTACCTGTAAAATGGGAATGATATTAACCCCTATTTCACAGGGTGGTTGTAAAGATTAAATGGGTTAACCTATGTAAAGCACCTTCTAAAACTTAGAGTGATATGTAAGTGCTAGCTCTGCTCGATCCTAAGGCAATTAGCATGGCTAATATAGGATTACTTATATAACTGAACAGTATCAATTATATCAAATATAATTCATTATGTTGTATGAAAATTACTATCCTTGATCCTAAGATAATTAATATCATTAATAGAATATGATCAATGATTATTTACCTAACAGAATTGCATTATGTAATATAATTCATGATATCATTTGAATTCTTTTGACTCTTCTCTATCTGAAGATAATGAAGATGTGATTGTTATGTATGATCAATGGTTACCTATGTAATAGAATTATATTAATTATGTAATATAATCATATCATAGGAATTATTCTGACTCTCCTTGATTTGAAGACAATATGAATTAATATAAGCAATTATGTTATTTATAGCATAGAAATAATTATGACACATAATTATATGCTATATGACATGTAAAATGGATATAGCATATGATTATTATATTAATTATATAAGAGAAGTGAACTGACTCTATGGCATAGTTAATTATATTATTGTCCTCCTTTCCCCTAAGATAATGACTATGTAATAGAATTAATTCTATGATAGAATATCAATTACATAACGAATCCTGTCATATTAATTATTCTTAGCCTTGATTCCAAGAGGTCATATAACTTGCCCAAGGTCGTGCAGGTTCCAGACCTGGGCTGTGTCTGTCCCCAGTTTCCGACCCCAGGGCTAGGTCTGGTAAGTATTCTTTGTGGCCTCATAGGCTGCAGGAGTTTGAAAGTTTATTTTTTTGTCCAGACCTGTGATTTTGCTGATTTGGTGCTGCTGCTGATAAAATAAATATCTTTCTAGTGTTTTAAGTTTACAAACCACTTTGACACAGTCTCATTTGCTCTTCTGTGGGTGAAGGGAGCTCCGGCTGAGCCAGTTTGTCAGCTGTTGTACAGCTTAGAGACTTGGGGAGTTGCCTGAGGACGGAGGGGAGTCCAGTGAATTGCCCAGGGACCCTGGCCCAGTAGGAGTACTTGGCCTTGCTGGCCCCTGGGCCGGCCTTCTCTCCCGCCTCACCCCTCACCCCTCACCCCACCCTGGGATGCTTGACCCCAAGCTGAGTGCCTTGGGGACTTGGTGAGTGTTTCCCTTAGATAGCCTCCCTTGCTGCACAAGGTAGCATTTAATACTGTCTTCACGGACGCCGTCTGTTCAGTGTAATTTCAATAGCATTAGGTTAAACCGTTAGCTCCTGGTTTCCCTCACAACTCATTAAGAAGCTGTGGCCTCTCTCAGGGAGGGGCGTTACATGCCTGCGATGATTTGATCCTGCTTTGGGTAAAAGCAATTGTTTTCCATGATGAAGTTATTTAATTTCCGGCCTGTGTTTCACAAGCTTGGGGGAGGTGGGCAGGGGTAGAGGCAGAAGGAGGGAGACTTTCTGGAATTTGGCTTCCTTACTCTTTATTCTGTGTTACCGCAGAGCTGGACGTCCTTTTATTTTTATATATTTTTAAACAAGATTGACTAGAGGAAGTCGGGGGGAGCGAGGGGGAGATATGAGTTATGGGCCCAGAAGTTCACTGGTGGGTGGCGAGCTAAAAACAGGCCCTGCTGTCCTGGATGAGATGCAGGAGAGGAAGGGAGGCAGTCCCCATAACTGTGCCCCAGTGCCTTGAAGGGGGCTTCTGCCCATGGGCTTCACGGGATGCTTTTAAGACAGATGAGGATCTCTGCTGGGGAGCGCTGGTGGGCAGACCTGGGCAGAGACCAGAGATGTGGGGAAATTGGACTGGGACATGTATAGTCAGGATCCCAACCACACTCTCTTCCGAGGGCTTCCTTCCCTGGAGGGGTAGGAGAGCAGGTTGGGGGGGACTGGACTTTCCCCTGAAAGGGGGACATAAATCTGGCTCTTCATTCTTCTCGTGGCCACAGACCCCAGTCAGCAGACCAGGAAGCACATGGTCTGGCCCATCTGCAGACTCATCAGGGTGGTTTCTTGTGGCCCGAGTAGTGAGTTTTAGCCACTTAAATTCAGCCTTCAGGACTGGGAAATCCATCAATGAGGTCCTGCCTGTCAAAACTACAACAATAATTGGCATTTATATTGTCCTTTAAGGTTTGCAAAATGACGTTTGGTCCTCATGACAACTCTGTGAAATAGGTGCTAGTATGCCCATTTTTAGATGAGGAAAGTGAAGCCAAGAGAGGTTAGGGAAGGGAATAAACATCTATAGAGCACCTACTGTGTGCTAAGTAAGCACTTTACAGACATTGTCTTGTCTGACCCTTCCAACAACCCTGGGGGGTAGGTGCTGTTACAACCCCCATTTTACAGTTGAGGAAACTGAGGCCAACAGCAGTTAAATGGCTTTCATTCAGTAAACATTTATTAAGTGCCTACTGTGTAGCAGACCCCACCATTCTCAGGGCTCCCCAGGTTTGCAGTGCCAGCATCTCCCTTTCTCCCCTCCTCCCCTGTGGCTACTTGGTTCCCAGATCTCTGTGTCTCCATCCCTTACATCTGCCCTCTTCTTCCCTCAACTCACACACCCACCACCTTAGCCAAAGGGGCCCAGATTGTTGCCTGGGCTTCCTCATCTGTCTCCTGGCCCCTGACTCTCCTCCATCCTCTGCAGGAATCTCCAAAGTGACTTTCTTTAAGCAGAGATCTGACCCGGTTACCTCTCTACTCATTCAACGCCGGTGGCTGCTGCATATTTGCCTCTGGGATCAAATATAAATTCCTGTGTTTGGTTTTTAAAGCCCTTAACCTAACTTTCCAAACTCATTATACACAGCTGCCCTTCTGTATCCTATAATGCAGACAAACTTGTCTGCTCTCCATCCCTCTGTATCTTTTTACTTCCCATTTGTGGAATGCCCTCTCTGTTCATCTCTGCCCGAGTTCAAGCCCTACCTCTGATGCATGCTGGTTGTGGGACCCTGGTGGGGTCCCTTGAGACCCCCCCAAGTCACAGAGACCGTGCCAACTTTTGTCGATAAATCTTCACCCAGAAGATGCCCAGGCAAACCAGTAAAACCATCAACAAATAATAATTCAGCTTTAAACTTTGCAACGTATTCTACCTGTGAATTCTATCCCAAACATTTCAGAATACAAAGAAAACCTGAGCTCCTGCTTTCCACACTGGTTTTGAACGTGTACGTTCATTTTTGTAGGGTAGTAAGCCCCCATTCTTCCTCCTTCTCTTCATATAAGGCTTCCAATAGTACTCTTCATGCGCTGTTCCATATCCAACCACAGCATTGCTGTATGTCCACATACCGAGGTTTTTTCAGACGTTCTCCAGTCATTCACTAACTGGCAGAAGTAGGAGTTGTTTCTGGTTTTCTGACATTACTAACGATACAAGGCCAGTTATAGTAAAACGTCAGCTTCTCAAAGGCAGGGATTTTTAAGTTTTGTCCTTGTCACTTCAGTACTGACCCAAGCACAGTGGCCAGGACATAGTAAGTGCTTGTGTGTGCTCAGTGCTTTATAATTATTCTGTCATTTAATTCCAGAAAACCCTGGGAACCAGGTGCTGTTATCATCCCTATTGTGCAAATGAAAAAACTGAGGGAGGTAGATGTCAAGTGACTTGCTCAGGGTCATACAGCTAGTGTCTGAACTCAGAGTTCAGACCCAGAGCTCTCTGCCCTGAGCTGCCCAGCTGTCCCTACAAACACTCAGCTTTATGAGAGTGCGGAGGAGGAAAAGATCATCTCAGATTGGGGTGTTTGGGGGTGTCATGGAGGGGGTAGGCTTGGAGCTTGACCTCGAAGGTGAGATTTTGATTGGTCTGGTAGTCGAGGGGGGACATTGCAAATATCTTCACTGTAAATCAGTTTTATTCATAATTCAGTCTGAACCATGCTTGTGTTTACATTGCTATTCTCAAGGCTTACGGACTTAAGTGAGGCGTCCTGCCTTCTGACAGACAGCACTTGTGAATTTCAGAGCAAATAGTGAGATACTAATCACAAATAAGCAGAAATTCTTAAGTCAGCTAACAATAAATTCAGATTCTGCGGAGGGAGGGAGGGAATAAACATTTATTAAGTGCCTACTATGTGTCAGGCATTGTTAAGTGCTTTACAAATATTAACTCACTTGAGAAATATTTTATCCCTGGGAAGTAGGTGCTATTCTTTCCATTTTTACACTAGAGGAAACTGAGGCAGACTATGGTGAAGGAAGTATCTGAGGTTGGATTTGAACTCAGGTCTTCTCTGTCCACTGAGCCACTTAGCAGCCTCCAGAGAGATTGTAAACAGAATTACTCTTCCATTTATCAAATATGTAAGTGCTTACTATGAGAGTCAGAGACCAAGAGAACAAGCAGCCCTCTCTGCCCTCTGGGAGCTTACGTTCAGTTGGACTTTGTTTCCTGGCTTTGCTCATTGCTTTTCCCTGGTATAGTTAGGCCCTGGCCCCCTCAGTCAGCAGGTAACCTGTTTCTAGCTTCCTCTTCTCTCTATGTTGCTGCGAGAATTCATATTTTTCCTATCTGCTGAGCTCTTATAATCCAGCCCTCCCCTGGAACAAATAACTGCCTAGGTGAGTCTGGGGATGGGTGGGTAGGGGAATAAATGAATTCTGAGGTCCTCTCCATCCTCTGGTTCTCGGTCCCCGCTTCTCCTGGCCTGTAGCTGACACATTTTCCCAATATTTATTTGATTGGCATCCTCTTCCCAGAGAGGAGCCAAAACCCCCCTCATCCTTCTTGTGTGTTTTTGTTTGTGAAGAATGATGATGAACTCTTTCCCAGCAGCCTGGCTTGTGGAGAAGAATCCAGCCACTTAGACGTCCACCCTCCCCACTAAAGACATCCAGCCACCTTTGCCCCCCGAGTGGAGGCCGACTGTCAGGTTGCTTGGTACTGTGTGGGATATGAGGGTGGCTTAATGGAGAAGCCATTAATAATTTAATAGTGTCATAGCTGCTGCTTTTGTACCCCAAAATTTGTACAACTAGAGGCCACGGATGAAAAGTGAGATCAATTATATTGAGTGATGGCAGACTTCCCATGGAGAGAAAAAGGGAAATGGTGTCGTCACCTGCCTCGTGACGAAGAAATTGCTTTTCTTAATTGTACAGAACAGAGAAACTCCTGGGGATGTAATTCATTTTTCTTAAGCTTGCTGGGGAAAATCGAAAGTAAAGATAAAACCAAGCCAAGGAAGGCCACAAACCGAAACAGCAGCCATGGGATTGGCCACGTACACCTGGAACAAACAGGTGGCATAAGATGGTGATTTAGAGCCTGCCTGGATGCTGGGCTTGGTGGGCAGCTGACCCCTGACCCCTGGAACCTGGAGGTGCTCATCTTGTCCCTCTTCTGATGTTGTGGACTGGGGGTCTAGGCTGGGATGGATGTGGCTCCCTCGGCCCCAGAGCTAGAGAACAGTAATCCCATGTAGGCCTTTCCCATGTGACTAGCAAAGGCAATAGGACTTAAAAGAGGGAGTGAATCTGTCTCTGGTCTGGAATCCCATGTAATATAGGTAGGATTCTAAGTGTGGATCTGTAGAGGACCTTGTCCATTATCTCGGATTTTTAATGCAGATGTATTTATTTGTGTGTGTATGCAAATACATGTAAATATGTGTGTATACAAATATGCATATGCAGATACATATAGTCTCTCTTGATAGAGTGTAAATAAGCTCCCAGAGGACAGAACCTTAAATTTCTGTTTTTGTAGTGTCTTCCTTAGAGGTTGAGTTCAAGAGACTGTAGTTTAACCACCCTCATTACCTCATTTTAGATGCAAATATCTTTATTTGTGTCTGTGTGTATGTGTATGTGTATGTGTTTCTATATATATATACACACACCTATATATGTGTACACAGACACACTTATTTATTTATTTTGTTAGATATTTCCCAATCACACTGAAAAAATATTTTAGAATTCATTTTTAAAAGCTTGAGTTCTCTCCCTCCCTCCTGCCCCTCTCCCATCTCTTGAGACAGCAAGTAATATGATATCGATTATACATGTGAAGTCATGCAGAACATCTTTCCATATTAACCTGTTGCAAGAGAAAACATGTAAAAACCCAAGAAAAAGAAAGTTTAAAAACAAAGCTTCAATCTGCATTTTAAAAGAGACATTTTGTTGTTATTTAATCATTTTTCAATTGTCTGACTCTTTATAACCCCATTTTGAAGGTTTGGGGTTTTTTTTTTTGGCCCTTCTGTTTATTTTACAGTTGAGGAAACAGAGGCAAACAGGGTTAAGTGACTTGCCCTGGGTCACTTAACTGTCTGAGAGTGGATTTGAACTCAGGGCTTCCTGACTCTAGGCCCAACAGCCTATCTATTGGGCCACCTTGCTGTCCCTTAAAGAGGCATAAAGAATCTAAATTAACCCCTCCAAACCACTCTGAATTCTAAGGTTCAGATTTTTTTTTTTTAATAAGAAGCATGAGGCACTTGGTTATTAGAGATTAGAGTGGGTTAACCAAGAAAGTGTGTGTGTGTGTGTGTGTGTGTGTGTGTGTTGGGGGGTTGTACTTGACCTTGACCTTGAAGGATGGGCTGTAGAGGTATTGCAGGGCAGAGAATTGGGAGTAAGCCTGGTCTATTAAGATGGTCTTAATACTTTATGTTTTTATAATGCCTCACAGAGTTTTTTTCACCTCCCAAATTATCTCATTGAGCATAAAATAAGGAAACTTGGCCCTAGTAGGAGTGGGCTTCTATGGGGAAATAGGGTTGAATAGAGAGGCGGACAATATTATGGACAATAGCCATCTATTGAAATAGCCCCACCTAATAATGGTCATAATGGGAATTGGTTTCAGCCTTTGCAACAGGGCTGGGGCAGATGTGGCCCAGGGGACCCATGAGGTGTGGGGAGGAAGAAACAGTCTGAAGCCTGTAGTTTGAAATAATGGTGTGATTTGTGGTTGGACTTCCTTCTCTAGAAAATACAGAAGCATTGAGGTGGGGGGGAGGGAAGAGTGAATGGGCAGCATTTTCACAGGATGTTAAAAGTGGAAGGAACTTGAGAATGTGGGCTCCCATTTCACTAATGAGGAAATTAAGGCCCCCAGAGATGATAGGGATCACACAGCTCTCAGCAGAAGCAGGACTAGAATCCAGGACCCTGCACTCTTTCTTAGCGGGTCTTAACCCTTTTTTTGTAGCATGGAGCCCTTTGTCAGTCTGGTGGAACCTATGGACCCGTTCTCAGAATAATGTTTTCAAATATGTAAAATAAAGTAAATTAATTGTATCGGTCTCTTGCTACAAAATATCGAAGAAAACCCTCAGATTTCCAGATTCCAGGTGAAGATTCCCTGCCCTGTCTCTTCCCTCCTCCAGTGACAGTTCTCACAACACTACTTAGGGAGGCCACGTAGGCCACTGCCCCATAATTGCAAGAACAGACTTAGCTCTGGCCTGCAGAGATCATCTCCCGAGGCCGGTACAGGTTGTACTGCCCTCACAAATAGGAAATAACATGAAAATAATAGGTTGAAACTCAACAGAGAATTTTCTCCTGCTTCTGGGATTTTTATCAGTGCCATCGTACCTGGTAATTTCCAAAGGCAGGAGCCTAGGGTGACTTGTCACCATTTCAGAATCCCTCTCCGCCCTTTCCCTACACACTTGTCTTTGTGTCCCACTTTTTTAAGGTCCAGGGCCCCCTCTGCTATCACACTGTGATTCCTTTCTTGACAACCCCTCCCCTCTTAGATCTAGATTCGTCTTCTCCCCAAAGGATTGAAGACAGCGTGTGGTTCCCGCTCCTTGTTTTTCATGATCCAATCCCATTCCCCACTGTCTAATTAACACTCTTCTCAAGGCCGATGCTCACCCCTTTCAGGGTCTCTGGAGCAGGACTCCATGGGGGCAGTGACAGTGGGAAAGCCAAGGCAGGGGGAGAAGGAAGAGGAGGGGGTGTTATAAAAAGATTCCTGAGGCTGATTTCCAGTCAGCCCCCTTACCTTCACCCTTTTCCCATCCCCTTGCTTATGTCTCTTCTTCCCTTGCCCTCCCTTCTCTTTGGTCATCTTCCCTCCATGGCCATTACCCCCCTCCCCCATCCCACCCCTCAATTGTAAGCTTCCTCATTGGCTGCTTTGGAGGACGACAAGCCAAAATTCATCTGAAGGAACAAAAGGTCAAGAATCTTATAAGGGAGGTTTCCTAGGTTGGTAGATTTGGGGCTGGAAAGCAACTTGGAGGCCAGCAAGTCCACCCCTGTCTCTTTTCTAGATGAAGAAACGGACTCAGATTGCCTAGGGTCACACAGCAAATAGTGTCCAAGGTGGAATTTGGACTCTGGTCTTTTATGGCCAAAGATTTTACATTTCTTTGGCCAGCTTAAACAACACAAAGGCGTGAGGTATCCAGAGTCTTTTTGAATTCAGAGATTGACCTCTGGATCTGTGATCTATCCTGTGGATGTGCCCTTCTTCAAGTCTTCCCGCCCTCTGCTACTCATGCCCTTCTCTAAGATCACCTCAGAGAAGGAAATAAGCATTTATATAGCACCTGCTGTGTGCTAGGCACTGTAATAATCATGATCTTCTCAACATTCCTGGAGGGTAGGTGCTGTTATGGCCCCTGTTTTACAGTTGAAGAAATGGAGGCAGACAGAGGTTAAGTGACTTGCCCAGGGTCACACAGCTAGTTTTTGTGTTAAGTGTCTGAGGTCAGATTTGAACTCAGGTCCTCCTGACTCCAGGGCCAGTGCTGTATTCACTGAACCACCTTGCTGCCCCACTCACCCTTTGGGACCAGCTTGCCTTCTTTCTGAATCATACAGATCCTTGGGAATATGAATTGCTTCATTTGTTGTGTTTGGATCAATTGAAAGGATGTCCTTTCCATCTTTATTTGTTCTTTCCCCCACTCTCTCTGTGGCTTCTCTCCATACTTTTAACTTTTTGTCCAGATTGTCTTGGGACATAGCCATTCAATAACACTAGAATATTGTTAATTCCAATCTTGTTAGAATGTGGTACAGGTTGAAAAATATTGTTAATACCAAAGGTGAGCTTAAAAGATGAGTTAATACCAAAGAAGATCAAATGAGATGGTATTTGTAAAGTACTTAGCACAGTGCCTGCTCATAGTAGATTCTTAATAAATAGTTACTCTCTTCCCTTCCCCTTCCTGGGAGCAGTTTGGGGGTTATTAAAGGAGCTTCCCAGGTTCCCAAAGGCAGTTCAGTGGATTCTTCCCCTTGTTTAGTTCTGGGTCAATTTGTTGTTAAATGCTGATGACCAGATCTGTTGGTGTCCGTTTCGTTCATTGTCTCGCAGTCTGGACAGCAGAGAGTCATTCTTCATCCACTTTGTTTTTCTTATGCCTATAGTTAGGCCAAACTCCCTTGAAGGATTTTGGCTTCTTTGCAGGAGGCTGTTCCTTGTATTGAGCTTAATGGAACCAGTATGATGCCATCTGCCAACAGGAGTACCTGGAGCACCTTGCCATATTGTGGAGAGCCCCAGTTACAGCTCAGACTCTCAGAACTTCCACCGTGACAATCACAAACACTTTTGCAAGGATACATCTTCCTGGTTTGTCCCTCACCTGCTCTTAGGGGCCTAAGAGTTGGTCCCTAGATCATGCGAGAAGTCTTGCATAATTTTGATAGGCCACCTTATCGGAAGAGAACCTTTAAGACTCATTTTTTGTTTGTTTTTAAAGTAAATTTTGACATCTTTTGTTTTTATATTACCTATATTTGCTGATGTAACATTCCTCTCCTCTCCTTCCCAGAGAGGAACAAAGAAGAAAAAAGGAAATAAAGAAAAAAAAAAGAAAAAACCCAACTCCACAAAAGAAGCATGTGGAAATAGTGGATAGGACATTGGACTTGAGTCAGGAAGACCTAGATTCAGATCTTACCCCAGCCACTTACCAGCTGTGTGACACAGAGCAAGTTATTTTACTTTACTTGTACTATTACTAAAAAGCCATGTCCTCAGGTCAATGCACATGAGTCATTCGGGAATCATAGTCTTTAATCACAGGAGTCCTGCCCTGTTCACAATAGAAAACTGCACCTTCCGTGTGACCCGTTGGGAACCTTAACTTCCTGAGATAATTGTCTTGGCTTAAACAGTGGGGAGGCAGGGTATTCTGTTCTGAGATCCTCAATTCTAAACAGCTAGAGGGTAACCCAGTGTCACTTGTTAAATCGAGTCTGGCCAATGACGGTTCTGTTGGCACTCTCCGTTGGTGGGGTAGTGATGCCCACCCTAAGAGGCAAGCTTTTAACTCCCAGGTAGGCTGGTAATGATAAGCTTCCTGGGGACAGAAGCTTTATGTCATTGTCCTGATAGACTCAGAGCCTACCACATAGCAGGTTTTTAATAAATATTTCTTAGATTGGACTTAACCTGCAGATCTTGTTGGTTTGGGAAGTTGCCTGAGTTTATCCTGACTCCCAGACATATCCTGTAACTTGTTTTCTAGATTTTTCATGATATTATTTTGCCTTTTTTTTTTTGGCCCTTTTTCCTCTTTCTTGTAAAAGTGCAATATACAATTTGCAACTCTATGACTTCCTGGATGTTAACATGTTAAGTTAACATGTTAAGTGTTAACATGACTAGCTTACTGCAAGATTAATTATTGAAGAACAGATTTCTCTGGAGTTATTTTCTTTCCCTCAATAAAATCATCTCCACTGTCTGCCTTTATCAATAGCTTTTGACTTTGGGAGCAACATTCTAAATGGGCTTTTGTTTCAGGATTCATGATCATTTCACAGCTACAGGTATGATCTGGATGTCTTGTGGTTTGGATGCTTGACTGTCTCAGGCATCTGGGTGCAGGAAAATGAATATTTTTTACTCTTCAAATATTGTTACCAAATAGTTTGTTCAGTGAATAAATTCTATAGAACTGTTATTTGCACATTTTATCAAGAAAGTCCTTAAATGACATTGTAGATACTAGAGCTATTTGAAAAGCAAATATGGCACCATGGAAAGGGTTAGCCTGGCTTCACATCTTGATGGCCTGAGAGTTGGGGCAAATCTCTTAATCTCTCTGGCCTTCACTTCTCTCATTTGGAAAACAAGGGGATTGTACTAGATTAGATCTCTGCTGTCCCTTCCAAATTTAGACCTTGGTGATCCTTTACTTTTCATTCAGCAAACATTTACTGAATACTTGGGACTGAGCCAGGTACTGTGGGAATGATGAATGAACCATGGTCCTTTTGTTCCAGGAATTTATCCTCCAGTAGAAGAGACAAGATGAATATACAGATAACAGGAATAAGGAGGACTGGGTGAAAGGGCCATGGAGAGTTACAAAATGCTTATTTAATCTGGGAGCAGGGAAAGTGTTTCTGACAGTGAAGATAGTAATGATAATATAATAGCTTTTATATAGCACCTACTGTGTGCAAGACACTGTATTAAGAATTTACAAAGAGTGTCTCATTTGACTGTTGCAACAATCCTGAGAGGTGAATGCTATTATTATCCCCATTCTACAGATGAAGAAAATAGGGCACACAGCTGTCTAGGGACTTGCCCAAGGTCACACCTTTAATAAGTGTTTGAGTCTGAATTTGAATTCAGGTCTTCCTAACTCTAGAGTTCTCTGTCAATAACTAGATGCCCAAAATAAGGGAGATAAAAGAAAGTTTTGTGTGGGGCTGTGTGGGGGTGGGGAAATGCATTTGAATTGAGTTGTTTGAGAAAGACAGGGATCATCCTGCCTTTCAATTTGAATGTCCCTCTATAGGCTAGTTAACTGCACTTTTAAAATTAATTATTAATTCTAGTTTCCTACCTAATTTGGCAATAGAATATTTTGGGCTACAATAGAATTTTCCTATAGGTTCCTTACCAGAATCCTTTCCTAACTACCCCCTCCCCCATTAGCACTCCCCTCCACAAAATTACTACCAAATTACTCTACCACAGGTCGGTATAACAGCAAGCACCCCAGCATACCCCATAGGTTCTTAGATCTGCTTTTCTAAAGGAAAGCGACTCAAAATGGGTTAACAATCTTGCTTTAATCAATCAAATATATCATTTACCTAGTTCAGGGGAAAAAGTTAGTACCCCAAACTTCAGAGTATACAGAGGTTACAAGCAGAAATTACAAGAAGACAGAGAAGCAAACAGATCAAGCAGACAGGCCTCCAACTGTCCCAACCATTACATCTATCCCTAGTCAGTCACCAGAGAGGGAAGCATCAACATCTGGGTTTTTCAAAGCTGGGGGGCGGGGCTCTCAACAGCTGCCCAGAGTCTCATCTGGTCAAATCACACAACACTTCTCAGAGTGAGCCCCAAAACAAAGCCTCCCATCAGGGCTTATATAGCCTTCTCCAGGCTCAGAGAATGTAACAACCCTCTTGACCCACTGCCCAATCACAAAGTATCTCCTGAAAACCAAGCCTCCTGCCACAGGCTCCAGGTGCACTTATGGCTATCAAAGGGCCTAGGGGCAGGGAAGAGCTTAAAAATTTCCGTTCCTATAAGAGTTGGTCACAACAGGTGACGCAGAATAAACATTTATATAATAACCTACTATGTGCTAGGCACTTTGCCAAATGCCTTATAGTTGTCTTCTCATTTGATGCTTAATAAATGCTTGTTGGATTGAATTGAGTTGAATGGAATTGATATTATTAACTTTGCCAGCACTGAATTGAAGGGGGCTGATTGATTTTCTTAAGCTCTAGGTTTTTTGACACCATTGCCCAAAATAGAGGATAGAGTATGACCCATTCTAATGTGATGAAATGAGTGGTAGCTTGTGGCCATTCACAGTTTTTAAAAAACGTGCCATGGAGGTATGGCATTGGATTTGTGAAGATGGCAGTCTGGCATTTCCTATGAGTCTGTGAGGTAACCCAGTACTACTTGTCCTTGGGTGGTGGAGAAGAAAAAAGCAGTATTTATGGTTGACTATCCTAGGACTAACACGCCTTTGGTGGTCTGGCTTGTGGGAATTGGAGTGTGGCTAATGATAGGATTGATCTTTGTGGCCTGGTTAGGAGATGTGCCTTGGAACATTAGTTTAGGTCTTGTCATGGCCTTCTTCCTGGCTCTCTTGATATCTGCTTCTGCTTAGCTCAGGTGGCAACCAGAGTTGGCTACAGCTATGCCGAACCCCCCACCCTTCTATTTAAGTTGTCTCATCTTCAGCACTGATAAAGGCAGTGGAAGGTGATATTACTGAGGGCAGAAAAACAACTTTGAAGGAGTCTGCTTAAGAGTATGGTTCCATGATGAATTCAGTTCTTTGTTCAACTTCTGACTCTCATTTTGGGGTCCTAGTGTTTTTCCCTCATGTTTCTCTTCCAAATGCAAGATTGGGTGGAGAAAAAAAGTATTTTCCTCCTCTGCCACCTTTCATTCATTCCATGAAGACATGAAGTGCCTGTTCTGCATAGTGCTCATTGTTAAATTTTGGGGAAGTTAGAATGTAAATAAGATATGGTCCTTGTCTTCATGGAGCTTACACTCCAGCTAGGGTTTAAGACACAAATGAAGATGACTAAAATTTTCAGCTTTCCATGATAAGTGTACTAGAGAGGTGTAGTGATAATGAAATTTGAAGATCCCTTTGAATTGGAAAGCTAAGAGGTGCTTAGCACCTTGTTTCAAGTTAACACCTTGTTTAAGCTATTTAATTAATACATAAGTAGTTAACACCTTGGGAAGAAGTTGCTGATGTAGCAAGAAGGGACAGAACAGGGAGGAGCTAATATGTATATAAGGAAGAGAACAAGCTGGACAGACAGAATTTCTCTCAGTGAGCATCTGGAAGCTTGAGTTTCTGCTGAGACCTTTCTTCTGGGAACTTCTGCTGAGACCTTTCCTCTGGGAATTTCTGCTGAGAGCTTCCAAGAACTAGGCTGAGGAACTACTGTGAGTGAGAGAGGAGAATTGAGGGAGCCTGTTCTGTTGTAAAGGCTTGGGAGTGTGAGTGTTTACTGCATTAACCATGTGGACCAACTTTGTGGTTACTCTAATGACTTTGACTTTCTGGTTCTGGGACTCAGTTTTCTGGTATTTGAGTAAAGGCTTTGGTTCTATCCTCCATGTGGAGAGCCTGTTACATTTTGTGATTCACAACTATACCAGCATATTCATAACCACCATGGGTGTTGTGAATATTGTATTATTGTTACAAGAAGTCTAAAATCAAGGGATCTATGAGCTGCAAGGATGAAAGTGCCACTTGGGAGTGGGGAGAGAGACTTGGATCAGCTAAGAGTCCCAGTTTCCAGAGTAAGTATTGCAGGCTGTCTTCTCCAGAGAGAGGAGGAGAAAGGGGGGCTTGATCTTCATGCTGGTCCAGCTTTGACTGACATCCAGGTACACCTGCTTCCCTTGAACAGATAACGTGCAAAATAGTATTCTGTAGCAATGGCAAACTTCGAGTCTTCCAACAGAGTGTAGACATCAAAAATTAATAACATCAAGGATTTGGAAAATCTTGAAGATACATTTCCGAATGAAAAGATAAAAGCCCGTCGTCTGAAAGGGAATGAGGTATGAGGCATATAAATTAAGTGGACAGAATTTTAAGAAAGCAAAAAGTGAGCTGAGGCATTGCCAGGCTGTGCGGTAGGAATACATTTCAGTCTCTTCTCTCTCCATCCCTGGGATGCAGACTGATTATTGATGTTTTTTTTTATGTTTTAAGCAGTCAACTTCCTGAGTTTTGTAGTCTTGGAGACTGAGAGAATTGATTTAAGAGAAGAGATTAAGATAATTAATGGGGAGAATTTGGCCAAGGCAGACAATAGGGAGAAGCAGCCAGAGAGTCTTGAGACTTCAGACTTTCTTGTTGGCGGTTCCAGCATCCCTGACAGATGTGGTCAGGCAGCTTTGCTGAAAGGTCTCCAGTGAAGGGAAACCTTCTATCTCTTGAGATGACTCAGTGCACTTTTTAAAAAATTAAATTTTTTTCAATGGCCAAAAATCTGTTTTCTTTCTTTCTCACCTGCCTCACAGCCATGAGGGGAGATGGAGAGAGAAACAAAACCACCATAATGACAGATACACATAGTCAAGCAGAACAGATTCCCACATTTGGCCATGTCTAAAAAACGCCTCATTCTGCGTTCTGAGGCTATTGCTTCTGGGTTGGGGCCTGCGAAATTGTGGCTGGTCGTCTGTCCTGATCAGAGGGAGCTATACAGGGCTGTTATTGTATAATTATTCTCCTGGCTCTGCTTACCTATGAGGCAGCCAGGTGGCCCAGGGAAAAGAGTGCTGGGCCTGGAGTCAGCAAGACCTGAGTTCAGATTTGGCCTCAGACACTTAATAATGAAAATAACTAATTTATTTGGTGCTTACTGTGCTCCAGAGAGCCTGCTAAGTGCTTTACCGTTATGATCTCCTTCAGTCTTCACAGTGACCCTGGGGTGGAGATGCTGTTACCCCCCATTTTATAAATGAGCAAACCCACAGGAATGCTGTAACTTGCCTAGGGTCACATTGCTAGTAAGTGTTGAATATTTGAATTTGAATGCAAGTCAAGCTGCTGCTTACCAGCTTTGTCACCCTGGGCAAATCACTCCTGCCTGCCTTAGTTTGCTCATCTGTAGAATGGGGATAATAGCAGCACCTACTTCCTAGGTTGCTGTGAAGATCACAGGAGATGACATTTGTAAAAAGCATTGGGCACAGTGCGTGGTACACAGTAGGTGCCCTGTAAACGCTCGTTCTCTTCCTTTCTTCACTCCGCACCAGTTCATTCACATCTCAGGTTTCTCTGAAATCTTCCCTTTCATGATTTCTTATGGCATGATTGTATCCCATTACATCCATTCCACTATAGGATTGCTCTGATTATTGGGAAATTTCTACATTTAGCCTAGATTTGACTCGTTGCAATTTAGCCCCTGCCTGGCACACAGTAAATGCTTAATAAATGCTTAGTGGCTGACTGACTTCCTCTTATTTAATTCTATTCCATTCAACCAACATTTATTAAGTGCCTACTGAATGCCGTGCCTTATGTTAGACTCTGGGTAAATAGAGAAAAAAACAAATCCCTGTCCTCAAGGAATTTTGTCTCTACTGGGAGGAAATAACATGTAGACAGATAAGTAAATACAGAATAACAGAATACACACACACACACACACACACACACACACACACACACACACACACACACACACACATATATACGTGAAGTAGATAAAAATTCATTTCCGGAAGAGATGCAGAAATTACTGTCATGTAAGTGATCCTATCCAACCTGAATAACTATGTCTGCCATTGGAGACTCTCCCCCTTGAAAGGATAAAAGCATCAAGTTACTTTAGTACTGAGTGCCTGCCATTATTTAAGTCTCCCTCCTTCTGCTGTCAGTCTTGAAAGAAACCCAAAGCCAACATTGCCAACAGTGGCAGTGGGTTTGCCAGCAGTGACTTGGGCAGTTCCAGAAGTCTCAAGGGGGTTATAGTGTCATTGGTGGGACTATCTCACCCACTGATGGAGGTTGCAGGCCATCTGTGTCTGCCCCCATACATAAATTTAATGGCATCATAGACTTAAAACCTCAGGGGATCGAAGAGGTCACCTCATCCAACATCCTTGTCTTATGGATGCAGATCACTGAGGCCCAGGTAGCAGAGGCAGAAGTATCAGAAGTAGAATTTTAATTCTCTGACTCCAGAGCTAGTGCTCATTCCACTCTGCTAGGGGGTGCCAAATAAATGCTTAAGTGTATCAGTGATATGTTAGGGCAGGGGTTATTAACCTGGAGTCCTCACTTTAAATTTTTTTCATAAGTGATTTTCAATACAATTGGCTTCCTTTGTAATCCCATGTATTTTATGCGTATAAAAGCATTATTTTGGGAAGGGAACTTGAGGTTTCAACAGAATATCGAAGAGGTCCATGACAAAATTTTGGTTTCTCACCCTGGTTTAGGGCGAGAAGACTCATCTGGGCCTGGGTTCAAGTCCTGCTTCCAACACATTGACTGTGTGATGTTGGGTAGCTTCTCAATGGCCCAGAGAACTTTTCAGTGCTATAAATACAGAGAAAGAACTCACTAATCTCCACTGACAGAAGTTCCTCACGTGGTGTTCCCTGCCTTGGTGATGAAATCACAGGTCCAGTTCAGATGAAAGAAGGAAGGCACTTAGACCGGGTTTTGTTAGGAGGACAGAACATGGAGCACTTTTCGCCAGGGCTGGTAAAGGTGATTCTGTGGGGCAATGTCAATCTTAATTAGCAGTGTTGTTTATCCATGCCTGGCTGCTATAGGAAGAGACTGGGGTAGCCATGCAATTTCTTAATTTTTATTGATTGATTGATTGAATGCTTTTTGGAGGGGGTAAAGTAGGGCAATTGGGGTTAAGTGACTTGCCCAAGGTCACACAGCTAGTTTTGTGTTAAGTGTCTGAGGCCGGATTTGAACTCAGGTCCTCCTGACTCCAGGGCCGGCGCTCCATTCACTGTGCCACCTCGCTGCCCCAGCCATGCAATTTCTTAAAGCTCAGAGAAGAAGGTGATTACATCCCTTCACCTTTAGGAGGCTTTTCTTCTGGATATGATGTAAAGAACTGGGCTGATGATCCCATAAATCTCATGGGTAAGTGGCAGCCAGCTGCCAGAAGTATCTCCTAGGAGTGCTGTGATGCTGATTATGAGGCATACCCAAGGTCGCAGGGGAGAACCCTTTTGGGGCTGATAAATTGTTTCAGAAATCTGGATTATTCATTAATTAATTCTTTCAGGCAAAATCCTCCCCCTTAATAGATACCTTTAAAGCAGATGTTGGGTGGAAACATGCCTATGCAACTAGTCTTTTCCTTTCTGAAAATGTTTAAGTTTTTTGTCCTCAGCGGTACCGGGCAGTTTCCCCAAGAGACTCAAAACCGGTGGGGCTGGTCCAGTGTAAGTCTGTCCTGCTCACATCAGGATGTCCTGATTTCCTTGTAATCTCAGTGATTTAATAACAATGCCGTGATTGTAGCGACCATAGCTGACACACAGCGCCAAATCCAGTGGGTTAAATTACCACTCAACGATTGTACAATTTTATTAAAAAGCAGCCAATTACCATGCCCTTGTATTGGGGGGAGGAAAATACGATAGAAAGCCTAAATGGCCTTTCTGTTAAGTCATTGTTGTATGAATTTTGGATCGCTGTCAAGATTTTTTTGTTGTGGGGTGTTTGTTTACTCCGAGAGCGTCCCATCGGATGCAGCATCTGTTTTTCTCTCCAAGTCCTCTTCTTGTCGACTCCTTTGCCCAGCTGGGTTGACTGTCTTGATGAAGCCTTTCAGTAATCAAATAGATTCCAAATTGAACCCTTTCTTCTGGATTGTTCTCATTGTTCTCCCTCACACACCGGCTGAATTAAAAAAAAAAAAAAGCCCAACTCTTTGAAATATTAAGATTTTTTTTATCTCCTCAAAGAAAAACTCTTACAATCTAGCCGAATCCTTCCCTCTTGGTTCTAGCAAATCCCAGGTGCTGAAATGACTCCTAGACACCCTTCCTCTCCCCTGAGTATTCCTAAGATAGCAACCCATCATTGCTTTAGCTGAAGAGCGCCCCATTTGGTGGAGAGATCGACTGGTCCATCCAAATCTTTCCCTGTGTTCTGCTGTTAAATAGCTCATTGTTTCATGAGGGCAGAATGATTCAGTGGAGAGATGCTTATGGTGAGATCAAAGGCTCTGGGAGTTATTTGTAGCCTGGCCCCAAGTATAACCTAGGCTAAGTCACAGGGCTCTGTCCAAGCTCCTCTTCCCTGCCAGTGGCCTTTCCAGGTGTCCCCAGCTAAGGTTACCTTCCGTCCACTCTAGGCAATATCTTGCAGGACATGATCTATGGACAGATGATCTCCCACATTATAATGTAAGCTCCTTGAGGGCAGGAACTGGTTTTCGCCTTTTCCCTGTATCCCTAGCTCTTAGCAGGTACAATATACCTGGTACATAAGTAAGTACCTAAAAAGTGCTGGTTGGTTGACTGATTTCGCCCCTGTCTAGCCATCTCTAAAATGGGAGTCACGAGGACCAAATGGAATGATGCATTTGAAAATTCTGGGAAAGGTCCAAAGCTTTCTGCAAAAGGAAGTTTCTATTTTAAAGCAACTAGAAGAAGCCAATGCTGTCTATCTCTGGAGACTAGCCTCCTTCCACAAGCTGACCCCAACCTCCTTTCCGGTTGTATTTCCAACTTCCTGAGTCCTCTGCTTTAACAAACTGGTGTACTTGTCTCCAGACAGACGTATGTTCAAAACTGTGAACAAGGAATAGATCTTAGAGCTAGAAGGCCATCTGTTTCAACCCACTCATTTAGGCCCAGTGAGGTCAGACTAGCCCACTGTCACAAAAGTTCTTTCTGTAGCAGAGATTGACTTTAACCCAGCTTCTTAAACACCACATTTTAAACTCTTGATGATGTGCCGTTGGGAACTTTTATCTGTCTGGGTGCTTGTCTTTTTCATGTATATTCCCATTGTAGTTCCTGGCATACAATATGTGTTTAATATAAGTGTTTTTTTAAAAACTGAATCAAAATGACTTGTCCAGGAATTAGGCTAAAAAAGTGATGAAAAAGGCCATGCCCTTTGACCCATAGATCTGACAGCAAGTATGTTATCCAAGGAGGCTGCGATAGAAAGAATGGTCCTATATTCACACAGTATTGATTTTTAGAGTGGCCACAGAATTGAAAACGAATTAGATGCCTGTCGATTGATGATGATCAGATTTGACCCCAAAGAAGAGACAAAAGAAGACAGATTTCTCTCTTCTATGTAGTGGAGATGGATCACAGTATAAACTGGGGGATTAGATTGTTGGGTTAGTCACTATTGATGAGGTGCGTTTTTTCTCCCGTTTTTCTAAATTCTTTGTGATAACAGTCTGGGTAGGAAAAAGATGAAAGATACACATGCAAACATACATACACAGAGTTTAAAGTGCACTAAGGATTTGGGGATACCTTGTATAAAGATACATAACAAAGTATATCAATCAAAAAATTAACTGATCAAAGATACATTTATTAGTTAGTTTATATATGTGTATGTATATTAAGCATATGTAAAATATTATATTTATCAGATATCATTAAATATCAGTTTATATATGTATGTAGATATACACACAGATGTGTATACAATACATAATGCACACACATAACCCACTTTCCTCCAAGGTTGTTATACTATCTGTCATATGTGTATGTACATAAATATGTTTGTATTTATATATAGTTCTGCCTCGAAATAAACAATGAATTTCTACCTTGAAAGACAGAGGAGGAATTTGGTTGATTAATATAAGTATTTGCTATATTTGTCATATATAAGGATGGCAAGTGTCATACAGTGCTGTATACTTGCCTTTGTGTTGGTGGTCAGAAGAGTTCCGGAAGGAAAATGAAACTTTCATAGACTGAAAGGCCCAGTTGATGGTGGAACAGGAGAAAAGAAATTCTTAACAGAGAATTCAGACAATTAACCAGATTATGAAGATAGCAGATAATTGAGTCATATGTGGTTATTTCATCCATAGCATCCCAATAATAGTCTGTTTTCATCTGCTAATGTAAAGTAGATACATATGGTCACACATATAGTATACCATGTTGTTCAGTCTCGTTAATCATGTCTGACTCTTCATGACCCCATTTGGGGTTTTCTTGGCAAAGATACTGGACTGGATTATCATTTCCTTCTCCATTTCATTTTACAGATGAGGAGACTGAGGCAAACAGGGTTAAGTGACTTTCCCAGGGTCACACAGCTAGGAAGTGTCTGAGGCCAGATTTGAACTCAGGAAGATGAGTCTTCCTGACTCCAAGCCTTGTGCTCTCTCTGCTTTGCCATCCAGCTGACTTGTAGTATACTGTAGTATGTATAAATAATTGCGACTTTCTGGAATTTGATTCTCTTCCTGGATTTCCCCCTGGAGAGGAGATTTGCCTAATATAGAAGTATACTATCTTGTGTAGTTTAGATTTCTTGGGCAAGTTGAAAATCAGACATAAAAAAATGGAATTTTTGAACTTGAAAAGTTAGTGATGAGTGAATTAGTGATACAGTGACATTTTAAGTTTGCTGATTTGCTTCTAGACATTGAAGAACAATTTAGTAATTTTAAAGGAACATTTGTTTCAGAGCTCAGGATGCTAAAAAACTGATTTCCAGAGATCCTTTCCTTTTTTTCAATGGTTTTAAGAAAAAATAAACCATATTCTTTGTGGATTTTTTTTAATGGCACAGGAAATTTACTCAAACAGTCTTTGGGGTCTTTAAGTGTTCTGTTTGGTTAGAGCTGAAATGATATTACTGGAACAATTTGCCCATTTGCCTCTAGCTAACCTGTCTTTTCAAAGGGGTCATCCAAAGACTGTATTCCGGAGGGCCATAGGCCTCTTCTTTTGTCCATAGGGAAAGGGCCAGGTGGGTGCCAGATTGGCGTTGATCCAGATTTTGCCTAATTTTTCCACAGGTTATGTGACCAAGCTATTGCTTGAAGGGTGGGAAGTGGCAGTGGTGTGGGTTTATGTTCTAACCAATCAACGAGCATTAATTAAGCACCAAGTGTACCAGGTGCTGTCCTAGGTGCTGGGGATAGAAAGGCAAAGGTTAAATAGCTCCTGCCCCTGAGAAACCTACCTGGGGGTGGGTGAGGGATGGACACAAGCACCATATGCTCATATAAACATTTACAGAATAAATATAAGTGGTTTTAGAAGGAGGACGTTGGGAGCCGGAGGAATCAGGGTGGGTTTCATGGAGATGGTGACCTTTGAGCCTTGAAGGGAGTAGAGATTCTACCAGGTGGAAGTGATGAGAGGGTACATACAAGGACACAGAGATTGGAGGTGGTGCCCTTTGTGGGATGAGCAGCAAAGAAGGCTGGTCTGAAAGGAGAGTAATGTGGTCAGTCATTCAATATTGAGTAAGCCCTTACTTTGTTCCGGGCACTTTGCTGGATATAAGGAGAATGGAAAAGTAGGTAGGTTGTAGTGGGGATTCCTGTCTGGTGGAGGGTTGGGGGCTCCATTATCATCAACCAATCACCCCCCCCCCACCAACTACCTTTGTCAGGTGAGAATGCCTACATTGAGTTGGTAGCAGAGATGAACTAAGCAGAGGCATTTTTATTGAACATGTGGATCCTTTATGGGCATTAGACTAGGCTTAAGACCACCATGAAAGCCATTGGATGCCATGGAGTGATGCCATCCAGGAAGTGTATTTGGATTGACTGAGGAAATAGTACAGCAGACCATTTTAGAACCCAGGAGATTCCATTGGTGAGCCAGGCAGAGACTAGGTTAGCAAAGCTCTTGAGAGGGAATTATTGCTGGGGGCAGGGGGGGAGCTGTTAGTCCTGGGGCTCTAGGGCTTACCTGCCCATCAGTGGCAGCTGGTAAGCAGTTGGTCTGGATGCTGGAAGGCTTGCTGAGTCCCTTCTCCACGTGAGCTGCCTCTGGGGTCTGGGCTGAAGCCAGGGCTGGCGGTCTGGGGGAAGTGCTACGCCCAGAGCTCTTGGGTTCAGCGTTCTTATCTATCTCCACCAGGGTCTGGTGGGGGGGAAGGTGGCAGTTAAAGTGGTTTGACCCACCTGGCCTCTCATCCTCCCATCATGGCACTCCTTACAAAAAGATGGAAGAAAAATATGAAGGGTGTTCTTGTGCCCATTTTACAGATGGAGAAAACTGGGATTTAGAGAGTCACCTGCCTGTCCTCTGTAGGATTTTAATCCAGCCCTTTCTGAGCCCGGATCTCTTGCCGTTACACCATGTGGTCTCTGGTTTCACACTGAGGACATGTGGGGCCTTTGTATACCTTACAGCACCATGTAAATGCTATTATTAGTATAGCAGCAGCAGAATTAATACAGTAAGTAAATAGTCCATCCCTCGGGGGGGGGTTGTTATTACTGTTATTACAGCTACAGTAAGTAAGCACTTCATCCCTTTGAGAGTTATTATCATTACAAAAATAAGTAAATAGTTCATCCTTTTGTGGTCCTTGGGGCAGCTAGGTGGGACAGTGGATAGAGCTTTGGGCTTGGAACAAGGAAGACTCATCTCCCTGAGTTCAAATCTAACCTCAGACACTAGCTGTGTGACCTTGGGCAAGTCACTTACCCCTGTTTGCCTCAATTTCCCCCTCTGTCAAATGAACTGGAGAAGGAAATGGTAAACCACTGCAGTATCTTTGCCAAGAAAACCCCCAAATGGAGTCATGAAGAGTCGAACTCGACTGAACAACAAGAAACAACAAATTGGGGGTGTTACTAGTATAACAGTAAGTAAACAGTCCATCTGTTTGGGGGTTGGTCACATCCAGGGAGCTGAAGAATCAGAGAGTTTCTCCTCAAAGGAGGGTCTCCTGTTCACCTTAAGCCGCCATGTGTGATTGGGCCCTTGTTCCAGCCGCAGGATTGTATTTTGAAAAGACAGCCCTACTTAATACAATTGCTAATAAGGGAATCTGCCAAGTATCAGAATCCATTATTTTCTGGGAGATCCAAACTCAGCTGCATTCTTCTCCCCACTGACATTGCCTCCCTTCAGTCTCCAGTTTTTTTTTTTAATTAGCTCTTTATAGATTAAGTGCTCTTAATCAGTCCCTTTTACATTACAATGTAAAGTTTCCCTTATATTCCCAGGAGCCCTGACTTTGCTGTCTCTGATCCTGGAGCGGTAAGTGTAGGGAAGACGGATGAGAGCCCAAGAAGGGGCTTGGGGGGTGGCGGTGGGGCTGGGAGGCCTCCACTCAATGATGAGTTCAGAGTGGTCTCATTTCCATGAGGGATGGCAGAGCCAGGCCCAGGCTGCCTCTTGGTGTGACATTCACCCAGACTGCATAATGTTTCATTATCAACCTCGGGCACAGTAGATTGATAATTCTGTTGAATAGGCTATCTGTTATGTTTTTGCAGTGTGCATTTATTATAGGGTGATTAGATTATTTTGATTCTATTAGTTGATTATCTGAGGACTCGGAGGAAAAGCACGTCACAGCTCTCGGCCCCTCGTTGACTGCGCCTCCCCCATCCCCGGAGGACCAGCATCTCTCTGTTAATAACCATAACTGCCATGAAGGCAGCACTTAATGTTAAGGCAGACGTGTGTTAATTATCTTATTTGGTCCTTCCCTGGTACAGTGAGAAGGCTGATGGATGGTGCAGTCAAGGGATCTGGCTTCTAATCCTGCTTCTAAATCTCTGTGATAATTCCCCTGACCCTCAGTTTCCCTAACTGTAAAAATGGGGTGATTGGAGCAGACCTCCCTGGTCCTGTGCCAAGTAGAAAAAGCTCTGATTTGGACCGAGAGGCCCTGGGTGTGCTGCCTGGATGGCCTCTCTAGCCTCTCTGGACCTCAGCTCCTTGTCTGTAAGACAGCGGGGTCTGAGCAGATGGTTTTCTGCCATTTTATTGTCCTATGACCATGAAATGAGGGGGCTTCAAAGTCCCTTTTGGCACATGCCCCTGGGCCCTTCCATCTCTACACGGACAATCCCATGTGGCACTGGTGCCATGACCCAACATCCTGGGAGTTATACAGTGAGGGCAGTCACTAGGCAGCCTTTCCCTCTCTTTTGGCTCTAAAGCTGGGCTTTATCCTGGGCATAAACGTTCAGGGGTTAGTGAATTTGAATTTGAAAGAAAATGACGTCTTTATTTCACTAACCTCTAACTGAAATTTAGCATGTCCTTAGCTTATTTAAAAGTATTTCTGGAAGAGGTCCGTCAGCTTCCCAGAAAGCCAGAGCGGGCTGTGGCATGAAGGTCTGTAGGAGTATCAGGGGGGGATTTGGAACAGGACTTGCTGACAGCATGGCTGGTGCTTTGCCCACCTGCCCTCCTGCCCCGTTGTCCTTTGGGGGCATAGAAGATGGGACCACCTCTTCTGGTAGAACATTTGAGGAGAAGGCTTGGTTCTCAATGTTGGCCAGCCTCTGCTCTCTGAGCTGTCACTCCTGGGACCCGTCCTTTCTGGGAGTAATTTACATTCCCTGTGGGTATGTTTGGGGGGTGCCCTTGTGACCCGGGTTTAGGGAGCCCTCAGCCAGGAGGCTTGCTCAGAGGCCTGTCTGGAGGGCGTGAGGATCTTCTCCCTCCTTCCTGGCCTAGATTGGGGGTTGTGCTAAGCAAGCAAGGAACTTGGCTTTGGGATGCTCGTGTGACACTGTCTCTGTCTCTCCCCTCTCTCCCTCTCTCCTTCTCTCCCTTGCTCTTTTTCCTCACTGCCTTTCCACCCGGCTTTCTTTTCTTTCTCATTCTTTCTCCTTCCTTCTTCCCTTCCCTCTCTTCCTCCCTCTTTTTCTCCTTCCCTCTCTCCCTTCCTCTATCTTTCTTTCTCCTCACTCCTTTCCTTCCCTGTCTTTCTTTTCTTCCCTTTTCTTTCTCTCCTTCCCTCCTTTCCCCTCCTCGTCCCCTCCTCTCTCCCTCTCCCACCTTTGGGGCCTCCCTTTCCATGGGCTTTATAAAACACTGGGCCAACTGCTAGTTTAAACAAACAAGCCCCCAAAGCCTCAGCCAGCTCATTATTTAGATCCCCCCACGCACCCCGGACCCATGGTCTGTGGCTGCTGCTGCCGCTGTGCCTAGCTCAGCACGTGAGGTGGAGGTGACTCACTTCCCTTTCTTCACCATACCCCAGAAGTCCTGCGGGCCTCAGCTTTCTGAACAGCTGCTTTCCCAGCTCCGGCAGCTCCCACTAGTGTGATTTTGGGCAGATCCCTTCCCCTCTGGGCCTCAGTTTCCTCAGCTGTACAGTGAGGTGGAGGGGACCTTTGCAGCCCTTAGTGCCTTGGCCAGGGCCACTTTGGGCTGCTTCTCCTTCTAGCCCAGAATTCTTCATCTCTGTGGACATGCTTTGATTTTGAAATGACTGAAGGGCAGAAAGTCTTCCTGTTGGCCGCTTTTCTGGCTTTAATGATGCTGCAGGTTGGAAGAGGCCAAGTAGACGGGAATGTTAGATAGAGAAGGTGCTGTCATACCAGAGAGTTCACAGCTGGGGCCAGGCAGTGCTTAGCTCACTGCCCCCAGGAGCCAGGCAGAGCTGCCCAGAGAAGCCCTGGGCCAGCTGTGGCTGCCGGCTGGGTCTGAGGGAAGGTGCTGTCACACCGGAGAGTTCACAGCTGGGGCCAGACAGTCCTGAGCTCACTGCCCCCAGGAGCCAGGCAGAGCTGCCCAGAGAAGCCCTAGGCCAGCTGAGGCTGCCCACTGGGCCTGAGGGTCAGTCCCAGTGTCTTGGACTGTGGAACAAGGGCACGTACCATACACTATACTAATAAAGATGATGATGATATTATAATCTGTAGGCACTTACCATAAACTTCGTCCTCTCTGCCTCACATACTTAAGGCTCTGCCATAGTTGGGCTTCAGAGATACCTGCCACCTGCTCATCCATAGAAAGAGAAGGGACCCTACCTGAGGTGGGGGCTCTCATTAAGCTCCCTGAAGGAAGAGCTGTTTCATTGTGGTCTTTGTTTCTCAGACCTGTACATGGTAGAAGCTAAATTCTCCGTGACTGGGGATTCCTTTTCAGTTAAAGAAAACATTCTTTTGATGGCAACGCTTCATTTGTGGGTTTTTGTTTTGTTTTGTTTTATTTGCATTTTGGAGGGGGAGAGGCAGAGCAGTTGAGATTAAGTGACTTGGCCAAGGTCACACGGCTAGTAAGCATTAAATGTCTGAGGCCAGATTTGAATTCAGGTTCTCCTGACTCCAGAGCTAGTGCTTTATTCACTGTACCACCTAGACACCCCAAAAGGTTTTGTTTGCTTTTCGAGGGGGGAAGGCAAGGCAATTGGGGTTAAGTGACTTGCCCAAGGTCCCACAGCTAGTTAAGTGTCAGGTGTCGAAGGCTGGATTTGAACTCAGTTCTCCTGACTTGAGGGCCAATGCTCTATTCATTGCACCACCTGGCTGCCCTGGCAACACTTCATTTGATGAATTAATGTAGCAGGTGTCATTGGAGGATCAGGTGTTTGATATCAGTGATTTTTTATGGGCAGCTGAGGGCTAGATTTGGAATCAGGGAGAACTGAATTCAAATCCTACCTCAGATACTTACTGGCTGTGTGACCCTGGGGTAAGTCATTTAACCTTTCTCAGCTTCAGTTCCCCCATCTGCAAAATGAAAATAATAATGGGACCGATTTCACGGGATTGTTATAATGATCTATTCACAAATATCTATTTTTAAATCTATATAATATAGCTATAGGTATTGATATAGATGCAACTATTATAGGTATAGTTATTATTACTAGAGATATATGAATAGCTATTATAGCTATAGGTATGGCTATAACTATTATAGGTACAAGTATAGGAATAGCTATTATATAGGTATAGCTGTTATAGGTATAGCTATTATAGCTATAAGTATAGGTAAAACTACTATAGCTATAAGTATAGGTATAGCTATTATAGCTATAAGTATAGGTAAAACTACTATAGCTATAAGTATAGGTATAACTATTATAGCTATAAGTATAGGTATAACTATTATAGCTATAAGTATAGGTATAGGTATTATAGCTATAAGTATGGGTATAACTATTATAGCTATAAGTATAGGTATAGGTATTATAGCTATAAGTATGGGTATAACTATTATAGCTATAAGTATAGGTATAGGTATTATAGCTATAAGTATGGGTATAACTATTATAGCTATAAGTATGGGTATAACTATTATAGCTATAAGTATAGGTATAGGTATTATAGCTATAAGTATGGGTATAACTATTATAGCTATAAGTATAGGTATAGGTATTATAGCTATAAGTATAGATATTATAGCTATAAGTATGGGTAATGCTATTTTAGGTATAGATATAGCTATTATGGCTATAAGTATGGATGTTGCTATTATAGTATAGCTATAGCTATAAGTATAGGTATAGGTATTGTTAGCCATAAATAAAGGTATAGATATTACTATTGTAGATGATAAGTATGGGTATGAGTATAGCTGTAGCTATTATAGTTATAGTATAGGTATAGATATTTTGTAGATACAGCTATAATATCTCATTTGGTATTAGAGATTATGCTGTGTTTATACACACACACACACACACACACACACATATAACCATATAGGTGTGAAGGACTGCTATACATACATATCCATTTATATATAATACACATAAAGTCCCTTGCAAGTCTTAACACCTAAGTATATGTTAACTGCTGTTATCTCCAGAACCAGGCTCTAACATTTGGGCCATTTCCAACCACCTGCCCTCTGGTCATCCTCACTATCCGCTTCCTACCAGCTTCTGGACTCTGCCTCCCAAACTCTGGGCTCTCTTAGATGAACTCTTGTGTTGCTGAGATCCAGGCCTCCGTCTCATTTCCTGCTTATTTCCAAATCATGCAGCCCTTTAACTGAACCCTCCTTCTCAAATTCCCCCCAGTTAGAATGTAAGGTCCCTGAGGGCAGGGACTGTCTGGCTTACTTGTATTTGTATCCTCAGCCCAGAGCCTGACAGACAGTAAGCACTCAAATGCATTTCCATTCATTTTTCCCTTTACCTCTTTAAATGTCAAATTTTTTTTCTTTGCATTTTTAAGGGATCTTTCCTTAATGAATCATGCTTGGATCCCTAGAATGCAGATGTAGGAGGGATCAGCTTAGAGATCATCTAGTCCCACCTTCTTTTACAATGACTTGCCCAAGGTCTCTAGGAGAAGAACGAGACCCCAAGGTTCCTGGCTCCCACTTAAGTCTTATTTAGCACTGTTTTTCTTCAACCCAATATAGTGAACATAAGCAAACTTCTTCTTAATCAGTCAAGATCAGAATTATGACCGACAGTTACTGTATTTGTGATAAATTGAGTGGTTTTTTCTGTTTCCTGCCATATAGACAGACTGTTAACTATCACCAGCCAATGAATGTGTTTTTCTCTTGTAGACCTCCTGTCTAATTTTCTGCTTCTGATCTGTTCTAGTCTTGAGAAATCAGCTAAGTAAGGAGTTTAGATTTGTGCAGAAGTTAAGGGCCAGGACATTCTCAAGTGAAAACTGATAGACTTGGTGGGAGCTGCAAGCATCTGAAGCTTACATAAGACACTCTTCCTGCCCTCATAAAACTTATAGTCAAATTGTTATATATTGGAGTGAATTTTGGGGAAGGTCTTTAAGAAAAGGTTATAGGCTATTCTAAAATATAATCCTGTCTGGAAGGTACTCCCTGAAATGTCTTCTGGCATCGATTACTCTTGAGTGAATAAGTTCAATAGGGCATTAAAAAAAAAAACAATCACCATCATATTATTAATAATTGGCATTTGTATGAAAGTTGACTTTGGATCATTGTATTTTAAACTCACATTGCTGTAAAGGGGGTCTTCTGTATCTTATTTTCCCCATTTCACAGATGATGAACTGGGGTTCAGGGTAACTTGAAATGTCAGAGATGGGTCTTCAAGCATTCCCCCAGCCCCCAAAACCCCTCCCAGGAAGAGCTTGGGGTTTTTTTTTTACCCCTTATCTGAGATCTCTTCTCTGGAAGTCCTGGTTACCCTCCAGCTTTACATTTCTACCCACAGCATCCCACTTCTGCTTTGGGCAGGAAGTCTGAAAGGCAGTAGAGGGTAAAGTGTTAGATTTGTATTTGTCTGCCTGAGAACATGTCATCAGCTAAAAGCATATTAAGAACAATACTCACATTTTAAAATGTGATGGGTCTTTAAAAACTGTTTTTGGCTGAATTTCTTAGTGTTCTCCCCAGAAATTAAGCCTTGCTGGTTTATTACAGAAATTTACTGTCAGTTCTCAGCTCTTTTCCCTCGGTAGGTCTGCTATGAGATGACAGCCATGGCATCTACATTAAGGTTTGGTTTTTCCCTCTGTGACTGCGTCACCAGAAGCAGCCACAAAGCCAGCCTGCTGACATTTCCTCTCCCCCTTCTATCCCCGTCTCACCCTTGCATGGTTGACTGAAGCATGTCCTCAACAGGTGTAGCTGACATTTGAATAGCGTGTATGGGTCTGCAAAGCAGTTTACATATACAGACTCACTGGGGCTTCAGAATGACCCTGTGGGGAAGGTGTTATTCCCATTTTGCAGATGGACAAACTGAGGCCGTGACTTGTTCAGCTTTACCCAGCCAGTAAGTGTCAGAGAGAGAATTCAGATGGACCTGCAAGTTCATCACTGACTATATCCACTGCCTCTCAGAATGTAAAGGGAAACACCTTCTGTGCCTATAGAGATTAAATATAAGTGCATAACTTTTTTGTTTTTGTTTTCATCCCTATGATTGGTATTGGGAATTCCTAATATGGAAACAGTCAGTAAATGTGCATTTATTAAGTACCTACTATATACATGCTAAGCACTGAGGATACACAGGATCTCACATTTGAATAAAGGAAAGTACATGCAGGTACCTGTGTTATCTACAAGATATATACAGTGTAAACAGCTGGTGATCTCATGGGGAATGGATGGAGTGAGGGAAGGGGAATGGGGGAAAGCCTTTTGCATAAGGTGGTATTTGAGCTGAGTTTTGAAGGAAACCAAAGAAAGTAAAGAGTTGGGGGGGCAGGGGGTAAAGGAACAAGCATTTATAGAGTGCCTCCTGTATGCCATGAACTTTACAAATACCTCATTTGATCTTTACAATGACCCTTCGAGGTAAGTGTTGCTACTATCTCCAATTTACAGGTGAGGAAACTGAGGCAGGCAGAAGTCAGATGATATGCTCACGATCACCCAGCTAGTAAGTGTCTGGGGCTGGATTTGAACTCAGGTCTCCCTGATTCCAGACTTAGTGCTGTAGTGAGGAAGACAGGCGGTGGAGTGTCTGCAGACTTCTAAGTATCCTAGAATCTGTAGATGGGAGTAGCCTTTAAGAAGACTTCAGAGAGAAGAAAGGTTCCTTCCAGTTCCAGATCTGGTGTTTTGACTCTAGGTCAGGATTTCCAGTGTACCCCACTGCCTAGGGTTCCAAGTGCCCGGGTGATGGGGTCCACAGGAGAAATGCTGATTGCAATAGTCTAGCAAGAGATGAGGGGTAAACGACTGAATTTATGGCAAAGACAAAGATGAGAAATATTCAACTCTTAGCTCTGCAGGGGGTATGGATGCACCACAGGGCCAGCAGATGGGGGAGAAAACAAAAGCCATTATCTGTGCCCCTCTCAGCAACAGTTACAAGAAAATTACTCAAATACTATGGAAAAAAATGTTTTTAAGTCTGGAAACCAAGGGGTGACGGCTATTTAAGCTAAAATGAACTCAGACCATTCCCAGATGAGCAAATGAAAGGGCATACCTAGCTTTATTCCATTGAATTAAGCGATTAAAGGCTTGGTAAGTAATATTGCTCGTGCATAAGCAGAGAACAGATGAAAAATGTTATCGGTTCATGCAATCAAGAAATGAGAACACCTCAAATAGGATTATGCCTGAATAGTAGTTCAATTTGAAAGAGAAAGAATAGCCTTAAAAAAAAAATTTTTAAGCAACTTATTGTGAATACCTTAAAAAAATGCCAGAAGATGGAATTGGGTAATACAAAGGAGAAAATACACATGAAATAGTGGCTAATTTATCTAAAAGAAAACCTAAGCTGTTTGTTCATCAGTCTCTTTGACTGGCTATTTTTCTCCAGCAATACTCAGCACAGAGTGCTGGGACATCCCTAGCATACCAAACACGCTAGGTTATTCAGAAACCAGGTCAGAAATGATGAGTTAAAAACTTAGTTGACACGATGGTCCCACACATATGGAAACGAGGTGTCTCGGAGTGATGCGGATAGCCCCGTGTTTCCAAAGGCCACTTTCTCTGCTGATGCCACAGTCTTCCCCCTCCATGTTGTCTCATGATTTGTGTGGGGTTTCATTTGGGGATTTTTTGGTTCTTTATTCTTGTATCACTTGTAGCCCAGTGACTGGCACAGAATAGGCTCCGTATAAATGTTAGCTCTTATACTGAGATTGTGGCTTTCTGTGATTTGAGTAGAATGTAAGTGTCAGAGAAATGGGCTTTTTGCCGCTTATATGAGGCTTTCGGGGATCCCAGCTTACCAAATGCAAGCCAGCTCAACCCCCTTCTCCTGCCACCTGGAAATGGGCAGTGGAATTGTGGTTGAGGCTGCCGACATAGCCCAGACCCAGCATGGGGCCAGTCCAGCTTTGTTTTGTATGCTTTCTTTCATGAAGGTTTCCCTTGTACTTTTTGAAAATATGTAACATAGAAGACGAAATACAAAATATCTCTGGGCAGGGACAAGAGCTAGCCCAGAAGCAGTGTCAGTGTGTGTGCAATGATTGAATTGGAGTCTGAGGACCCAGATTTAAAGTTGGTATATTTGGGATTAAATCCTGGCTGTACCACTTACTCCCTGTGTGACCTTGGGATGGATAGCCACTAAAACTTGCTGGGACTCAGTTTCCTCATCTGTAAAATGAGTTCCTTGCTGTGACCTAGTTCTTAATTAATGACTTAATTGCTAATTAATGATCTACTTCTCTCCCCCCAAAACACACAGAAATGGCCACACCCTTGACCTTATCATCATCCATAGGTATTTACTTCCATGTTCATGAGCTCCAACATTCCTTTAACTGGCTATAATCTTGTGTCATTCTTTCTTTCCCTTGGTCTTATCGCCCCTAACCCCATTATTTGTCATTACTGTGACCTCTAATCCCTCCTCCTTTCAGTTCTTTCCCAGGCCATCATTCCTTCACTCTCTGTCCTCTCCTTTCTTCCTTATCTCTACCTTTGGCTGAACCAGCTCAATGCTGTGCTGCACTCTCCCTGTCCTGTTCCATACACTATACTATGCTATATACTATGCTATACTCTGGCATTGGTAGAGAAATAAGCCTTTGGAACTGTGGAGCTGCCAATGTCATTTTGAGGCTCTCAAATCCCTCGTCCTCTTGCTAAATACTAACCTTGGATTGCTCTTACCATCGGCCATCTTTGTGCATTCAGATGCTTGGATATGGAGCCTGAGAAGAGGGTGACACTGCTGACTGGGCTTGGGAGTTGCATGGGCTCTCACTGGAGCCAGGCAATCCCTTTACACCTGCCTAGTCAGTACCCCCCCACCTACCCCAGTGACTGTTCTCAGGTCTGCCATGATACCCCTTTCCTACCCTCTGAGCCAAGGACATTGCTTCATATGGCTTGAATGTCTTCTCGACTGTCTCTGCTGCTTGTTATGAAGAGACCCGTCTCCTGGCCAAGGGAAACCCTTCTAGGTGCGCCCTTGATCCCGTTCTCTCCTCTTTTCTCCAGTAGACTGCCTTTCCTGGGATCCCCACACCCTCTCTAATCTTTAATGGCTCCCCTAACCTGGCTCCTGGTTGTCTACAAACATGTTCACAACTCCCCTTATCTCAATCTTAAAAGAGTGAACAAACATGGACAGCTCTCAACACAATGCACAGTATTATTGCATAGGCTTTATTATAGTATAGGCTTTATTATATTATAGTATAGGCTTTCTTGAAATGAAAATTTATTGCTGTATATTTTGAATCCTCCCTTGTGTTCTACTATGCACATAGCAATGCCTTTTTTTCTTATTTCGTATTTAAGTTTAAATTTTTTTAATTACAAAAAAACCTTAATAACTTAAACTTACAAATTATCCTTTTAAAAATCCCTCACTTCAATCAAACCAGCCCTGCTGACTTGCATCCTGTATCTTTTCTCCATCTGGTGCATTAATTCCTCGAGGAAGATGTTGACAGTCGATGCCCCCACACACGTTTTTCTGGTCATTCCCTCCGAGATCCTCTCTCTGTGCTCTGGCTTTGACCTCCTCATTTAGCTGCCTTTGCTTTCTCCAAAGTTACTATTGATCTCAGATTGTAAAATTGAAAGGCCTTTGTAAAATTAACCCAGGACACTGCTGATTCCCTCTTCCCTTGGAAGTCCTCTCCTCTCTGCATTTTCAGAGAGACTGCCCTCTGCTACATTCTCTCCTGCCTGGCTGACCACTCCTCTGTCTGCTTTGCTGGGTCCTCATTGGGTCACACTCACTAACCTGGGGTGTCCCCCTAGATTCTCCTCTCCTCCCTCTATATTATCTTGCTTAGTGAGATCCACATTCACTTTCTCACCCCACACATTCGGTCCATTACCAAGCTTCTCTTTTCTACCTTCATAGCATCTCTCTCACGCACTCACATAGTCATCATCTTTCACACGACATTTTCCCAAAGCACAGGCCACCATGTCACCACCCCTTACTCAGTCAACTTCAATGGCTCCCTATCACCTTAAGAATTAAGTATAAAATCCTGTTTGGCATTTAAAGCCTTCATACCCTGGCCCCTTCCTACCTTTCCAGTTTTCTTACACATTGTCTCTGTGCATTTCCCCATGCCTACAGCTACATTGGCCCATTTGTTTCTGGCATACAGAATTCCCCCTTCCATCTCAGTGGAAACTGAGGCTGAAACCCTGCGCCTGGAATGCTCTCCATCCTTATCTTGACTCTTGGCTTCCTTCAAGAATGAGCTCAAACCCACTTTTCTGGGTCCTCCTCACTGTTAGGGCCTTCCTTTTGAGGTTACTTTCCAATTCCATACATACACATGCATATATGAAGATGTGTGTATACATATATATATATACATACACACATGTATAGAATACAAATACGCACAAATGTATAGATGCATATAATATATGTATACATGCACACACATACATGCATACATGCATGTGTATGTGTATTTCAAGCATTTCGAGTCACATTTTCTGCCATAACTAATTTTTTTTTTTTTTAGGCAATCAGGGTTAAGTGATTTGCCTAGGGTCACACAGCTAATAAATGTCTGAGGTCAGATTTGAATTCAGGTCTTCTTGATTCCAGGGCTGGTAGAATGTACCACCTAGCTGCCCCTCTGCCATAATTATTTAGCAACAGCTTTAGGCTAGATTTTTTTTTGAAATGTTGGCAAGAGATGGGGGGGTGGGGAGGGAGCCATGGGATTATCACTCGAAGAATTTGATCTCAATGAATGAATGAAACCATTTAAAAACTTCCCATTTCTATTTAAAGGTTATATTTTGCTGCGATCTTGGCTTTTGCAACTTATAAGAGTTAGATATTAAACTGTGATTGGGGCAGCTAGGTGGTGAAGTGAATAGAGCACTGGCCATGGAGTCAGGGGGACCTGAGTTCAAATTTGACCTCAGACACTTAACACTTACTAGCTGTGTGACCTTGGGCAAGTCACTTAACACCAGTTGCCCTACTTCCCTCCCCCCAAATAAAAGCAAAAAAAAAATACATTAAATTGTGATTGCTTAAATGTTTAGAATTAGTAGAAACATACCAAATTGTACGTAGGAATTGATTTCTTTTAATAATTGCTTATAAATTCTCCTTTAATGGTATTTAGAGTTAGTTAACCTGTTTCAATGCTCAATTTTTCTTTTTTTTTTTAATGAAGAGCATTTAAAATTTCTTAGTTAAATCAGGCTGGAGTGGAACTCCAAGAGAATGGAACTCCAAGCAAAAAAATATTCATCTTAATGTTTTAGATGTTCCTTGGTGGATCATGGGAACCCAGACCTGGAGTTGGAAGGAGCATTAAAATGTGCTGAGTCTTATCCACCACCCATAATCTCCTGCTCTAAATGAGAAAACTGAGATGCAGAGAGGAGAATTAGCCTAAACAAATTATTGGGTTTTTTTTTTTTAAGGAACTCCATTTATATCATAATAGCAGAAACCATAGAATCAACTTGCCACACAAGTCCAAGATCCCCAGACCTTTGATCTTTGAAAACAGATAACATGTGGCAAATTCTAGCTAGGCTTTTGAAGTCTAGGTTTATTTCAGTAGGATTCAACAGTGTTAACTTGCCAGGCAAGAAATTAAAGCATTCTCAGACTGAATTACAATAAGAATAATACAACAGAATAATGGAGAGGAGAGTCCCATGATAAAGTATTGGATCACATTTGCCCATCAGGTTTGGTTCCTGGCACCACCCTTCAGAAAAGGGTATTATATCCAGAGAAGGGTGATAAGGAGGTAAAAGTATTCAAATCCATACCTTGGAAGTTTAGTTTGTAGGTGTAGTAGCAAGCACCCCAATATCTCCAGGGTAACTGCCAATATAGGTTCTCAGATCTGCTTTTCAAAAGGAAAGCAACTCAAAATGGGTTAACAAGCTTACTTTAATCAAACAAACATACATTACCTAGTTCAGGGGAAAAAGGTCAGCACCCCGAACTTCAGAGTTACAGAACTTACAGATCAAACAGACAGGCTTCCAAACTGTCCTACCATTATATCAGTACCAAATCACAGTTACCAGAGAGGGAAGCATCAACATCTGGGTTTTCAAAGCCGGGGGGCTCTCAACAACGGCTTCCCAGAGTCTCATCTGGTCAAATCACACAACACTTCTCAAAGTGAGCCCCAAAGCTATGCTTCTTATCAGGGTTTATATAGTCTTCTCCTGGCTCAGAGAATGTAACAACCTCCTTGACCCACTGCCCAATCACAAAGTATCAAGGTTGGGCTTCCCTGAGAAACAAGCCTCCCACCACAGGCTCCAGGTGGCACTTAAGCTAGGGGCAGGGAAGATCTTTAAATTTGCATTTCCATTACTGTAGGAGAGGAAACTTGGGTGGGGTTTATTTAGAAAGGCTTATGGTAGCTGTCTTCAAATTGTTTGAAGGGTTGTCAAGAGGGATCAGCATTGGATTTAACTTTCTTGATCCCAGAGAGCAGAAATAGAACTGGTAGGTAATGTTAACAGAGTGGAAATTTTCAGCTTAATATAAGAAGATACTTTCTAAGAATTGTTATTGTTCATTCTTCATTCTCCAAGAGGATCAGTGACATCACTAGAGTGATATCTTGACTTGAGCGTGAATTGGATTTAAGTGAGGCAGAGCTTTGAGAATTGAGATTTCCATCACCACAGATTTAAGTGAGGCAGAGCTTTGAGAATTAGTGAGAATCCCATCACCACAGATTTAAGTGAGGCAGAGCTTTCTTAAAAAGAGAAGAGATAGACTACTTTGGGTGGTAGTGAGATTCCTATCACCAGTGGTCTTCAAGTGGAGGCTGGTTGACCATGTGGGACACAGAGGAGATTTTTGTTCAGGCATGATTTGGACTATATAGGATGGCTGAGATCCCTTCCAACTATGACAATTATAATATTTTCAAGTCTGAAAAGTAGTCTTTTTAGGGGAATTTTCTTAGAATTGTATTTCATATAGAGAGTCATTAAGGAGACATGAAATAAATCACTTGTTAGAGGAATGGGGCACAAAGGAGATGAGACTGGCAAGTCAGGTGAAGTTAACTCCAAGGGATGGTTTTGCAAGCATTTGGGCCATTTGGAACTGAGTTCCACCATCAGCAATACTGTTATGTGGTGACAGGAGCCCTAGAATTAGCGGACCTGGGTTCTAGTCTCAGCTCTTACATGGATCATAGGCCAGTCATGTATGCTCTCTGACGGAACAGAATGGGAATAGTGATATTTGTACTTTTCTGCATTTTTTGTGAGAAAGATTGCTTTTGTAGTAAGCAATATAAATATGAATGTCCAGGAAGAGCAATGACTTTATGCTTCCCCATAAGATCTCCTTTCTCGACAAAATGGCGGCTATGCACACCATCCTCCTTCCTCCATGCTTGGACAGTATTTCCTCCACTTGGAATCCCTAGCCACCTTCAAGGCCAACTCGAAGGCCACTTTCCTCGTTTCTTCATCATTAAGGTCCCATCCTAGTCCTCTTCCTCTTCCTTAAAGACATTTCGTGTTTATCTTGCGTATATCTTGTGTCTATTCCTGTTTACATTCCATAACTCTCTGGAAGAATAGAAGCTTCTTGGGGGCAGGAGCCATCTCATCTTGTCTTTCTGCTTCCTAAGTGCTCCTTGAACTGTGTGAGTTAATACAAGATTCAACCGATTTATAAATAGTAATAGCTGGAAGGGCCGAGGACCCAGGCACTGGAAAGTCAGAAGGGAAAAAAGTAAAACCACATTAAATCCAAACCTGCAAATACTGCTAATGTAGTTAGTAAGTGTGTAAGGCAGAAATTGCGTCTCTGGAATGTAATATAAATTACCCGGATAATCGAGCCCAAGTGGCGCCAGGGGAATCTGGGAAACAGCCGGGAGGAGCCAATGGCTGTCAATTTAATAAGTAATGATAATTTTTTTAATCTGGCTCATCGCAGCTGTGATGAATTGGCTCTACATGGCCATTTTTTTTGGGTTTCTCTAGGAGCCCCATGAGTCTGCCATGTAATCTCACTAGGGAGAGATTCATAGAAAACAACTTTCTGGGGTCACTGGGGCTAAGAAACATTTAATGTGAATGTTGGGAAGCTCTTTGTTTTTCTTCTACTTTAGAGCAGCCACAGTTTTAACAAGAGTAAAGATTTAATATCCATCAAGCAAGGTTGCAATTCTTATCGGAATGTACACTGTAAATACTGGCAAGGCTCCTTTGCTACACTCCGAGAAGGCGGTTTGTTGGCAGAGCAACCACATGTATGTGCAGGGGGAAAGGAGCCAACTTACTGAGATCATCCCAAAGAAAACTTAGTAGGAAGGGGTTGAACCCGTGCACTTAATATAAGATATTTTAAAAGGTTTCTGCCCATGGGGATCACACTTTGGGTTACCTCAGTTTCCCCATCTGTCAGATGGGGTTGATACATCCCTAGGGTTGATGTGAGGAAAAAATGAAATAATATTTGTATGAATGCTGGCAGTGTTGGTGGTGATAATGGTAAAACCTCATAAGGTTAAAACCACTGGGCAAAGTAGACATTAAATTGGCCAGATTCAAGTTTTATTTTTATTTAAGGACACTCACTTGGGTGGGTAATAGGAGATGCTTTGACGTTCCTGGTGTCTTAGGTGAATGACTGTTGACTTGATTAGATTTTACTCTACCTTCTAATTACAGTGGTCTGATTCCTCATGGTGATAGAGGTTCTGACCCAATTCTGTAGGCAGCTGAATGTCTCCTACGAGGAATAGGTGGCTTTTTAGTCTATCATTAAAAAGTTTTTCTCAACATCAATTTTAAAAAATTCTCTCTTAAATTTTCACCTCTTGCTTTTAGTTGCATCCTCTGGGGCCAAGTAGGCCAAGTCTTCTACACTGCAGACCTTCAAGGCCTTGGAAACCCACTGTTGTTTAATGGCACCATTATAAAGGGAGCACATTAGGAAGAAAAGTTGCTTGCTCTTGCTTCCCTCCTGTCTGACCATCCTTGCTTGAGCCTGTGGGCCGGGAGGGGATTTTCATTGTACTTTATTCACACGCACTTGTTCTTTCTTGAACTCATTGTCCAAGCCTTTCTCCCACTGGAATAAAAGGTCAGGCCTATTTGTGAAGCCCACAAATACATAGAAGGCCAAAACAGCACCAAGGGCCATATTTCCATAATGTCTTGGGAAGCCTTAGGAACCACACTGGCCTTAAACTCTGCCCCTCCAGGCTCCATATGTCTTATTTCTTGCATGTGGAGAAAATAAATCTGATACTGCTGATGACAATTTCACATGCAAATTGGTGAGCGAAACATGAAGCTCTTCCATTTGTATGAACAATATTCTATTTTCATGCACCAATTTGGGAGTTTGTGCATGGGCATGGGTAATTGTTCATGCAAAGCTGAGAATGCAGGTGTGGAAGCCATTTCTAGAGCATAAAAAAGAAAGAAAAAGAAAAAAGAAACCACAAATACGTGGTCCTGTTGTTCTTGGGCATGTTGTTTTGTTGAGTCTTTTGTTATTTCCCATATAAAGGAATAATATCCATGGCATTAAAATACACTTAAGAGCTGGGAAGCTTTTTTGTTAAGTCTCATGAATAGTTCATGTGATAATGGTACTTAGCATAGTGTATATCTCTAGGATGGCAAGTTATAGAAGCATCACTCAGTTGAATGATGAGAGAGAGAGTCATTGGGCAAATGAATATGCTTTCCCTATGGGTAAGGGTTAAATGAATATGCTCAAAATGGCTCCTATTGGTAAATGACATTGTGCTGGTTGTACCAAGCTCTGGCATCTTAGAGAGCCTCTAGAATTAGTCCTGGAACCATGCAGAAGAGTTTGGTTTAACCATCCATGCAGGAAAAACCAAGTGGATGAAGAAGGCAGTATGTTACAGTGGAAAGAGCAATAAGTGCAGAGTCAGAGGACTTAGTTCAAATCCCACTTGGATAAAGCAGTTCACCTCCATGGCCCTCAGTTTCCTTTTCTGTAAATTAAAGAGTTTGGGCTAGATGGTCTCTGGATTCACTTACAACCCAGAACCTAAGATCCTTTGTCTGTTGTAAAGATCATCATGTGCAGTTAGATGGACGACCTTTAATCATAGCTGTCATTTAATTAAGACTGTCATTTAATTAAGACTGTCATCTTGGATAGATGCTGAAAATGGACTGTGAGTAGGACCTAGATTTGGATAGGACAAGGAAAAATTTGGGAAATGTGCAGTCTTTTTAATAATCCCAGATCTCTCCCTAAAACAAAGATCCATATTTTTAATACCAGTTATATGCTGGTTGATCATAGGATAAGCTAGATTTAAATAGTTGGAAGGAACCTTAGGTGTCAGTGAGTCTAGTTCTTGCATTTTCCGGATTAGGAGCTGAGGGCAAGAGAGGTTGAGTTTGCTCTGGGGCATACAGTGCTAATAAGTGTCCAAAGCAGAGTTTCAGCCCATATCTTCCTGATTTCAAGCTGGCTCTCTATCCATCCACTCTGCCATGTTGGTTTATGGCCATGAAATGCAGTGCCTGCCAGTTGCTGAAGAATTGAAAATTAATTTCACCCACAGGGTGATGATGGAAAAGCACATGGTAAGTATGAGCAGTTCCAAAACCTATTACAAAAACAGGGAATTATGAAAGAGGAATATCACATGAACCAGTAAGAATATGAAACTTCTCATAAGCCCACCCTCTAAATTCATTGGTGTCTCACCATGGATACTGGAAGGGAGGATGATGAAGCAACCTCTAGAGGGATATTCCTGGGATATTCCTTGATGCCTTTAAGTGATCTCACGGAACTGTCTCTGCCAATGCCTGTAGCTGCCTTTCTGGGGAGAACCTGTGAGCGGTAACTTCCAGTCTTCTTGTTTCTTATATAAAGAGAACATCAATTTTGGTGCACTTCACTTCTTCCAGTAATGGGTCAGCTTTTCATGAGGCTCTTAGGATCATGGCTTTACATATGGAAGGGGACATAGAGGCCATGTGGTCTAACTCCTTCATTTGACTCATAAGGAAGCTGAGATCCAAGGAGAAGTTTAGAGGACCTGCCCAACATTCTACACATAGAAAGTGACAGAGACCGGATTAGAACTTGGACACTGACTACAGATCCAGTGCACTTTCTATTGTACAATGCTGCCTCTTCTTACATACAGATTCTTATTTCAGTTCATGTTTGGGGACAGTCTAAAAACTGTGTGATTCTTAACATCATCTCCCCCTCTTTTTCTGCTGTTCTCCTATCCTCACTGAAGAAGTGGGAAGGGATCACACTTTGTATCATTTGTTTCTTGGGTCACCATGGCCATAGAACTCATCATCCCCTAATGGAAAGGGGTCACACTTTGCATCATTTGTTTCTTGGGTCACCATGGCCATAGAACTCATCATCCCCTAATGGAAAGAGGTAACATTTTATATTGTTTGTTTCTTGGGTCACTGTGGCCATAGAACTCATCATCCCCTAATAGAAAGGGGTCACACTTTGTATCATTTGTTTCTTGGGTCACCATGGCCACAGAACTCATCATCCCCTAATGGAAATAGGTCACATTTTGTATTGTTTGTTTCTTGGGTCACTATGGCCATAGAACTCATCATCCCCTAATAGAAAGGGGTCACACTTTGTATCATTTGTTTCTTGGGTCACCATGGCCACAGAACTCATCATCTCCTAATGGAAAGGGGTCACATTTTGTATTGTTTGTTTCTTGGGTCACCATGGCCATAGAACTCATCATCCCCTAATCATAGCTTGCTACTGCTGAGTTTTTCTCGGCTTGGCTTGGTTGGTCCTCAGATTGATTCAGCCTGTTGCTGAGAATTCTACTCAAAGCCTCTGTAGATGAGTAGAATTGTCTATGACTTATACTCTACTGGTGAACCTTCAAGAACTCAGACTCATTTATGACACATTGGAGTAGAATCTTGGAGGTTATAGAGAACAGAAAAAAAAAAGTTTTGTGTGCTCTTTACTGTTATCTTGTCATGTTTTTTCTTTTGGCTAAAAGAACATTCTTTTATATTCTCTTGGAATTTTCTGTCTTTGGGATATCTTGAAAAATCAGTTAGTTAGATCCACCCACTCTAGCCAGCTTTGTTTTCTTAAGCACTTAGAGCGTCTTCATGTGGCTCATGAGATGCTGAGGTGCTTGGATCCAGACATGGCAGTTTACTGTAAAAATGCTAGCAGATCTGTTCCATTTCACATGTATTTGTTCTCTTATGAGTTCCACCTTTAGATGCACCTGGGATGATGTGGATTAGCTTTGAAAATCACTTTCTTAGAAAAACTTAACTGATGTAAGAAAACTGCTACAATGAGGAGGCCAAACAAGATCAGAAACTGCTTTTAGCCAACAAACACACACCCTGTTTGCCGAGCAGCAAGGTCAATCTGTAGGCATTTATTAAGTGACTACTGTATGCTAGGCACCATGTTAGAGCTGGAAAGGCTAATGCAAAGAATGAAATGACCCCTACTCTCGAGGATCTTACATTCTAACGGGGACATGGCAAACCAGTTTTGAAAAAGGGCTCATTTGCAACAAAAATCTAGAGAAGGGTGGCAAAATCATGCTAAAACAACAGTGTTGCTTCCAAAACACCTAAAAAGCAGTTGGAGACCCACACCATTGGACACTGAGACCAGCTAAGCCAGAAGAATAAGATATTCCACATGACAGCCCTTTGCCTACTTTACTTGGAACAGTTGTATTACCTCCCCAATTCCTGTTCTCTCTTTCCCAGGAGAAGTTCTCAAGTTTTTCTATCTGGGCCTCTTACAGTAGGGTTTGTGAAGACCACACCACCTTGGTTGTACCTTTCTAGCTGCCCCATTTTAAACATGACACCCCGATTGGGGCACGGTTTAATTGAAAGATTAAAATGTGTGCTGGAAGAGGTTTGAAGGATGCTTTTAGTGGGATTTTGTATCTACCACACACACATACACACACACTCTCTCTCTCTCTCTCTCTCTCTCTTATACACACACACACACACACACACACTCTCTCACACACGCATTCATGCATGAGCCTTCTCTCTCTCTGGAAAGATAACAGAGAGAAATTATACACTTAGGTGAGATAGAAATGTTCAACAAAGGTACCTATTATGAAAGCAGACTTTCTTCTCATCCAGTGCTTCAATGCCTACCCTAATTACTCTGTTCGGTGCTCTATTTTCAATTTTGAGTACTTTTATTAAAGCTTATTAGAACTTGTCATAAAAATACATATGGGGGTCTTGCTGAACAGTCTAAATGGCTTAATTTCCATATTATTCTTACATATTCATTAGTGACTACTCTTTGATGGAAACAGTTTATTGTGCTCTCTCTTTCAAAGTCAAAAGAAAACTATTGAGAGTGTCAGTTACCATAATCAATTAAGGGGAAAATGACATAAAATATTAATAACTAGCCTTTCGTCTGACTCATTCTAAGTTGTTCCTTGGTTTTCTTTTGAGCCAGTTTGGCCAGAAGTTCTAACAATTAGGGTTCTTGGAATATCTTCCCCTTCTTGTCCCCCGTAAAGGCTTTTAAGTTAATGAAGGATTCTGTCAAGATCCTGGGCTCAGTTAGTAGCCAGTCGTGATTTTTTTTAATATTCATGTATTATCAGGTTGCTTTTTCCAGACATTAAAAAGTATTATTTTTTGAATCTTGTTATGTTTTCTCAATGGAAGTTGACTGGAAAACTGGGTCACGATTATATCTTTGATCAGTATTCACAGCTGATGTGCACAGTCAGCTCCCACCCAAACTAACCTTCTTTTTCTCCACCATGGTTGAGTATACTTTGCCAAGTAATTCCCCAGGACCCTTTTGACTAATCAGACTCAGACGGATTGATTGGGAAGGCAGTGGAATCCAGTGGTTCTAGAGTCAGAGGCCCGACCAGATTTTTTTATAACCTGGGTGACACTGGACAAATCACTTCACTTCCCTGGTCCTTGGTTTCCTTACCTGTAAACTGAGGGGGTTTGACGAGAAGACACTTAAGGTTCCTTTCCTACTCTTTATCTATGATTTTGTGATTGTGTGCATACATATACACACATTTACACAAACATCTATAAACTAAATATAAGTATATAAACTTTATTTTATGCTAGACATATTGTTAAATGTACTTATTGTTTTCCTCATTGATTGTTTCAATTCTTTGTACTTTGGTTTCCCCATACTTAGGACTTTGTCTGGCTTATATGAGGGCAGATAGGTGACGCTGCAGTAGACAGAGTGCTGGACCCGGAGTTAGGAAGACCTGAGTTCAAATCCAGCCTTGTATATGTACTAGCTGTGTGACCCTGGGCAAGTCACTTCACCCTACTTTCCTCAGTTTCCTCATCTGTAAAATAAGCTGGAGAAGGAAATGGCAAACTACTCCAGGATCTTTGCGAAGAAAATCTCAAATGGGGTCACGAAGAGTCAGAAAAGACTGAACAACAAAAATGTTCTTGTAGATTGATTAATTGGTTTCTACCAACAACCACTCCTAGAGAATCCTGAGTAATTGATCAAATGATACGTATTTGTAAAGTGCTTAGCGCCGTGCCCGGAGTACAGTAGGTGCTTAGTAAGTGTGTGTTCCTTTTTCCTCCATTCATTTCAAATCCAATCTTAGACATTTACTAGCCGTAGGACTTCGGACAAGTTGCTTTGTTTGCCTCAGTTTCCACAATAGTAGAATGAGGATGATAATAGTGTCTGCCTTCTAGGGTTGTTGTGAGGATCGGATGAGATAGTATTTGGAAAGTGTTTGGCACAATTCCTGGCACACAGTAGGCTCTATATAAATGCTGGCCATTATGATTATAATTATTGTTATTATTAAAATGCAGAGCTGCCTATTGGTAACCCCATTTTTGGATGTTAACCCCTGTGTTTAATTAGCCATATCATGATCTCTGTCTGTGACTCTCAGATTAATCTGCAAAGCACAAAAAAAAGTGGTTTTGGTGTTGTTCTTTCTTTTTTCAATAAGCAGTTATTGGGAGGAAGGGTGGAGTGGGCTTGGAGTCCTTTGTTTTTGTATTTGCCATTAACTGTCCTGAGTGTGGGCCACAGTCTTTCCATCTGTAAAGTGGAGGGGATAGCACCCCCTCCCCAAAGCTGTTGTCAGGATCAGGTGAGATAATCCTGCTTTGTTTGCCTTACAGGGCTACGTGTTCGCTGTTATTCAGTCATTATTAAGCATTTATTAAGCGCCTGCTCTGTGCCAGATGCTGTTAGGCACCTGAGATGCAAACACAGAAATGCAGCTAGTCTGTCCTCGTGGAGTTTACATTCTGTGTGGGGAGATGCTGTGGGTTTGAATAAATGTACAGGGTGTCCCAAAAGTCTTAGTGCAGTCTGTAAGCTTTTGAGGCACCATTTTCAGGGAGAGGCAGTATTGTTGCAGGCATTAGGAAGGGCCTCCTGGAAGACCTGAGTTTTGAAGGAAACCAGCAGATTTAAGAGGCAGAGATAAGGAGGGAGTGCTAGAATGCACTCAGATATACTGTGCAAAGCTGCGGAGATGGAAGATGGGACTGTCAGGTGTGGGGAGCTTACCTTGAGATGAGCATTTATTAAGTACCTGCTGTGTGCACCCCTCTGTGCTGGTATTAAAGGAAACAAAAGGAACAATCTCTATGCCCAAGAAGTTTATCTTTTGTCTGTCTTCTGCCTCTATGGGTTGTCTTGCCAGATAGATTGTAACCCCCTTGAGGGCAGGCAGGCATTGCAGCATTTTGGCCTTTTTATTCTCCAGACCAGCACAATGCCTGGAATCTCATGGCAGCTTAATAAATAAGGCTGGTCAGCAGTTATGAATGCTGCAGAAATGTTAGGGGACAAGGACTCAAAGAAGACCATTTTTGTTGTTCAGTCAGCTCAGTCACGTCTGGCTCTTCATGACCCCATTTGGGGTTTTCTTGGCAAAGATACTGGAGTGGTTTGCCATTTCCTTCTCCAGCTCATTTTGCAGATGAAGAAACTGAGGCAAACAGGGTTAAGTGACTTGCCCAGGGTCACATAACTAGTAAGTATCTGAGGCTAGATTTGAACTCAGGGATATGAGCCTTTCTGACTACACACCTGGCACTATCCACTGCACTAGCTAGCTGCTCTAAAGAAGGCCATTAGATTTGTCAACTAGGGAGTCACTAATGATAGCTTAAAGTTTAGTAGAGTATGGGGATGAGGGTGGGGGGTAGGGTGGAAGGCATAGGAAAGGGTTGAGGAGTGAGTGTGAGCCAGAGTCCTTGGATACTCCTTCAACAGAAGGCATCATGGAACAATTGAAGGACCTGGAAAAATGGAAGGGGTTGGGGATCCAAGGGTCTGGGGGGCCGGATGAGCCTTGAAGTGGAAAAGGAAGAGTCTTCCTTTGAGATCAAAAGAGAAAGGAGGATTCCTGAAGATCTGGGGCATTCTGGAGGCAGAGAGGAGGGGAGTGGAGAAAGTTTACTTTCGATGGACTGCTTACCCATCCTTTGTTTATATTCTTAAGGATAACTTTCAACAGTGCGGTCAGAACTGGACATTGCTCAGTAATGACAAGCATGACGCTAGAAAACCAGTGGATTTGAATGTTTTTGCCAACACAGTAAGACAAATACTTGATTCTCCTGCTCTCCGAGACTTCACGTAGCACTTTCCTTGGCATTCTGCATTTTGATATATTATAAGTTACTTGCTTATAAATCTTAACCTTCTACTAGACTGTAAGATCCATGAGGGCAAGAATGGTGTTCTATCTAAACCTTGTATCCTTTCTGGTGCCTAGTGCAGTGCTTCATACACTTTAGGTACCTGATAAAAGTTGGATCAGTTTTATGAAGATATGACCATTTTGACAGGAGCTCAAGAGAACTTTATTGAACAATGGCCATGGTGCTTCAGAGAGCTCTAGCCTTCCTGTTGAGTTGTTTTCCAGTTGTGTCTGAGTCTTCTTGAGCCCATTGGGGTTTTCTTGGCAAAGTCGATGGAGCGTCTCACAATCCCTTCCCCTACTCTCTGCATTGTTAATCCTGAGGCACACCTGGGAGATACATGGAGAGAATAGGGTCTCTCTTATGCTGCCATGTTTGGCATAGACGGCCGGCTGGCAAACATAATTAGGCCAAGCAAGAAACGCTTTTGAGGGATTAGGCTGCCGTTGTAGACAGTTGCTTGGCAGGATCCTACAAGGAGCTACAGGACTAGCAGGACTGTTGTGGGCCTTTGTAATGTTGGGTAAAAATAGGCAATTACAACTGACCCTAGTGGCTTTTTTGTGCCTGGCATCAGGACTCTTGGAATCCTGACGTTCTGAGGCCCAGCAGGACAGAGTAGGCTGTCCAGCCGACTTCAGAAAGGCTTAATTGAGACAATGAATAGTCCTGTAGTCTGTTTTTGAGAAGCAGATGTAATTGTAGGAAAGAGAAAGCCTGACTTTTCCTTAGCAGTGTTTAGAAATCTGGGAGCCTGGTCTGCCCCCTCCCCAGCCCTCCACCTTTGCTCCAATTCTTGGCCGTAGTGGTTTATTTCTTCACTTGTGTGGTATGATTTTTTAAAAATCATGCATTTCCAGGGACCTTTTAGGATTGCGTCCCCCAAAAAGTGTCTCCTCAGCAATAGCTTGTCAGCATTAGGATGCAAAGAGGAAATTGCTGGTGGTTGAGCCACAGAGAGAATAACATTTTTAAGCAATTCAGAATATAACCATGTCCACATAACTCAGAACTATTTATTTTATGTCTGTTGACTTTTACACAAGCATGGAAATGGCACAAAACGGGAAATTAGGCCTCGTTTCAAATATGTGCAAATGTTGCCTCGGACTTTACTGGCCATGGGGCTTTAAGCAGGAAGGCACGCTTCCTTAAAGGTTATTCAGTTCTTCACCAGAACTCATTGGGCTTTTAATTAAATGTGTTTTACCCAGCACAGAGTAAGGCACTTGGGCTATAAGAGAAGGAGAAAACTGAGTAGGGAATTGGCCATCTAGTTGGGCAGGTGAGACAGCTTACCTGCAGAATTAAGACAGTGTATGATGGAGCACACTGTTGTGTGGTGTGGATGAGGATTGTAGAGGGAGGCAGAAAGGGGGGAGATGAGGGTGTGTGCTGAGGACCTGCAGTGGATTCTCTGACTTTATGAACATCCCGTGTCATGACTGGGCCGACCTATCTCTGTCCAGCCTCAGTGTACATTACTGCCTCTCCCACATTCTGTGATCCAGACGAACCGGCCTTCTCTCTGGACATCCAATTTTCGATCTTTGTACCTTAGCCAGAGGTAGTCTCCCATGTTTGGAAGGCATTCCCACCTTCCCCTTAGCCTCCCATAATCCCCCTCTTCCTGGTACTGCTCAGCTCAGGTGTTACTTCAGGGCTCCCCTGATCTTCCCATGTGTTAGCAATTACACACACACACACACACACACACACACACACACACACACACACACACACACACACACACACACACACACACACTCTCTCTCTCCTTCCAGTTACTTTGTAATTATGTGAGTACATGTTATTTCCCCCTGGAGATTAGAGCCTTCTTGAGGGCAGGTATTGGTTTCATTTTTTGTTTCTGTTGTTGTAATATTAGGGTCAAACACAGTGATATTAATATAATTAGAGCCAAGTGCATCATGTTAATCAGTGTGTGATGAATTGAGTTATGAGCCGTGTGCCCATGGCTCAAGGCTTTAAACCCCAGATTTTCGTCTATAAAAGGAGGCTAGCACCTGCTTCTCAGGGTTGCTCTGTGACTCAAATGGGATCATGTGGGCAAAACACCTTGTAAATAGCAGTTGTCATCATTTGAGCCTGGTTCAGCAGGGCCAATGATGGTTATTCACATGGCCTGTGCTTTCCCTCAATAGTCTATGTTCCACAGTGTCCAGTGCTGGCAGAAAACCCTGTGAAAGAAGCCAGTATTTGGGTATGGACTCTCAGGGCAGTGAGGGGTGGGGATGGAGGAGCAGGTCAGAAGGTTAAAATTGATGGGCCCGCCAGAAAACAGCAGGAGCAATAACAGTGAAACCAGGGAATTTGTCCATTTGCAGCCACTCGGGTTATTTAAGGCCGTGGTCCAGTGTCTGAGCCCAAGAAGCCTTGGGAGTCAGAGGCCTTATATCATATTGCTACCATGGGGTGTTCTTTGTGGGAGGGAGATTGAGGGTCAGGATTTCATTTAAGGATTTATTTGTCATTGTATCTTAATCACCACATTGGGCTGGCGCCAAAAGCGAATGTGTACCAATCTGGAGCCATAAAGTTACAACAGCCCTGACCAAGGCGCTCTCTCTGGGATTGCAAAATGTTTTCTGACAGTTCTGCTTTATGCTTGCCAAGTCCTGATTCTCCCTTCACAGTTTTACTTACGTGACCTCTCCTTCCCTCCTCCGTCTGCGTGACGTCCCCCTTCCCCCCATCCGCATGACGTCCCCCTTCCCTCCATCTGTGTGACATCCCACTTCCCTCCATCCGCATGACGTCCCCTTCCCCTCCATCCGTGTGACATCCCCCTTCCCTCCATCTGTGTGACGTCCCACTTCCCTCCATCCTCGTGACGTCCCCTTCCCCTCCATCCGTGTGACGTCCCCCTTCCCTCCGTCCTCGTGAACACTGCCCTGGTCCAGGCCCTCATTGTTTTATTATCAGGATGACAGGATGTGTCCTATCTTTCTCCTCTCCATTCCACCCTCTGCACAATTGCTGAAATATTTTCCCATGGCTACAGGACTGATCGGGTCAAAAATGTTTTAAAATCTCTAGAATAAAGCAAAGATACAAACTCCCCCGTCTGGCATCTCAGGCCGCCTGTATTCTGGCTCTAGTTGACCTTTCCAGGCTTACTTCTCATTATCCCCTCCCCACACACACACATGCACACACATGCACACACATGCGCGCACACACACACACACACACACACACACATACACACACACACACACAGAGTCTACACTCAGGACGACTGGCCCTTCCCCAGCTTGGCCTCTGACTGCAGGCCAGTGCCACTGCCCTGAGGCCTTCCCTGGACACCCTCCGGCTGTCCTGGCTGCTGGTGCTGGTTCCCTTCTCAAACTTACTTACTTAGCATCCTTGACTCCTGGCAGAGCACAGATCCCTTGTGGGCAGGGGCCTGGGCCCTCTGGAGCCTGGCCCACTGCAGGCCCTTCAGTGCTGGGGACTGAAGAGGCCTCGAACGGCAGAGCAGTAAACTGGTCGATTTTCTCCTTTAACCCTGATTCTTGACTGACCTTGTGGGTGACCTGGTTGAGGAGAGGCGTACAGAAGCAGGGCCCCATCAGCCGATCCTCAGGGTTTATGAAGTGTGTGCTGTGTGCCAGGGACTGGGCTAAGCACGGGGAAGGGGGATACAAGAATAAAGAACAAAACAACCCTCCTTGCAATGAGCTTATATTCCACTTAAAGGTACAATGAAGGGGTCTCTGGGATGAAAGGCCCTGGAAAGGGCCTCAGAAGCCAACCCTTTTATTTATTTATTTGTTTGCTTTTTGAAGGGCAATTTGGGTTAAGTGACTTGCCTAAGATCACACAGCTAGTAAGTGTGTCAAGTGTCTGAGGCCAGATTTGAACTCAGGTCCTTCTGACTCCAGGGCCAGTGCTCTATTCGTTGTGTCACATAGCTGCCCCAGAAACCAGCTCTTTCCAGAGGAGGAAACTAAGGCCTGAGAAAGGAAGGAAAGAGAATAAGCATTTATAGAGCGCCTACTGTGTGCCAGGCACATTGTAATCCTCACAGCAACCCTGTAAAGCAGGCTGCTATTATGCCCATTTTGCAGGTGAGGAAACCAAGGCAGATGGACTAAGTGAATTATTCTGAGTCACATCGGTAGCAGTGGCAGAGGCAAGATCTGAACCCAGAGGGCTACATAGAAAATTGCAGTCTTTGGGAGGTGGTCAGAGGAAGGGGAGCGGCGAAGGGGGAATGGGAAACGGAGGAGAAATGGTTGCGAAACATCCCAAGCTTAAACAAAGATTAAGCTGTGGAAGCTGGCTGACACGACCCTTTAATTGGGAGTGAGCTTGAGGCCCGACGTTAATGGTTCACAGATGCTCTTTCTTATCGGGAAAATGGAACGTACAGCTCCGTGGACAGCCAGGGACTCCTCCGCTTCCATCCCAGGATTCCCATCAGAGCACCCGTGTCTGTACCCCATGCGGGCAGACCACAGTAGCCTGGTAATCTCCTCGCTGGGTGGGACCACGGTCCTGGCTTCCTCCACGCAGCCTGCATCCCATAACTGGAAGAGGACCTGCCCTTGACTGATTGCCAAGGATGTGGGGTTCCAAGAGGTCTGCATTCTTGCCTTGTCTCGGCTTGGGAATTTTCATCCAGAAGCTCATCCTTAAGCTCCCAGAGTTTTTCTTGCATGTTAAAAGATCACTCCCCTGGCTTTATTGGCCGCTATTGCTCATGGAGGTCAGGGCCAGGATGTTCAGCTCTTCCTTGGAGTGAATCATGACCCTAGATTCTTTCTGTAAAATACCTTTGTTGTTGATGGAAGTGGGGTGGGGGTGGTGGGGACCCAGATGGTAGATAGGATCCTTCAGGAATGCAACTGGGCTTGAGTAATCTTGTTTTAAAGTTGGACCCCTTCTCCCCAGAATGGTAGAGGGACATTTAAAGGTTGCAGGAATAGGGGGATTTCTTACCTTCCGGTGAGATGGAAATGGAAGAATTGGACAATGCATTTATAAATCACTTTTTGGAGATAGTTTGCTAAAATAGTCTGAGATTCCCTGGTTATCAGGAATTAGATGCTGAAGAAGCCCATCCTCAGAGAGGACATTTGTAGGCGTCTGAGACTGGCTAGAAGAAGCCCCCAGATGATAGCTGGAGATGTTGATCAATATCTCTTCTGTTCTGTTCTTCAGCCGAACTCCCACGGTCCTCTGCGGTCAGGCTGTCCTCCCTGCGGGATCTCCCCACACAGCTTCAGGAGCTGTACCAGCAGGGCTTCACTCTGGTCGCCCTCCACCCCTTTGTGCAGCCCACAGATGAGCGAGAGAAGACGCCCCAGGAGCAAATCTTCCGGGCTGTGCTGATCAAGAAAACTGAGAGGTAGGTCTGCGGTGGCCCAGTGATAGGGGGCTTTCCTGGGACCTGGGGAAGGAGAGCCCTGCCTTATGGTTCTTGCTCATGTTGGCCAGGCCAGGTGTGGGAGCCTGGAGACTTCATTCCATGGGCCTCTATCTCTTGGCCTACGGCCCATTTTTGAACATTCTGTAATGAAAACCAAATTCCCTGCCTGACAGCTTGAGCAGAGGTCCCTTTGGTGTCCCATTCCTTTTGTAATTTATTGGATTAAGCTCAGCTAGAAAAATGTTTACTTTGAAGAGACATCCTCCCAGAAGGATGGAGCTGGAGGAGAAGGCTATTAATCTGAAAAGGGAAAACAAAAAAATGTATTTCTCTGGAATCCTATAAACCTAACAGTTCCCCCATATTATATGAGGACTTTTAAATTTCCAGAGGTTCTGCTGATCTAGTGAGAAGGGATTTGTTCCATTTGATTAAAATTCATTAAGCATCAGGCACTGGGAGTAAAAAGTTTTTTAAATCCCATAATCAGAGAATCAGATTTTGAGCTTGAAGGGACCTGGGACCTCAGAGGTCAAAGGATCATAGATTTAGAGGGAGAGAGTCAGACCTTTGAAGTCATCTCATCTAGTCCACAAGGGATCAGGGAATTGTAAGGATTCCACCCAGGTGATTCAGCCAGGATCTGAGCCCAGGCCCTTAGACTGTAAATTCAGCCTTCTTTCCACTGCAGGGCTAGAAACTGAAGTGAATATATACTCTCTAACAAGTGATGAGCTCTCAGTGCATATTGAAGCATATATGTGTATGTGTATATATATATATATATATATATGTGTATATATATATATATATATATATTAAACTTCCTTTAGTTTTCTTGCTTTATTTGCAACACGGCAAATGTAGCAGTGTGTTTTGCATGACTTCACATGTATAATGGGTCTCATGTTTCTTGCCTTCACAATGGTAGATGAAGGGCTGGGGGAGGGAAAGAATTTGGAACTCAAAAAATTTTTAAATGAATGTTTAAAAAAATAGAAATGTACTCTTTTTTTTTAAGCAAATGCTTTATTAACTTCTGTTTTACATCATTCATTTCCACCAGATTTTGAGTTACATTTTCCCCCCGTTATTCCCCTACCCACCCTCCCAGAATAGCAGTCCCACAAGATATCGCTTCCTCCAATCTGCTCTCTCCCATACCTTCTCCCATACCCCCTTCGACTTTTCCATTAGAGGAAGGTGAATCTTTGTGTCCCAATGCCTGCACATCTTATCTCCCAAATATAAGCAAAAGAGTATTAATAATAGTATTTATATATATTTGAAACATTTAATCTTAAGACCTCAAATTTCAGATCCATTTCCTTCCTCCCTTGTCACCCATTCCCTCTGGGGAGATAAGCAATTCAGTATGTGTTGTACATGTCTAGCTATGCAAAACATTATCATAGTAGATATATTGTACAAGACTGCTTATAATTCTGTCCCACTCATCCCACCCCCCCACCTGGTCCATTCCCTACATGATCCTGTCCCTCTTCTATAGTGGGTACTTCCAACTTCCCCTCCCCCCAAGGATGCCGTCCCATCATCATCCCTCCTCTCATCCCCCTTCCCCCTATTCTGCTGCAGGTTGAGATAGCCCATGTAGTATGTATGTCATTCTCTCCCTGAACCAAATTCAATGAGAATGTGGTTTTGCCTTTTTGCCTTCCTATTCTCCCACTCCCTTGCAACCACTTCCCCTTGCTTCTTCTACATGAGATAGTTTACCCTACCCTGTCTCTCCCCATCTCCTCTTGCCACTTTCTTCTCTCACCTCATAATTTCATCCCTTGAATATTCTCCCTTCCCAACAAATTCAACCTATGCCCTTTATCCATATATAACTGTAACCATATACACACACATTCACATATGTAATCATATGACCACACCCCCTTCTTCCATTATTTTCATAGTGAGAAAGATATCATCAGTCACAGTTATTGTTTTTCCATATAGGAATGTAAATAGTTCAGCTTTGATAAGTTCCTTTTGATTTCTTTTCCCTGATTACCTTCTCAGGCATCTCTTGCTTCTTGAGTCTGGATGTCAAATTTTCTATTCAATTCTGATTTTTTCCTCAAGAATGCTTGAAAGTCCTCTATTCCACTGAATGACCATATTTTCCCCTGAAACAAAATACTCAGTTTTGCTGGGTAGGTGACCCTTGGGTTCATTCCCAGTTCTTTTGCCCTCTGGAATATCATATTCCATGCCCTTCGATCCCTCAGTGTAGAAGCTGCCAGGTCCTGGGCTATTCTGATTGTGTTTCCACAATATTGAAATTGTTTCTTCCTGGCTGCTTGTAGTATTTTCTCCTTGATCTGGGGATTCTGGAACCTGGCTATAATATTCCTGGGAGTTTTCTTTTGGGGATCTTTTTCAGGAGGTGATCTGTGGATTCTTTCAACCTCTATTTTGCCCTCTGGATCTAAAACATCAGGGCAGTTTTCCTTGAGAATTTCTTGAAGGGTGATTTCTAGGTTCTTTCTTTGATCATGGCTTTCAGGTAGTCCAATAATTTTTAAATTGTCTCTCCTGGATCTATTTTCCAGGTCAGTGGTTTTTCCCATGAGATATTTCACATTGCCTTCTAATCTTTCATTTGTTTGGATCTGCTTAACAGCATCTTGATTTCTCATAAAGTCATTAGCTTCCATTTGCTCCAGTCTAACTCTGAAGGAATGAATCTCCTCAGTGAACTTTTGAGATTCTTTTTCCATCTGGCAAATTCGACTTTTTAAGGCATTCTTCTCCTCATTGCCCTTTTGGGCCTCCTTTGCCATTTGAGTTAGTCTATTTTTTAAGGTGTTGTTTTCCTCAGTCAGGCTGTTGACCCTCATTTCATGCTTTTCCTGCATCCTTCTCATTTCTCTTTCCAATTTTTCCTCCACTTCTCTTATTTGATTTTTAAAGTCCTTCTTAAGGTCCTCTATGGCCTGCAACCCGCTCATGTTTTCCCCTGGGGCTTTTGGAGTAGGACTTCTGACCTCACAGTCCTTTTCCCGCTCTATGCCCCCAAAATAGGAGTCTAGGGTTGCATTTTTCTGTTTCCTTTGCCTTGGCATGTTGCCACTTGATTACTTGACTTTTGGGCTTGTTGCCACACTATGGCTTTAAGGCCAGCTAGAGGAATTTTCGTCCTGAATGTGTGGGGGGCAATTTCTGTGTCTGGCAAGCTGTAAACCCATCTACGACTTCCACCCTAGATCACAATCCAGATCCAGGTAGGTTAAAGCAAGAGCGATTACCCCCCCAAGACTGATCGCTGGATCTCCCTACAGTTTGCAGGCCAGGAGCTGGAGCTGCCTCTGAAAACTACAAAATGGTGTGTCTCCTCAGAGGCTTCTAGCCCCCAGGGGAGGAAGCCGACGCATTCCCCAAATACTGGTCCCAAAGTCCATAGGACACTAACCTCTCACTTTGTCCTAGGCATGTCTGTGTTGATAACTCTGGAGTCACCACAGCTGCTGGTGTTCTGGGGTCTCTCCAGCAGGCTGCTGGCCCTGCCACGCTGGGGCTAAAACCTCGGCTCACGGGGACCTGGGCTCCGCTCAGCTTGGCTCCCCATGCTCTGCGCGCTGCTGGCTCCCAGAGTGCTGCACTGGTTCTTCCTGCAGGACTGCTGGGCTGTCCTCAGCAGGAAGTTAGCTTCTCTGTGTCGTTCTGTGGGTGCTGGGGCTCCAGAAGTTGTTCAGAGTCCCCTTTTACATAGTTTGGGGGTAGAAATGTACTCTTTACCAACATTGAAGCCTCTGTTACTGTGTTCTGATTTAGACCTGGAAGGGACCTCAGAGTCTTTGTTTTCTAGCGTTTTCATTTTATAGATAAGGAAACTGAGGTCCAGGGAGGTTGTACCATAGATTAGAACAGTGATGTCGAATCCAAATAGAAATGGATCCCTGCAGGCTGCATATTGACTTAAAAAACCATAAATAAGTATTATCTAACTTGTATTTTTGGTCATTCTGCTAAACATTTCCCAATTATATTTTAATCTGGTTGGGCCACACTTGGGAGTTACCACCAGGTGCCAACATGCCCCAAATTTGATATCTCTGACCTAGAACCCATTCAGAGTCTATGTAGTCCAATTCCTTCATTTTACAGATTGGGAAACTGAGGCCCATGGAGATTAAGTGACCTGCCATAAAATTTTGGGATCTTAGATGTAGAGTTGGGAGTGATTGCAGAGGCTTTATATACTCCCAATTCCCTCGTCTTTCAGATTAGGAAACTGAGGCCCAGAAATTCAAGAGACTTGTCCAGGGTTATACTGGTAAGGAGTAGCAGTGCTAGGGGTTGAATTCAGATCCTCTGATTTCAGATCTAAGCACTCTTTATTCTACCCCTTGCTGCCTCCAACAAGACCCTTCACACTCTGGTTCCAACCCACCTTTCTAGCCTCATTTCACATGTCTTCTGCTGTAGGCTTCTGCTTCTGTAATCTCAGATTGACATTTCCCACCTCCATGCTTTTGTACCACCTCCTAGTATCTGCATTGCAGAATCTTCTCCCTCCCAACACTTGGTGATAAATTACCCAAGTTGGTGAAGGTCTCTTTTTCTGCCTCAGATGAATAAATTTTCTCCCTCAAATTTTCCTTAAGAAGAAGCCCCGTTTCTGAGGGCCTTGCATGGTGTTAGGGGTTGGTGAACAGCTTCCTTCCCACTGAGTATAATATGGGAGGGAATTGATGATGGTCAGAAGTAATCTCAGTTTAGACATGATCAAGACCTTTGGCACTGGGCATTCCAGTTTGGATGCCCTTAAATTTGGAACTGGTACTGTCATACTTCCCCTTGGGAAGGTTTTAAGAAAGGGGCTAGTGCCTTTCTACCTGCTTCTGGGGGCCCTTCAGTCTAGGAGGGAGGGATTCTTAACTTGAGTCCATAGGTTTCAGGGAGTTTGTGAACTTGGATGGGGAAAAAAATGACATCTTTAAGTCTAAGTGAAATTTAGCATTTCCTTCACTTGTAATCATAGCTCACCAACATTCAGAGAAGGATTCACTGGTCTGCCCAAGGGAGCCATGGCAACAAAAACATTAAGAATCCTTGACCTAGAGTTGACCAAATGACTTTTTGAGGCTACTTCCCATAACTGTCTAATTGCTTGAGACACAGACTCAGAGAAAAGAAAAAGATCCGATGGCCTTCTGTGAGCTGGTTGTTTGAGTCCTTCCCTCCTAAAATAGGAATCAAAATGTGTATAAGTCACCCCAGCCATGATGAGAAATGACTTAGGAGAGTTTTCTCTGCTGGTTACAATGGACATCATAATAGAGAGGTATTTGTATGGCAATGAAAAGTACAAATACATTCTTTCCTTGTAAATGTGAAAGCCATATGTTTTACATCATGAAAAGATAAAATATATTTTAACAAAAAACCACCACCAAAAAATTAAACAAATTCCCAAAGGGCAACACTTGAATTTTTTCTTTATCAGTTGGGAGTATATAACCCTCCCATCCCAATTCAAAAATAAGAGAAGTCTTCTTATGCCATAAATCCTTAGTAGACACAATTAAAATCATTATTTTTGATGGAATCTACTAGAATGATGGCTATAGGCTCTCAGTCTATAGACAACTATATACTGCCTTTTTCTGAGAGCTAAATAATTTCACTTAGCTCTCAAGAGGAAGTGGGTGCCCGGTCATAGCATTTGCTAAGTAGACTACAGATAATGAGAGGTTATGTTTTGTGAAAGATAAATCCTGATTTATGACCATTCCAGCTGCTAGTTCATTAGCATATTTACCCAGCTCAGGATTTTAAAGAATAACAATAAGAGTAATTTGCTATAACTTAGGGTATTAGGGTATTCAGTGTGGTTGGTAGGAATATACAGGTCTAACCTTCTTATTTTATAGTTTAGGAAACTGAGGCCCTGGAAGGTTGTCTTGGGTAAGGTCACATGATTTTAATCATCAGAGAGATGATTTGAACCCAGAACCAGTACCTTACTTTCCACAGTAACTTACTGCCTCTTTGGGGAGCAGGAGAACCAAGTAATCTTATCCCATGTGTACAGATTAGCCCCTTAAGTGCTCATCTGGCTAAACTTCCCCTTGGGGCTAGATAAGCCTTCCTAGAAATAGCTTCCTTCCCTTACTACTTACAAAAACAACCCACACACTTCTTCTAGTAGTAAAAAGCTATAAACAAAGTATGCACCCATCGAATGGAGAATGGCTGACCAAATTATGTTAAATAGATTTGATATTCAGAGGCTGGTATGGCATTGTGAAAGCAGGTCTGACTTTGGATTCTAATCCTGACTCTGACACTTACATGTGTGATTTGGGGCATATCATTTCCCTCTCTGGGCCTCAGTTTCCTCATCTGTTAAATGAAGAAATAGACAGTTTGGGAGGGATCTTCCAGCCGCAGTCTGTGATCTTGGGACAATAGAACTCAGCTTATATCCAGTGACCATTGTTGGATCCAGATTGCTTCCCTCTTCTCTGCTAAGAAGTAGTCCCCTGTGAGGGAGATTATTATACCATCCTCAGCTGATAAATCAGATAGTTTTATCTCACTTTCTTTTTTGGATCCTTTGTAATGTAAAGGAAAGTACTATTGGCTGCCAAGGGAGGGCCTTATTGGAGACTGACTGTGCAAAAAAACCCCAAAAAACCAAAACTCCCAAACACGAATGTGTCACTGACCAATTTTCTGAAGATTAACTTTTAAAAAGACTTGATGATGCTGGCATCTTTTTTTTTCTCTAGGAATCAGCTCTTGGGGAATTTGTGGATTTGATCAGAGCTCAGACTTTGAACAAAGCAATGGGCCTGCCCTGAATTGTGGTTGCATTTGATAGAAGCTGTTAATTTTCAGCAATTAGATGACTAGCAAATGAGACCACATCTATTTGTTTGCATGATTAGTTGTGGCTTCTGCCCCATTCCAGGCTGATGGGCCATCAGAAGGCTTAGCGTCTTATGGGAGCTGGGACTTTTCATCTACATTCATCTGCTAAGCCTGCAGTTTTAGGGAACAGTACCATAGGCATATAGAAGGGTCCCACACTTCAGGGGACTGTGAGGTCCCCTAATAGCATCACTGTTGTGCTGGGAGTATGTGGGGAGTAGAGGGTGGGGCCTAGCTAGGGAGCTAGCCTTGCGGGACCATGGAGAAAAACCAAAGGAAAAGGACCGTCCCTAGATTCCTATCTCTAGGACCTCAGAAGCACCCCCTTGTTTTGCCAGCGAGAAAACTGAGCTCCAGTGAGGTTAACTCATCTGAACAAGATACTCTTGGGTAGCATACATTTAAAAACATTTTTAAGTACAAATATCCATAGTGGCCTGGAGCCAGTTGGACCCAGTTGGTCACTCCATTAGAGATTGACCGTCTGCTGGAAACCTGAGCCTCCTGCAACAGCCTTAGGTCAGCAGGCACTCCTCCACAGAGCTCACGGGCCCCACGCTGTTGCTGATGGCCTCTCCCTTGGTGGCACTTCATGTCAGATAATGCAGTGATCGACAAGGAATTAAAAGCAGTGTTGTTTTCCGGATTACAAATAGGTCTGGCAGTGGGCAGACCCCAGGGAGTCTTCTTCCACTAGATTGCTGTGTGCTTTGGCTAGGCGGTCTGATCTTATACCATTCTTCCTTATTTCAATCCTAAATCTAATCTAAGGAGAAAATACACTGTAACCTCATTTTAAAAATATTTATTGAGAGACATCCCTTAGCAGAGGTTGGAAAGTCCATGGGAGGAGTTCATGGCACATATCTTTAGACTTGTTTTAATGTGTTGATCAGTTTTGCTGATTTTTTTTCTTTAAAACATTATTTGTTATATGGGATGACATGCTGAGAGGAAGGAGAAAGTAGGGAAAATTTTGTGATGTAAAAAAACCCAAGATATTAATTTAAATATATTTTCAAAAATTTTCATTGCAGTAGAACAGAATTTATTAGAAGCCCAACTTCCAAAGGGACCATTTAGTTACCTTACTATGGTACCAGGAAAACCTTATATAGACATACCATACTTCCATAATGTGCTTATTACCGTCACAATGTCAATTACAGTTATCCTTTCAACAATACAAGGGTTAGTCACAGCTCCCCCATGATATGGAAAATCCGTGTACAATTTTTTGGCCTTTCCTTTGTACCAGAGAAGAAGTCTGAATTATTAGGGTATTAAAAAGATAAAATATGTTGATATTACACAATTCTATACACATATTTTATACATTTCTGAGTTTCTAACCTTTTTAGGTCTTCTGCTAGTCTTCACATGTTGTTTGTGGCTTCTGCAAAACTCCCCCCAAATTCCCACTTAATGTTTTTTATGCTGATCCACAATATAGCAAAAACATGTTGGGGAAAGTCTTGATGTGAAAGGGATAATTGTACATCTATCCCTCTCTACTCACTTGGTTGCCGTTTTGGTTAAGGCCCTCATCCCCTTACACCATTGCATAGACTCTTAGGAGATTTTCTGGTCTCAGGTTTCTCCCCTCTCCTACTCATCCTTCACACAACTGCCCAGTTGATTTTCCTAAAACTCAAATATGATCATGTCCTTTCCCTACTCAACAAACTTCATTGTCTCCCTGTTGCTTCTGGGATCCAATATTAACTACTCTTTTTTTTTTTGTTTTGTTTTTTTTGTTATTTAAAGCCCTTTGTGACTTGTCCCTGGTCTTCTTTTCCAGGTTTATTATGCCTTATGTTATCATTAAAGACCTATTGCAGAGCCCCAGAGATTATAGTGACACTTTCTGTTCTGACCTGGTTTGGTTTGGGGATAGCCTGGCCTCTAATGAGAGGAGTTAGGGTCCTTTTTTCCCACTCTGACTTGTTAAACCCTCACTCCAGTGCTCCAGAGTCAAAGTTTTAAATTATAGCTCACATCCAGGGTTTCTGCAAAAAGAAGAGGTTAAAAGATACTTGTTGTACAATATAAATCAGGTATGGGAATGGTAATTTATTTCAGCGCACAAAATAAATTCTCTACACAGCAAGCATTAACAGAATAATTTAAAACAAGATTCAGTAACTTGGCCTGTAACTATGATTACAATTTGTTTTCAGACTGATACTTAGACTTCATTGGAATATTTAGTTTTTAGGATTGCTCATTAGGCAGCCTACATTTCACCTGGGCTCTGCACTGTCCAAACAACTCCAGGCACATGTTGGCTCATAAAATGGCCAGTCTCAGACTTATTTTCTTGTTGGTGGCCATCCTCTCTAGGGGATCCTCCTTGCTGCTATTCAGCCTGACCTGGGATCTCTAGACATCTTGAACTCACTTTCAGGCCACTTAAGAACAGGAAGGAACAGACACAAAAGAAAAAGTCATCAGAAGCCCAGACTCAAATTCATTGAATTGAGAGCCCCCATACTAGCTGCCCTGTGGCCATGGTTTCCATGTTGTTGATGTGGGAAAAGTCTAACTCTTCTCTATTCTTTACTTACTATGAGGCCACCTGAAGAGTCTCAGGAAGAGAACCAGAACCAGATGCCATTTCTACTTTAAATTAGCACAATAAATTATGCTGCCCTTTGCTGTTGTTGGATAGTGGAGAGAGGCACTCTGGATGTGCCATGTCATACTAAAATGTCAGATCCTTTCAACAGAGGGTCACCACATGGCTGGGAGCAGGTCCTAAACTCCCACAGGGATAGTTGGAACCTGGAAAAGCCACTGAATATGCTCCATGGGATGGCCCTTGTTTCATATCTACATGTTCTCTTCCTTGGCTAAACCATTGCAAAGAGTGGGTATTTAGTAAATACTCAGTAATTGATTATTATGTAATATATGCACACTGGGGCAGGTATATTATGGTTATCTGTGTTGGTGTCTTATCTGTGCTTGTAACTTAACAGAATAATCCCAGAGATGATTTTTCAGATGAAAGGAAATCATTAGGGACTTGAATTTGGTCAAAAAACTCATCTCGAGATCTTTTAGCAGCACACGGGGCAGGGCAAACATTTTATTTGGCATTTGAGAAAGGAAGAATTGGCAAAGTAAGAAATTGAATTCTAAGTTCTGAACTAGGGAGGGAAAAAAAAAAGAGATCCTCTGAAAACTGTAGTTGAGAGTGTCCTCTTTAAGCTGTTCTCTGTCTTTTCATGTCTAATTTTAACAATTACTTGGCCTCTTCTGAGAATTATAGGCCTTCCAAGAAGAGGTTTCATAATTAAACAAAATACACAGGGGCTGGTGGGCTCTACCAGGCTATGGCCTAGAATTGTTCCTGCAGGGAGGCTGTGGCTCAGCCCGGGAGTGTGCTGATTAGGTGGATCACACTTGGGGGAAAAAAATAGCGCTGGGTTTTACAGTGATTGGCATGTGTTAGTGTACTGGGGAGATTAATAACAGCTTCTCCTAACAGCCTGGAAGTGGGGTATTGGTCCATTCCCAGAAAGCAGAAAAAGAAAACCAGAGGGGTTGGTAGTAGTAGTACAAAGAAGAATTTTTACTCCCTCTGGTCCTTTCCCCCATTTCTCCGTGTCAGCCATCTCCTTCTGACCTTTGACCATCCTATTTTTCAAAATTTCTGTTTTATCCAGCTTCTTCGGGTGTTAGGCAGATAGCATTACCCCCCAGGAAGCCTTTCCACTTACTCAACCACGGAGCTGTCCAGCATCACACATCAATGGCTGCCTCATGCCAATTCCATGGCGCTTGGCTCTCTTAATTTATTCCTTGTATTTTTCCTGTTTCCCTCTAGTGTGACACCCTTTTCTAGTGTGTTGAAATTTCAGAATTCACTGTTAATTACTGTGTTTGCACTTCTTGGTCTAATGTGCCAGAACGAAGCCACATTCTCTCAGGTTAAGTGGGTTTTTCTGACCCCCCCCCCAAGTGATATGCCGAGTTAGTTGTGTCCTGTATGAAGCTTCATTCTTTACCTTAATAAAAGGAACCAGATAGACACAAATTATACACCTGAGTGCTAAGTTTCTTCAGGTCTTTATAGTTGTCTGTGGTTTCCTATCTACTTCCTGGAGTGTCTCTATTTTCAAGGAAGGAATTGGCACAGAGAGTTGGGGATACACGTTTGGGGGTAACTTCTCAGAATAAAATATTGTTGGTCAATGTTTTTTTCAAGCAGATTTACTAATGTGTTATTTTTTTTTCTCAATGCTTCTGTTTTAAATGTAATTCAGGAACTAAAGTTGCTTTATTCCAGGTCTTACAGTCTTCTCCTCCCCGTCCTCCACTGCCAAGCAGCTATAATTCCAGCTGGAGAAAATAGTTTTCTGACAGAAGGATCTATAATGACTACAGCTTGTTGTGGCTCATTGGACTGGTTTACCCTTAAATGCATTTTATATTTGCCTCCAAGTGTAAATTCAATTCAGCAAATATTTATTGAGTGTTTTATATGTGTTAGGTCTTGTGAGGGGTATGGAGAAGAATTAGACACCTTCCCTGATCTCATTAAATTTAGGATTATCGATTTAGAACTAGAAGGAAACTCGAGGGTCATCCTAGTGAATTCCCCTCCCCCCATTTTTCATATGAGAGAAATTGAAGCCACAGGAAGTTCTGTGACTTACTTGAAAGTCACACATTTAGAAAGTGGCAGACAAGAGGGTAGCGCTGCAGGGCAGATAGAAAGACCCTAGGTCTTTAGGGTAAACTAGCAGGTCAGATAATAGTATCTGAGGGCTGGAGAGCAAGGGGGAGAGATGGCATCTGAGTTAGACCTTGCAGGATGGGGAGCAGTTGGACAGGCAGGGCAGAATCAGGGTGGGGTTGGGAAAGGCATTAGAGGCACAAGTATAGATGAAAGTATAGAAATGGCATAAAAATAAGAGCCATTCCCCAGTTGAGAGGTGATCAAAAGATATAATCAGTTTTCAGATAAAGTAATTAAAGCTATCTGTAGTCATATGAAAAAAATATTCTAACTCACTATTGATTGGAGAAATACAAGTTTTAAAACAGTTCTGAGATATGACCTCATATCTATTAGGTTAGATAATAGGACAGAAAAATGACAAATATTGGAGGGGGTGTAGGAAATATGAGAAATTTATGTACTGTTGTCAGAGTTCTAAATTGATTAACCATTATATAGGGCAATTTTATTTTTTTTATTTTTTTTGCTTTTTGGAGGGCAATTGGGGTTAAGTAACTTGCCCAAGGTCACACGGCTAGGTTTTTGTTTGTGTGTGCGTTAAGTGTCTGAGGCCAGATCCGAACTCAGGTCCTTCTAACTCCAGGGCTGGCATTCTACTCACTGCGCCGCCTAGCTGCCCCTATATAGAGCAATTTGTAACTATGCCCAAAAGGCTATAAAACCATGCATATGCATACCCTTTGACATAGCAATGCCACTACTAGGTCTGTATGTACCCCACAAGAGATTTTAAAAAAGGAAAAGGACCTATATGTACAAAAATATTTATAACAGATCTTTTCTGGTGGTAAAGAATTAGAAATTGAGGGGATGCCCATAAAGTGGGGAATAGCTGAACAAGTTGTGGTGTGGAATTATGATGGAATACTATTGTACTATAAAAGGTAATGAGCAGGTTGCTATCAGAAAAACCTAGAAAGGGGGCGGCTAGGTGGCGCAGTGAATAGAGTACCGGCCCTGGAGTCAGGAGGACCTGAGTTCAAATTTGACATCAGACACTTAACACACACACACACACACACACACACACACACACACACACACTCACACTCACTAGCTGTGTGACCTTGGGCAAGTCACTTAACCCCAATTGCCCTCCAAAAAGCAAAAAAAAAAAAAAAAACAACCAAACCAAACCAAACCTAGAAAGACTTAACATGGGTTGATTCAAAGTGAAATGTGTGGTGTACAAAGTAACAGCAATGTTGATGATCAGCTGTGAATGACTTAGTTATTCTCAGCAATACAACGATCCAAGACAATTGTGAAGAATTTAGGATGAAAAGGGCTGTCCATTCCCAGAAAAGGAACTGATGGTGTCCAAATACAGAGTGAAGCAACTTCTCCATTTTTTCACTTTATTTTTCTTGAGGTTTTTTTTTGGGGGGGGGGAGTGTTTTCTTTCACAATATGACTATTATGGGGGGAAAACCCCATCCTTATTATATTATACATCCCCAGAAAAAGAACTGGTGGTGCCTGAATACAGATTGAAGTATGCTTTCTTTACTTAAAAAAAAAAGTAGAAATGAGAGATCTTGAGGCATTATTTAGGAAAAGCAAGAGTAAAGAATTTGGCTGGGGTGTAGAGAGCTATGGTGGGAAATAGAGAGAGATGAGGCTGGAAAGGTAGATTGGGGCCAAATCATCAGGGTCTGTTTTATATCTCAGACAAAGGACTCTCTGAGGGACTGCGTTCTTGCTTTCGATAGAATGACCACCTCCATAATTTGTCTGGGTTATCTTCTGGCTGAATGATCTCTAACAAAAGGCTGAAAGTTGGACACATTTTACAAAGAATGACTAAGTTCTGCAAATGTGATTTAGTTTTGTGAATAATCTCTTGAGCTCACTCATGAGTCATAGCATTGAGTCTAAAGTAACTTCAAAGATAAAGAAAAAAATTAATCACTTGTATTTTATAATTTTATAATATAATTTCATGATTTTTATCATATCTGCTTCCAAGGGTCTGAAAACACCACAGTTTATAGCTTTATACACATAAAGTGATAAAGCAATCTTTGTGATGTCTCTGTGTTATGTTTTTTGCTTAATACTTATGGAACAGATTTCTTTTTTTTTTTTTTTTTTGCTTTTTGGAGGGCAATTGGGGCTAAGTAACTTGCCCAAGGTTACATGGCTAGGCTTTTGTTTGTTTGTGTGTGTGTGTTAAGTGTCTGAGGCCGGATCTGAACTCAGGTCCTTCTGACTCCAGGGCCGATGCTCTACTCACTGCACCACCTAGCCGCCCCCGGAACAGATTTCTTAACATAGAATAGAGGAAACTTTTGATCCATACCCCTCCCACCCAACTGCTAGAGCCCTCTCCCTAACTCTCTGTGTTTACTTTATATTTATTCAGAATATATTTGTATGTGTGTATGTTATCTCCCTTCTTAAAATGTTAGCTAACATTCTTTGTATTTTGCTGTCGAGTCATTTTCAGTTGTGTCCGACTCTTGATGATGCCATTTGGGGTTTTCTTGACAAAGACACTGAGGTGGATTGTTATTTCCTTCTCCAGCTCATTTTACAGATGAGGAAACTGAGGCAAACAGGGTTAAGTGCCTTGCTCAGGGTCACATAGCTAGTGTCTGAGGACAGATTTGAACTCAGGTCCTCCTGACTCCAGGGTCAGTGCTCTATCCATTGCGTCACCTAGCTGCACATAGGAGGAGATTAATAAATGCTTGTTAGTGATTTTAGAGAATTTGAGAGCCAGAAGGGATCTTGGAGTCATCTAGTCTAGCCCCCCCCCCCCTTTTTTTGTACTGGTGGACTGACTTCATCCATATAGACTAGTGTTATCAAACTTAGAATAGAAATGAATCACTCCTGCCACTTAGTTACATAGAATACCAAAAATCAACATCATCTATGTTGCATTGTATTTTTTATTTATTTTGTTAAATATTCCCTAGTTACATTTTAATCTGGTTCAGACCCTGATATTTGCTGGCAGCCTAACCCTCCAGCTATGTGTTTGACACCTCTGGTGTAGGGAGGGAACTTAGGGGATGGAAATTCCTTACACTGATATAGATGGATAGCTCATCTGTCACTGAGAGTCTTTGAGAGTTTCCCAGTGACTTGCCCAGGGACATGCAGCCAGTGTAGATCAGAAACAGGACTTTAACATAGGTCTTCTTGCCTCTAAGCACAGTCGATGTGCTGGACCAGGTGGCCCCAGTGGATGGAACATGCAAAGAGAAATAGATGTGAAACAAGGGAAGCTATGATAAAGGCAAATGAGAGACTGATTTTTTTAAAACCTAAACAGACCATTCATTTTCCAGAGATAATTGAGCACCATTGACCAAGCTGGTGAGAGAGGCTGAATGAACATGGGTCTTCCTGCTCATGGTACAGAGTGTTTTCCATTTTCTCCAACTGCTGCTGTTCTTACTTATTAGCAAATCAGAAAGCAGAGGCCCATATAAACTAGAATGGTGAGACTCCATACATAGCAGGCACATCATTGAATTGAAACACACTGTGGGTCAGCAGCCAAGATGGGAATAGAATGCTATCCCTCAGCTGACCAGGCAGCAGGCAGCACCTTCATTCACCCAGATGTTTGGCCAGAATTGCCAATCCTCTCTCCAAGGCAGGTAGCACCTTGGGTTTGGCTAAGGCCCCAACTCACTGACTTCTCTTCCTGGAACCTCTCGTTGGGTATGAGGTTAAGAGGCATAGTCGCACCCACAAGATAGTTCCAAGAACATAGGCTTTTAGAGTTGGAAGGAAAATTAGCGATGACCTCATATAGCCCTCTCATTTTACTGATGAGGAGTACAAATTTCAACGAGATAAAGTGATTTTTCCAAGTTCACACTGGGAGCAGATGGCAGAATTGGGATTTGAACACCAGTATTCCAGCTCCAAAGCCAGTGTTTTTTGTTTGTTTTTTTTTTTCACAGTGGCTTTCCAGATTACTGTACCATGGGATGAATTCATCATTTAACCATTTTGTAGTTACTTAAAGGGGTGGATTCAGCCTATATAGAACATAGGGTACCAATCTTGGGGTAATTTCTCAAATTATGGTGCTGGAACTTTTTAGAAACTCAGAATATCTAAACCAAAAAACATCAAGTAAGTGATTTTGTGGAAAGAGAGCAATGAATTATGTTTGCAACTGACAAAGAAACACAAGAAGTAGAAATTCTGAAAATCAAAGGAAATAAAATTAAACCCAAAAAGTGTGTTCTGTTGATAAAACTAAGAACTGTTTTTGAAAAGATTAATAAAATAGAAGAACAATTATCTAGCTTGTTTTTTTTTTTAAAAAGAAAGAAGAAAGCCAAATTATCAAAATACAGAAATGAAAAAGGGTAGTATTCTATTGGGGTTTATTGGAAAGTAACAGTGCAATGTTCATTTTCCAAGTTTTTTTTTTAATGTACTTCTGTTTAACAGTTCTTAACCTGGAATCCGTGATTTTTTTTTATATTTTAATAACTGTGCTTTCACATAATTGGTCCCTTTTATAATCCTGTGTATTTTATTTTATGCATTTAAAAACATTATTCTGAAAAAGGATCTATAGGCTTTAAAAGACTGCCCAAGGGGTTGGGGTCCCTGATCCTCCCAAATTTAAGAACTGCTGATTTAGATGGAAAAGTTGTGTTGCATTGGAAAGAATACTGAATTCACAGTCAGAGGATCTGAATTTTCACCCCACCTCTGCCATTTACTACCTATGGACAAATAGGCCTCAGTTTCTTTATCTGTTAAATGAAAGGAATTGAATTTGATGGCCTATAAGGGCCATTTTAGCTCTAAATCTATTATTTTAAGATACTTTTTCTTGCCTTAAAGGAATTTTTTTAATTTTTTAAAGTTTTTTAAGTTAATTTTTTTAAGTTTTAAGTTTTAAGTCCATACTCCATGTATGGACGGTGCCTTTATTTTTTCCCCAGTTACATGTTAAAATAGTTTTTAACATTTGTTTATTTTTGTTTTGATTAATTTTAAAGTTTTGATCCAAATTCTACCCCTCCCTCCCTCCTCTCTCCTCTCCTGTCCCTGAGATGGTAAGCAATCAGATGTAGGTTATATATGTGCAATCATGTAAAATATTTCTATATTAGTCATTTTGTACAAGAACACTCGGATAAAAGAAAAAGAATGAAAGAAAGTGAGAAATAGCTTGCTTCAGTCTGTATTCAGTTAGTATCAGTTCTTTCTCTGGAGGCAGATAGTATGTTTCATCATTAGTCCTTTGGGATTGTCTTGGATCACTGTATTTCTGAGAATAGCTAAATCAGTCATAGTTCTTCAATGAATGATATTGTGTACAACGTTCTCCTGGTTCTTTTGACTTCATTCTGTATCAGTTCATGTAAGTCTTTCCAGATTTTTCTGAAATCATTATGCTTTGTCATTTCTTATAGCACAATAATATTCCATTACAATCATATACCACAACTTGTTTAGCCATTCCCCAGTGGATGGGCATCCCTGTGATTTCTAATTCTTAGTCATCACAGAAAGAGCTATGATAAATATTTTTGTATAAAGAGATCCTTTTCCCTCTTAAAGGAATTTATAATAGGTATATGTCTGATGGAAATTAATGTAGGTGATCTGGGGCAGAACAACCGTGTGAGAATCAGAGAAGGAAAAGATAACTTGAAAAAATGGGATCATTAGAAAAGTTGGCACTTACAGGTTATGTGCAGGTAGACAGGTGGCTTCCTCCCAGGGGCCTGTGAATTTCACATACCTGGACTTGGTTCACTGGAACACCTGAGGCAAGACCATCCTGCCTCTTTAGATTGTTCTAAAAGTGATTTGTTTGTGTGATGATTGAAGATGGTGCCTCCCTCACTGTTGTGAGCTAGGAATATCTAAAGATAGAGAAAGCCCCCTCTCACTGTCATGAGCCAGGAATACATAAAGTAATGCCCCCTTTCCTGGTTTTGATCCAAGAAAGCCTGAAGATTGTATCTTCTCTCACTCTTATGAGCCAGGAATACCCTCTTATTCAATAGCAAATTTTAAGGTAAATGGAGATTTATGAGGAAACCCATCAATAGACATGCGCTATTTCTCAAAGATACCTTACAAAGTGACTGAATGTGGATAGCCTCTTGCAGGGTTCCAGGGACTTTGCCAGAAACCTGTTCCCAGTCACTAGATTTCCACTCCCTCTTTTTTCCCCCATTCCACAATTCTGTGGGAATGGAAAACCCTTAGTGGCTACAGCATGTAGGAGACATTAAAGATGATTATTTTTTTTTGGCTTCTTAATATATAAATTCTCAGACTACACAGCTGCTAATGGTTTATCTACCATGAAAGGGGGCCTAACTGCAAACATCTGGACAGGAAATGACAAATGACCTAAATAGCTTCGGGTAGAATATGACTTTGGCCACTGGTTTATCTAGAATCAGTGCCAGAGTTCGGGAGGTGGTTGGATACCCATGGTGGTATCACCCACAACCCACATTTGTGCTTTTTGGTTCTTTATGTGAGCCCCCTTGGTGGTGACCTCATCCAAGTTGTCCTTTATTTAGGGAGTGTTGTGGTCATTCCAAAATGTTGTCACAGTGTGCTAATAGAAGAGGAAGTAGTGGGGGTGTTGGGGACAGGGCAGGGAATAAAAGGTAGTGAAACTTTGTACGGACTTTTTCTGATTTCCACCTCATAATTTTCAAGTCTTATGACATGCTTTATATCGTTAGTCACTTAGGGGGTTTTTCTACTGTCTCCTATAAGTTGATCTTGTATTGAAACACTCTGAACCCACTGAGTACAGTTATTTTGCTTGAGGTGGGATAGACAACTCTAGATTGTAATAATCCTTGCCTTTTTATCCTGTGTGACCCTTGTCTATCATATATTCCTAGGGGGTACACTGAATGTGCTGGGTATCTCCCTCTGTTGCATGGGTACCATTGTAACAGATGGATGGATGGTCAATCCATTATCCGTTGTCCTCTACTTTTAGATCCACTTCCTACTTGGAATTTGTTAAGACTGTGCCATAACCTGTTTATACCCACTGTATGTACACTTTTCCATTATCTTGTTGCTGACCCGCCATTTTGATTCTTTTGAGATTGTGGCATTCCATGACCCATAGCCAGAAAATCTCCATGACTTTATCGTTTGGAATTAGTGCTGAATAAACCACCCAATCCTTTAGAATCTGTGCCCTATCTCCTTTTCCCCATTTTGTAAAACATATCACTCTAGGCCAAGGTATGTGTCTATGTCAGGAATTCTGATCAAGCCTATGGACACTCCTTCTCAGGGAGTTTATAAATGTATACAATAAAATACACTGGATTACAAAGAATTACTGCTATCAAAATGCTAAAAACAAAAACAAGTGTATGGACCCTATAAGAACACCTTCTCTAGTTGATTGTGAAATTTCTTTGAAGAGCTAATTAGTTTTCCTCTTGCTTCCAAGAGATTGAGAACTTGACCCATCATCTGCATTCTGCCATTTTTTTTTCCTACTTAGAAAATTGCCTGGCAATTTAGACTTTTGTTTGCCTCCATCAATTTCTAATTATTCACAAATGAGGCCAGAAATAAAACCCCAAACAAGTCTGTTGATCCACCCACACATTCTTGCCTCTCCGTCTTTCCCACATACACACATTCTGACTTGTAGTTGAAGGCATGGGAAAATGAGGACATTGCTTAAACTGGGTGCTTTGACGGGTGTCTGAGGGATTTATGGGCTTGCATGAGATCTGTTACATGTTTATTATTTAAAAATAGATCCTTTAATGTCTTTTGTGAGAATAATTGCTGTTCAGAAGCCTTGTTGTGGGTCCATTGAGCTCTTCTCAGATGTACTCAAGGCGTCCAGAGCAAGCACCCAATGTCTCGCTGTCTCTGAGGGTAGTTTTTTAAGAACTCTATTTGGGAATAATGAATGCCACTCTCGAGATTCTTTAAAACCTTCAAGCCAACTGATAATTTGAAATATTTCAAGAGCTAGGAAGAAGAGCTTACTCTTTCATTATGGCTTCTTGGAAGATAGCCATGGTTGGATAGCATAACAAAGATTTTGTCCCCAGCAACAGCACAAACACATAAGCTGTGTCAACCCAGTGCGTCCTGGATAGGTCCTCATAACAGCCACGTAAGCTTTCTTTGGACCACCCTAATAGCTAAGTGATGAGAAATTGGGAGGATCATGTAATGGCAGAAACAATACCCTGCAGACCTCCACTTCCCATCTGCAAAGCCAGGGGATTGGAGCAGATGGAGGATGGCCCAGATACCTTCCGATGCTCAGATTCTGTGAGTATGGTAGTATATGGTCTTAACGAGCAAACGGTTTTGTCGTTTGATGGATTTTTTTCTCATTTTAAGGACCACCTTCCCTTTCATTTAATACAAAAACATTAGTAGGTGCTGACTCTTGTGTTTGGACATAACTTTAGGTCAGAGGAAGTAAGGAGACAAACTTAGATCAGTATCTTTGGGGTCTTCCAGATTCTGATGCTGTTCAGTAATGGCAGTGTAAGACAAAACCTAGGAGAGTTCTTGTCCTCAAGTAGCTTACATTCTAATGGGAGAAAACATCAATGCAGATAAGTAAATACAAAACATAGTTGGGGGTAATTTGGGCAGTGGGAGGGGCAGAGTACCAACAAGTGAGGAGAGGCCTTCTGTTAGAGATCACACGAGCTTTTAAGGAAGCAAGTGAGTCTATAAGGTGGGAATACATGAAGGACTGTCCCATCCATTGCTCAGCACCCAACTGGCCATGTGTCAGTATCTGCCCTCTTCCATTAATTTGGGGATAATAAGAGTTCTTTGGTAACGTAATAGTTGTGGCAGTCTTGCATTGAGAGGGCTTTATTTCACTTTTTAGTGACTCTGGGTTCTGCAGTCTCTTCCCTATATAGGTACTTTGACAACTGTGGCATCTTCACATTGATAAAATCATAAGTTTAGAGCCAGAAGAGCACCCTAGAGGTCCTCATGTCTGATTCCCTCATTTTATAGGGAAGGAAACTGAAGTCTTTAGAGGTTAAGTGACTTGCTTAGGGCCACACAGCTGCTAAGTGTCTGATGGGGGATTTTAACCCAGATCTGTGCCCTAATCTATATACTAGATGGCCTACAGCATTGTGACTTCCCTTCTGTGTCTCATACTGAAGTCAGGAGAGGTCTTTTCAAGCTTCTTGAGTCCAAATTTATTTTTTAAATCATATATGTGTGTGTGTATAGCTAATCTATAACTCACCTGGCTGTTCATGTTATATACATATACATTGTATATATATTATGTACATATATACACAGATATTATATGTGTGTATGTATATGAGTGTAGCTAATGTCTAACTCTGCCTTTATATAAGTTATAAGACGTAAAAGGAGTAGGAAGAAAAAACAAGAAGTGGAGCAGCCTTTGTTTTCCTTGGAAACATCCTCATTGCACATTATTCCCCTTTCCATGCTCTATTAGATTGCAAGTTCTTGAGGGCAGGGATTGTCTTTTACCTCCTTTTATATCCTCAGCACATAGCACAGTGTCTGGCATATGGTGGGTGCTTAATAAATGTTTATTGATTGATTGATCTATGGTCCAACCAGATTGGCTTTCTCTCTCTTCTTCTGACATGGTACCCCATCTCCCGTTGCCATACTTTTTTCACCTGCCATCCCTCCTGCCTGGAACTCCTTCTCTCCTCATCTCTTCCTGTAGAATCCCTTACTTTCTCCAAGAGTCAACTGAAACACTACCTTCTGGATGAAGCCCGTCTTGTTCCCCTTAGCTGCTAGTCTATGTCTCTCTAACAATCTTGTACTAATTGTATATTTATTCCCTACATATTTCTATGTATATTCCACTTGATGGAATGTAAACTTTATGAGTTCTGGGATTAGTTCATTTTTGAATTGTATTCTTAGCATTCATCATAGTGCCTGGTACATAGTAGGTACTAAATAAATGCTTGTTGATAATGATTAGTAGATAAATGCCCCCCTTTAAATGCAAGTTCCAGCTTATGCCTCCATTCTTCAGTAGATATCATGAACCTTTGGAGAGCCTCCTCCCCTTAAAAAAAAAAAAACAAACCTTAATTTCTGGCCAGTACATAGTAGGTGCTTCATAAATGATAACTTGTCCAGTTTAGCAGAAGTCGTTTTCCTAGACAGTGCTAAGAAACAGCTAGGACTGATAGTCTCATGTTGGAGAGACTTGAAGTCACTTAAAAAATCTATTTAAGGAGTTAGGACATTCCCGTTATTGGTCAAAGTTCAGGTGCACATTATTTTCTCCTTTGGGAGATACCAATGTCTGTAGCCCCTGACATCAGGTAGTGAGTGATTAGTGCCTCTTTCTCAGGGGTCACAAAGGCTCAGTGGTTGAGACATAGAACACTTGTCAATCCCTGAGCCCCGATCAAGATAAAAGCAGTAGAATTCAAGTTGGGAAAGGCCTTGTCAATGCTTAGGTAAAAAGAAATCTATAATGATTAATTCACTTATCAGACAAAAGTCAAATTTAAAAATGGTGCCAAACAGAGACTTTTGACTCTTGAGGAGGTAACCCTGAGACTCTGTAGAGACCAAAGGAGCCCCTCCACCCCAATGGGAAGAAGCCCACATCCCCCTGGGTCACCCTGTCAGATTAAGTCCAGCACTAACAACTGAAATCCATTTTCCCCGGGAATCTTCCCTCCCCCAGCTGGCAAGAATCAGCACCAGGGCCAGGGTCAGAGCTCCCAGTCTCCTGTGCCTGGTTCTGTTTCCAAATGAAAGCTCCCCTCCCATCAGACTTTACTGATCTGGGGTGCCCAGTTCCACCCAGGGAACCCAACCTCTTTTACATTTTCCCTGCCTTCCTCCCTTCCTTTTGTTAAGCCTGTTCTCTCCATAAAGCTGTCTAGCCTTGCTTTCTGATGGTGCACCCTGGGTTTCCTTGTATTCTGAAACTTGAATTCCCAGGGCTTAGCACAGAGCCTGGAACATAGCACTTAATAAATGCTTCTCAATTGACGGAATGACTGATGTTAATGGCTATTTTGTGTGCCTCAGCTAGTTCTCAATCCCCACCCCAAGTTGATGACTCATCCTGACTCAAAAGTGTGGCTTTTTAAAGGGACCCCAGTGATTTCCAAATACAACCGGGCATGGATTAATTAATTAAAGTTAAACCATTTAACACAACAGGTATTCATTAAACAGGAACAGGTTTCTTCGCACCTGCTTCCCCAGATAGGGTGACTGAAATTAAATTAAGTTGAGTCTCTGTTCAGAGACTTCAGAAAACCAGTGAGACAGAGAGGACCGTGGGCTTGTAGGAATCCCTTTTTTGGGGGTGGGGTGGGGAGGAGCCTGGAGAGGGAAACATGGCTGTGCCTTCAGAGAGAATATTTTTCATCATGAAGGATATCATAAGTGTCTGTTGAGATGCCATCTTGATTTTGTTAAAGAACATCTCTGTGGTCTAGAGGTTCTCATACTTTTTGGTTTCAGGACCCATTTATACTCTTTAAAATAATTGAGGACCCCCCCCCCCAAAGAGCTTTTGTTTGAGTTAGTGCTAGTATTATTTACCATATTAAAATTTTAAATGTCTTGTTATTATGAAAATAGTTTTGACTTCAAAGACCCCATGAAAGGGTCTCCAGCCCACATTTTGAGAACCTCTGTGACCAATGTTTCCCATAGTGGGAATTTATATGAATGTTTATTGATTGATGGAAACCATTTTCCTGGAAACTCTTTTGGACTGACTTCCTCCCCTGCAGGAGTCCCAGCATATGTCTCTTAGGAGGAGGTCACTGTGTTGACATCGTGGTAATTCATTGATTTATGAAGAGGATGTGTCCTAATATCACCTCTCGGATATTTCCTAAGCGAAGATGGAAATAGCCTAGGAGGACCTGGAGCATGGACTTCTCACCCTGTGTGGGTGGTGCTGTCCCTTGAGGCCTCCACCCAAGGCTCCTTGGCTCTTGTCCACTGCTGGTGGTGCACCTGGCTCCCTCAGGCAGTCAGCTACCATGTATTAGCACCAACTGTTCACAGGCCCTGTGCTAAGCACTGCAGATACAGAGAAAAGGGGAAGGAAAGGAATAAACATTTATAGAGCACCTACTGTGTGCTAGGTGCTGTGCTAAGAACTGTACAGATATTATGTCATTTGATACTGATCACAGTGATCCTGGAGATGAGTGCTGTTATCCTCTTTGAAAGGTGAGGAAACTGAGGCAGGCGGGTTAAGTGCCTTGCCCAGGGTCACCCAGCAGAGATAAGGTCAGGGAGTACTTTGGCTTTCCTCCTTGTTCCCTTCAGTTTTGTCTCCTCCAGGAAAGTTGTGAGTCGCTTCCCAAGGGCCCCCAAAGCCCTGTCACTGAGTAGGAAGCCCAGGGACGAAAGACTACAGCCGTGAAGAGCCCATCCCTGGCATGGGGGCCAGCCCTTCCAGCCTCTTGTAGGAGAGCTCAGAGGTGGTCAGGAGGACCAGAAAGCAACCCTAATTCTGTTACTATAATGGGGAGGCAGGCAGTGTTCATGTGAGCGTGATAACTAAAGGCCTGACAGCAGGGGATGTCCATCACCCCTTCAGTTCCTCAGTTACCAAGGGGAGTGTGGGTTGGGAGGAAATCTTCATTCCATTGTGTGTCTCCAAGCCCCCAGATTTCTTAACACATAAGCTACCTCTCTCATCCGTCATATTGCCTGTAAATTTGAGAGCCATGCCATGTCTGCCCCTCTCCAAGCCATTGGTTAACATTTTAAATGGAAAGCCATGTAGGACAAAGCCCTGGAGCACTGGAAACCGCTCTCCCTGTGGACATTGATCTATTGATCAATCACCCTCTCTTTCTTGGCATTTTAAAAAATAAACCAAGTATAGAGGGGGTGTTAGGGAGGGAATCAATAGCTGGCCTCAGAGTCCAGAAAACCTCCATTCAAATTCTGCCCCTCATATGTATGACCCTGGGCAAGTTACTCCACCTCTCAGTATTCCACGCAGCTTTCTTAAGACTTTAAGTTGTGAAGGTTTCTGTCTGCATTAGTAGAGGGAGTCCTCTCATCTGGGAGTCCCCAACATCAGTGTAATCACAGATCTGGGCCAAAACAAACCTAATAAATAAAGGACACAGAAAGTTATATCTCTTTTTAAAAGCTATCTTTTTTGCTAATATGTTTTTGTTTCTAGGATTTTTCCTTTCTGTACAGCTGTCTGGGCTCTTTTGTTACCTTTCCTTAAGGTTACCTCTCCTTCTAGGCCTTTCCATTCAGATTGTAGCTTTGGAGAGGGTTGAAATGAGTGTCTCAAGCCTCTGAGTTTTGTCATCAGAAAGTGGACTGGGATGCAGTTCACCTGAAGAAATCCCAATTGTATTCCTGTGAGGTTATAATTTGAGGTGGAAAGACTTTTATCTTTTAGGTCAAATGCAAGTTTGAATAAGTTATCTGGTCATTTTAAAAGGGACGGACTCCTTGGGAACACCCCAAAATGTACCTACCCAGTGTGGTGGACACTGGTATTCTCAGAATTGAGAAAACCTGAGTTCAAGGTCTGCCTTAGACATAGACTGGTCGGGTGACCCTGGGCAAATGGTATCCCTCCCAGTGCCCCAAAGCAACTTTCTAGGTCTTCTGAGTTTCAGAGAAGGGAGTCTGTCCCCACCATCTCATTTCCTGTGTTTCTTGTTCATGGTTTTCTATACATTCTCCTCTGAGAAGCCCCCCAACACCTCCTGTGTTTTCTGCCCCCTTCTCTCTCATTCGTTCTCTCCCCCCGCCCTTTTTAATTTTCCTTTCTGTAAATCATAAGCTCTGTGCCAACGGGCTGGGGTTCACATGCTGTATTGGTCTCTCTTAATTATTGAAGATCCTTAGAAATAGAGTTTTCACGGGCTGGATTAGGCAGTTATTCATGTAGCCTGCCTTTATTCTGTAGGGGCTTCCAGAGTGGATATTTGAAAAATATGTGTGGGAGTGGGTTTCTGAAATATTCAGCAGTCAGACTGAAATGGGGCCTAGCAGCACGACTTCCTTGGCTATAGAATTAGTCAGTCAACGCGCCTTTATTAAGCATCTATTATACACCACATGCTGCACTAAATGACAAGGCTGCCAAAGCAAATAGGGAATTGTCCCCACTGTTAAAGAGCTTCTGTTCTGTTGGGGGGAGATTACATGTATACATGCATAGGGATATACAGACAAAGCAGATGCAAGATAATGTGGGCTGGGGATGGGGGAAGTACCAGTGACCAGTTTCCTCTTTCTTATTCTTCTCCCCTTCTTTGGGCGTCTGCCCAGTTAGAGCTAAGAATCGTCAGATAGCTGGCAGCTGGTGCTCTAGGTGGTTTATCAGATATTTGTGCCTCATGCATAGTAGGTGCTTGCTTCCCCTTCCCTCTGCCCCCCTTTCTAGGCAGCCACCTATATCCATGTATCTCCATGTCAAGAATTCTACCAAAATCAATCAATTCAATAAACATTTATTTTTTTAACTGTATGGAACAAAACAAGCATTTCTATAACATAGTTTAATAAAAAAGATGATTGCATATGAAAATGTGAGTCTGTTATGTACAAATTGCTATTCCTTTTAAATATATAATAAAGTAACAGTAAATAGTTTATTAAGTGTCTACTATGTGCCAACCACTGGGGATTTAAAAAAAAAAGGCAAAAGAAGGTCTCTGCCCTCATGGAGCTTACACTCCAGATGGGAGACAGCATGCAAATACATGCAAAGTAAGCTATATACAGGATAAATAGGAAATAATTAACAGAAGAGATTGGGGAAGGCTTCCTGAAGAAGGTGGGGATTTAGTTGAGATTTAAAGGAAGCCAGAGGGGTCAAGGATTGGGTGGCAACATGTCCCTTCTGGCCCCGGGCACTGGCTCTTCCCAGCTTTTGGGGCCACTCTAGAGCCATCTTAGATGGTAGGCCACTTGGAATGTATGGACAGTATTGCTATGCAGAGAGTGTAGGCACCAGTTCCCACCCAGGGTGAAGGCATTTTAACACATTACAGGGAGACTTTGCACTGGTTTGCCGTGCTCGCAAATACACACACACACACACACACACACACACACACACACACACACACACACACACACACACACACACACACTGTGGAGAAACTGGCCTTGAAGTTGAGCTGTATTCTCCCACTTTGTTTTTCATCCCTCTTAATTTCATTTATACAAGACTGTGTACATAGGGATATTTATTCATGGGAAACAGTGTGGTATAATGGATAGGGTAGTAAGCTTGGAGCCAGGAAGATCCAGGTTCAAATCCTGCCTTGCATATTTACTGGCTGGATGACAATGAGTAAATCCCTTCACCTTTGAGACTTGGTTTCTTCTTGTGTAGACTAGGGATAATAATGCCTGTGGTGCATGCTTCATAGGGTGCTAGGAGATTCAAACCAGATGATGGATATAAAGAGAGATACAGGGTGTCCCCAAAGTCTTAGGACCAGTTTAAGTTTTAATAGCTTAGAACTTAGCTTTTTATCTCTTAAAACAAAGCTTTAATTGCTTAACATCTGCACTAAGACTTTGGGGACAGCTGGTGTAAATATCACTTATTAGTGGGTTTCCTGTTTCTGCCCATCAGTCATCATTTTCCTAAGTGGGCGTTTATGAGCAATAACTTTTAAGAAGGTAATAGCTTCAGTGACCCTAAGATTCTCATTCTCTCTCTCTCTCTCTCTCTCTCTCTCTCTGTCTCTCTCTCTCTCTCTCTCTCTCTCTCTCTCTCTCTCTCTCCCCCCTCCCTCTCTCCGTCCTTTGCATAGGATCTCAATTTTTGTTTGTTTTTCTTCTCTCATCAGATCCCAGAAAAATGATTTTCATAATGAGGGCTACATCTTGGAATTAGATTGCTGTTCCTCCTTGGACCACCTGACAGACCAAAAAATCATCCCGAATTTCATTAAGAAAGTAAGTACCATGGCCACCAAATTGATTGGCTGTTACCTACATATTATAGCTGTGACTGAGTAGATCAGGAGTGACCAAATGCCGGATGGCCATAGGAAAATGTCCTGGAATTTTCCCTCTTTCCACTCTAGAGGCCACATCAGGGCCAGTCCAGCCCCAGATGAATCTGAGGATGTTGGGTACAAAATAGACCCATGTAAACAGCTCTATTTGTAGAAAGACAGTTGATCCTACCACTTCCTTGGAGGTCAAGGCTGGTAATGTCTCATGATTAGTAGAATGTAAGTTCTCTGAGGACAGGGACTATGTAATTTGTTTCTTTGTATATCCAGTATTTAATTCAGTACATGGCATGCAGTAAGCATTTAATAAATGTTGACTCGAGCAATCTAGCAGATGACTGGAGTCATCTAGGATTGAATACTGAACCTGAAGTTAGGAAGACCTGAGTTCAATTTGAATTTGTACTAAATATTTCCATTGAGCTAGAACTGATAACTATATTTCACTTAATTATGACGTCAAATAGTGCAAATTCAGATGCTTCTTAGGATACATTTTTCACACTAATCAGGACCTCACTGTATCAGCAAGCATTTATTAAGCACCTACGCATCATGCACCATGCTTGGTCCTGAGGAATACAGATATAAAAGTCAGAGGGCCTTGCCCTCAAAAGGCTTAAATTCTCCTAATGCCCTCAGGCTCCGTGGGGTAATTTAGGTGGCTCTGTGAGTGCTGAGATGTTGGCAGCTATTCCTTTGGTCTTCTGTAGATTCTCATTGTGTTTTCTTAGCTCCCTCTTTATGGACTTTCCCTACCATGAGGGCCCCACTCCCTCTGGAGGATGCTGACGCTGGGTTTTACCCTTTGCACTATCTAATTTCACACTTCAGCAGTGTGAGTCAGTAATCACTCACATTGGAGACGTTGGCAGGTGCACCAGGAGAGCTGAGGACCAAGTCTATTATTTGTAAAAAGGGCTGATGATCTTGATTTCCTATATAGATGCCACCAGCCAGAAGGCTGAGCACTCATCTAGTATTTCTACAAATCATTTTTCTGTTTGTCGAGCACGCTGCTCTCTGGAATTTTTGGAAATCGGGTACTTTTAATTTTCCAGTGTGTACACATTCTGAGAATGGAATTTGGTCTAGTAATCGGGAAAATTCTAGAAAATTGTTGTCTAGAAAGGTCATAGGCCACCTGTGTTTTTGTGGAAAAGCAATGGATAGGATTGAGGGTCAAAGGCTATGTCTAAATTAGTTAAATACACTACTTTGAAAAATGTTTTGGGTTTTGCTGTTGTTGTTGTTGTGTTATTTTTGTCTTAGCCAGATTGGAACATTGCCTGGCTGGCCCCCTGTCTAATAGGGCAGATGTTAATTGATAAGATAGACAAAAGCAGTTCACATCATACAGAAGTTTTGTATTTTTGCATGGCCTGAGTCCAGTAGGTAAAACTCAGTTTTCTGCCTCACCCTTCTTGATTCACTGGACTCAAAGCCATGGTTGGGGTAGGAGAGGGGCTGGCTAACACACAAGGGGACGGAATGAAGATCTGAAAGGATCTTGGCAGGCTGGAGCATTGAGCTGAGTCTGATAAGAAATTCAGCAGGATTAAATGTAAAGTCGTATACTTGGGCACAAGCAGTCAATTTCAGAAGTACTAGCTGGGGAAGTCACGGGCCCATGGTGTTTGTTGAAGACGATCATGGGGGCTTTTTCAGTGAGATGCTGAGGATGAGTCCCTGAACCATACAAATGTCAGTCAGTCATTTACTCTGACTTAGATGTTAAATTTAAGTCTTCTCTTAAATCTACACAGAAAAATGCTTAGCGGTGCTCCAGTTCTATCTAACAAGCATTCATTAAGTGCCTGCTGTGTGCCAGGAACTGTGCTAAATGCTGGGGATACAAAAAGAGACAAAAGACAGTTTGTGCCCTTGAGGAGCGTCCAGTCTAATGGGGTGATCTTTACGCCTGCAGCTGTCTTTTTTTTTCCTTTTGTGGTTGTATCCTTAGAGCCTAGCATGACACCTTATACCTCTTAGGCACTCAAACACTTGTTGGATAGAATTGGAGGGACCCTACACATTCTTCTGTGTGGATTTAAAGGAAGACAAACCTGCCTGCTCATACTTAGGCCTTTTCTCCTTGTGAGTTACTTCAGCCCACCCTTCCCATTCCATAATTTCAGCAATAGATAAACTTAGGTTTGATGTAAGGAAAAACTCTCTAATAATTTTTTTTAACTTTTTTTGGGAGGAGGGCAGGGAAGTTGGGATTAAGTGACTTGCCCAAGGTCACATGGCTAGTAAGTGTTAAGTCTGAGGTCGGATTTGAACTCAGGTCCTCCTGACTCCAGGGCTGGCACTCTATTCACTGCACCACCTAGCCACCCCAAAACTCTCTTAATAATTAGAAAAATTAATAAGTGGCACAGGTGGCCTGAGGAGGTAGCTGGGTTCTTTTTACTGGAGATCTTTGGGCAAAGGCTGGATGACTACTCAATGGACATGTTGGAGAAGGGATTCTAAGTCAAGTGTGGGTCATTCTAGTAGCCTCTGAGGGCAGCTAGATGGTGCAATGGATAGAGTTCCAGGCCTGGAGTCAGGAAGACTCCATTTCCTGAGTTCAAATAAAGCCTCAGACACTTAGTAGTTGTTTGACCCTGGGCAAGTCATTTCACCCTGCTGGCCTCAGTTTCCTCATCTGTAAAACCACCTGGAGAAGGAATGACATATCATTCCAGTATCTGTCAAGAAAATCCCAAGTGGTGCCACAAAGGTTGGACATGACTGAAATGACTGAACAAAAAAGGTAGCCTCTCAGCACCCCTCAATTCTGGGCATCTCAGCCGCCTACCTTTTGTGTTGCTACCTTACATTGGGTTAGTAATCAGGGCAGAGAAAATTGTAGTCCTTTTGAATTTATTGGAGCTCTCCCCATAAAGAGGAGTTACCTGCTATGTAGGGGATGGACAGACAAGTTGGGGCAAGGTGCACCTTGGTTGCCACCTTTCTGCCTGCCCTGTGACCTCTGTCCGGGTATATGGGCTCTGTCCACATGGCCTTTCCCGGCCAAAGCCACCTTCCGCCTGTCATCAGGAAATTTCAGGACATTTTTATGATGGCTCACTCTTCTGTGCCTGGGTCTAGCAGGGAGTTTGTAAGAAATTGTTTTTTAGAACTTTACTAAACCACATTACACCTATGTGAGCAAACACCCCTGTGTTGTGTGTATGTCATGTTATAGAATGGGATATGGCCCATGCTTCACACAGTGCCAATGGTCCCATGAACAACTCTTTATAAAACACCTCCCAAGAGGGGTAGTCAGAAACAAACACTTTTGAAAAGGGACAGGGTCAAAGGAGAAAATAGAATAAATGGGGGACAGGATAAGATGGAGGGAAATATAGTTAGCCTTTCACAATATAACTACTATGGAAATATTTTGCATTACTACACATGTATAACCTATATTGAATTGCTAGTCTTGTCAGTGGGGGGTGGATGAGGAAGGGAGAAGGGAAAGAGTTTGGAACTCAAAGTTCTACAAACAAATGTTAAAAAATTGTTTTTTACATGCAGCTGGGAAATAAGATACACAGGCAGTGGGGTATAGAAATCCATCTTGCCCTATAAGAAATTAAGGAGGAAGGGGGGAAGGGGAAGGATGGGGGGATATAAGAGAGGGCAGACTGGAGGAAGGGGAGTATTCAGTATGCTTGCCGTCTTGGGGCGGTGGGTAGGGGAGAGATGGGGAGAAAATTTGTAACTCAGAATCTTGTGCAAATAGATGTTGAAAACTAAAAATAAATAAATAAATGAATTAGAAAACAAAAAAAAACAACAAATCCCAAGTTGTTTTTATAATGGAGTTCGTATTACATTTATTTACAAAATGTTTTGACTTAATACTGCCTTTGCCATCATCTTGGTTTTCTCCTTCATGAATTTGATTTAGCTAATTAGCTCATTAAAGCCTTGCCACACCCTTGGGAGATAGATGATAGGAAGATAGGTGTTAGGTAGATAGTTTTTCACTAGAAAATATGGCAAATACTGCTAGTCAGTTTGCCCCAAATGCTGAGAGGGAAGTTGGCTGGGACCCTTGGATTGGAGATTCTCTGCCGTTTTCAGTAGGGGATAACTAAAAATGGTGGCCGGTGACTGTGATCCATCATTTCGTGATGGATGGTTATACGTGGGGGGGAGGGGGGGGGGGCGTGCTGCCCTTGACCCTGGGCTATGGTAGAGGTCCTTCCCTCCCTTTCTCTGCTTGGTGGATGTTGGGTTGAAATTGATGGACCAAGATCTTCCTTCTTGTGCATTGTCCATTTCAGGACATTTGGACATTTCAGGGTTAAAAGGGAACAAGGGGGTCCTAGTTGGATCATCTCCTTCTCCTTTTCTCTGTTAACTAAAGAGGCTAAAAGAGGGTGCAGCTACTGGGAGGAGAGGGGAGCCCACTGCCCTCTCCCCCTCCCATAAAGTCATCAACTGTCCTCCATTGTAGAGAATTCTGTGCACTCGTGAATAGACGTAGACAGACATCCAGGCTTGTAGCCCCAAGTGATGGGCACATTTACAAAAATTAAATGTACCCAAAAGGATTCATATTTTCATTTTAATTGCTTAATGAATAGCTCGGTCCCTATTTCTATATAGCGGTGACACTGGTTAATTGCCATTCCGTTATGAGAAAATGATCCCAAGTTAGCGGCTGCTGTAGCTGGAAGTCATTACTCTTTATCTGGGTCATTATTTTGTGTGAAATTATGACTTGTAGCTCTGACAAAGAGGCCTCTCTGGATGAGATGGTAATTAACTCATTTTGTCACTGTGCAGTTTGTCTGTGCATCTCCTGTTCTCTGCACATCAGATAGAAGCAGAAAACCATCGGCTCTTTTTTCTTCCTTGAGAGAACAATGCCATAGCATTATTTTTCTAAGCAAATGGTTTAAATTAGCTGAACACTTGGATAGCAGAGGGAGGGAGGGGAAGAAGGAGGTGGTGGGAGTGTGTATGTATGTGTGTGGGGGGGTCAGTGCTGCTTATGATGAGGAAAACTAATTTCTGTGTCATATAAAATTAGCACAATGCTGGATAATTTCCTAGTCCCTCCTTGCCCTTATTCTTATTTACACCCCCCCCCCCCAATCATTGAATGGGTTTTCACAGATTGATGAAGGGGATTATGGAAAGATGATGGTATTCCTTTAAATGTGGTCCAGCCATTGCATTTAGCTGTTAGGGACAGCACAATATTTTGCTCCAGCAGAAGCGGGTCAAATTAAATCTGGGTAACTGCCTCGAGCCTTTTCTCATTCCCACCCTGTTGTGTTCCGTTGATGCCGATGTCTTCAGGGGGCCACCAAATGTTTCAGTCCCAGGGCTGGGCACAGACGTGCAGGGATCCTTCCAAGGCCTGGAGGAGAACCCTCCTGGGATGAAGCTGGGAAGGTTTTAAAGGCAGAAAGTGCAGGATGAATTCCTGCTTAATGGAGGCTTGGGAACAATTTCATTTGGATCTCATTCAGCCCAGTTTAGCTACATAAGTAGCATGGACTTGCAGGTTTGGTTGTGCCGGGCCCTGTTCTAGGTACTGACGGTGACAAAGACACAAATGAACCAGGCCCTGCCCTCAAGAAGCTGCCGTTCCACCAGGAAGAAGCAGTTATGTCCACAGACAACTAAGTGCAAAGGACATACCCAAAAAGGCCCAGTAAATTTGAGTGAGGGTGGTGGTGTTGGGGGACATGGGAATCAGAAAGGGTCCCCTTGTGGGAGGTGGCTTTGGAGCTGAGCCTTGGAGGGAGGGAGCTGAGGACTTCCAGATGTGGAGGTGAGGAGGGAGGCTGATGGGGGGGGGGGGGATGGCAAATACTGAAAACAGGCAGTGGGCCAGTTGGGCTGGAGTACAGAGAACTTCTGGGGGAATCATGTGAAATCATCCAGGTTGGAGCTGCATCATGGAGGGGCTTTAAAGGCTAAAGAGATTTTGCATTTTGTTCTGGAACCAGCAGGGAGCTGCTGAAGCTGCTGCTGCTTCTTTTTTGATTTTTAAAATGAATTTTATTCATATATTTTGTTTTTATTTCACCCACATTTTGCTCTCTATCTCCTCCCTTATTCTCTCTGAGAGAGCAATCTCATGAAACAGATTTTCCTTTTTTTTTCTTTTTGGAGGGCAGTTGGGGATAAGTGACTTGCCCAAGGTCACACAGCTAGTGTTAAGTGTCTGAGGCTGGATTTGAACTCATATCCTCCTGAATCCAGGGCCAGTGCTCTATTTACTGGCTGCCCACAAAACAGATTTTTCTAAAGAAAAAAGAGAAAGAAAAAGTTCAGCAAAATCAATCAATAAATCAAAATACTTAAAGTTACAAGCAATGTTCCACAATCATGGAGTACACCCCCTCTCTGCAAAGTTGTGTGTGTGTGTGTGTGTGTGTGTGTGTATGTGTGTTTCTGTGTGTGTTTCTGTGTGTGTGTGTCTATGTGTGTCTTCCAATATCTGTGTTCTTTGGGGGGCATGCTTATTCTTTTTAATTTTGCAGCACCTGTCTGTGGTAGGTTTGTTGTTACTCTTTCCAGTTCCATTGTTGTGCTCATTTGTATATTGTTTTATTCTAAATGCTTAACCCAATATACACTAGTTCAAGTCCCTTTCAAATGATTCTTTGCATTCATCATATTTGTCTTTTCTTTTTTTGTTGTTTTTAAATCTTTTGTTTTTCCAATTGCATGTAAAAAGCAATTTTAACATTTATTTTTTAAATTTTGAGTTCCAAATTCTCTCCCTCCCTGCTCTCCCCCCTCCTTGAGAAGACAAGCAGTTTGATATACGTTTACATGTGCAGTCATACAAAATGTATTTCTGTATTAGTCATGTTGTGAAAGAAAACACAGACCAAAAAAAACCCCTAGAAAAATAAAGAAAGTAAGAATAAGTATGCTTTGATCTGCATTGACTTTATCAGTTCTTTCTCTGGAGGTAGATAGCATATTTCATCACGAGTCCTTTGGAACTGTCTTGGATCTTTGTAAGGCTGAGAAGAGCTAAGCCATTCATAGTTGATCATCATGCAATAATGCAGTTACTGGGTACAGTATTCTCTTGGTTCTGCTAATTTCATGTTGCATCAGTTCATGTAAGTCTTTCCAGGTTTTTCTGAAATCATCCTTTATTCATTTCTTATAGCACAGTAGTCTTCCATTCCATTCATATATCACAACTTCCAAGCATTCCCCAATTCATGGACGTCCTCTCAACTTCCGATTCTTTGATACAACAAAAAGAGCTGCTATAAATATCTTTATATGTATAGGTTCTTTTCTTAAAAAAAAAAAAAAGATCTCTTTGGGATTCAGACCTAGAAGTGGTATTGCTGGGTTAAAGAGTATGCACAGTTTTTTAGCCCTTTGGGCAAAGTTCCAAATTCCGGTTGGATCAGTTCACAACCCCACCAACAACTCATTTTCCCACTTCTCCAGTATTTATCATTTTCCTACTTTGTCAGGTTAACTAGTCTGATAGGTATGATGTGATACCTAAGAGCTGTTTTAATTTGCATTGCTCTAATCAGTAGTGATTTAGAACATTTTTTCATATGGCTATAGATACCGTTAATTTCTTCCTCTGAAAACTGCCTGTTCATATCCTTTGACCATTTATTAGTTGGGGAATTACTTGTATTTTTATAAATTTGACTCAGTTCTCTATATATTTTAGAAATAAGCCCTTTATCAGAGACACTGACTGTAAAAATTGTTTCCCAGCTTTCTGCTTCCCTTCTAAGCTTGGTTGCATTGGCTTTATGCAAAAATCTTTTAATTTAATGTAATCAAAATGATCTATTTTACATATAGTAATATTCTCTATCTCTTTTTGGCTCTAAATTCTTTCCTTATTCTTCCTTCCTTTTCCTTCTGTTCCATCCTTCCTCCCTCCCTCCCTTCCTTCCTCTCTTCCTCTCATTCTCTCCCTCCACTGCTTCCTTCCCACCCCCATATCCAGTCACCTGTCAAGTTCTGTTGTTTCTACCCTTGTGGCATCTCTCCCTTATTCCCCCTTCTCTCCTCTGACATTGCTGCCTCCTTGGTGCAGGCCCTAATCACCTCCCACCTGGACTAATGCAATAACAGGTGGGTCTGCCTGCTTCTAGTTTCTCCCCCTTCCAGCCCATCCTCCACTCAGCTGTCAGATTGAGCACAAGTCTGACCACCAGGTCACAGCCCTTGCCCCCCAATTCAGTCCACTCCACTAGCCTCCTGTTGCCTCCAGGATCAAGTACCAAAGCCTCTTTTTGGCTGACCCCTCCTTACCTCCCCAGTCTTCTTATACCTTATTCCCCCTCTGCCCATGCCCTCACTCCCATACTCTGTGACCCAGTGACGCTGGCCTCCCGGTGATTCCTCATCTTGGACCCTCCACTTCCTGACTTCCTGCATTCTCACTGGCTGTCCCCCATGCCCAGAACTCTTCTCTCCCTTCTCATCTCTACTCCCATTCCCTTCAAGTCTCAGCAGAAATCCAGCCTTCTACAAGAAACCTTTCCCAGTTCTCCTTCCCCTACACCCCTTCCCTCTGCGATCATCTCCACTTTACCCCAGCTATATCGTTTGTGCATAGCTGGTTTTACATTGTCTCCCCCATTTCAGAGCAGGGACTGACTTTTTGTGGGGAGAGGTTCTTTCTTTTTATCTGCTGCACTAATATAGTGCTGGGCACATAGTAGGTACCTAATTAATACTTATTGACCGACCACAAATCACAGTCAGGAATAATGGCTACAACTTGGGACTTCTAATTTCTAATTAACTGCTTTGTTTCCTAAAGTCAGTTCTTGGTGTCTTGATTAGACTCTGAATGCAGAAATGAGATTAGACTAGACAGTTCCCAAGATTCCTTCTGGGGGCAGTGCTCTGACCCAAGCTGAAGCTGGGCACCAGCACATGTTTTACTGGAGATGCAGAAGAGACGGCTGAAGCTCGTGGTGGTTGTCCGAGTGAGTACTTTGGGTCAGGACCTCATCAGTCTCATGGTTGGCCTCTGCGAGGTATAACCCTCCACGTCTTTGTTTGCAGAGTTCGCCTTTAGTTGGCCTGGCAGGGGGCTAGCCCCTACACTGTCTACGAACATAAAAATTGAACCCTTTAAAATGAAACTCTTCCTTGGGAGGCAGTGGGAAGAATCAGGTTATGTCCTGCGGGAGAGTTAGTTATCACATTAGCTGAGTTACCCAAATAACAAAGGAAGCCGTTTGTCTCACGGTTGAGGAAGCGTGACCCCCAGAAAGCCATATGCTGGGTGCTGAGTGAGGTCTTCACCCAAGAGAGGATGCTTTTCCTCTCGGAGTTGACCGGCATTGAGAAGGAACACCTGAAATCCCCAGAAGTGTCAGACTTTGCACACCGTACTTAAATCATCATTAGCTTTCTGCCCGATAGTTGATGATTTAGAACCTAATTTCTACAGATTCATCACAGATGCCTGATTTTAATTAAGGTAAGGTGTTAATTCAGGAGCAAAGAAAAATGACTTTTAACCCTCCCTACTCCTCTGCCTTCCCCCACCCCTTCTATAAACTGCTCAGTGACAAACGATTTTTAGAAAGGGAGAATCTTAGGGAAAATAGTGGTTTGGGCCTTGGTTCTGACAGTAAGCTGGGTGGCCCAGGCCACATCACTCCATGTCTTTAGGATTCAGAGTTCTTATCTGCACAGTGAGGACTGGGTCATTAGAATAGGGAGGACCCTTAGGGGACATTGGGGAGCAGAAAAGGGACGTCATTCAGCTGCATTCCCTCCTTTCACCAGGAGGCTTCCTTGTTATCTCTTAGAGATGCTTGAAGTTTCTAGAAGTGTGGACTCTGTAGGTTTGGGGCTGGCATTGGGCCAGCAGTGTTTTCTTTTGTTTTCCTAGATCGGAGGTTCCTGAACAACTAGATGGATCTGGAATCAGGAAGGCCTGAGTTCATATCCTGCCTCAGATACTTATTGGCTGTGTGACCCTGGGCAAGTCTGTCTGCCTCAGTTTCCCCATCTGTAAAATGGGGATAACAACAGCACCTGCCTTCCAGGGATCAAATGAGATAACATTTGTGTAGTTTGTATATAAACGTTGGCTGGTGTTGTAGTGACAGGAAGAAGTAATGGGGAATAGGTAGGGGAAAGGAGGGACTACGGCATATACGGAGGTCTCTGGTGATAAAAATCCTCAGCGATCAGCAGCCACTTGGGTCTTGGGTGGGAGAAGGGAGAGGGACAGACCTATTTTGAGGGACCAGGAAAACGATGGTGCCCTGAAGTTAGGAATGCGAGCGGTACTGTTTGGTGAAGGCAAGGATGGACTTTTGGACATCAAGGCAGAGCCATCCAGAAGTAAACAGCTGGTCTGGAGACATGGAGAGGCGTCCAGATTAAACCCATAGATGTGGGAGTCATCGGAATAGTAACAGGCAATAGAAAGAGTGGGGCAGGGGCTGGGGAGGGTGGAATGGGATCATGGACTAGCTCTCTAGAGATTATGGGGGGCCATATAGAGGCAGGGAAGGAGAAGAGACCGTTCAGAGCCAGAGGAGAGAGAGGAGGACCCAGGAGCATGAGTGTTGTGTGTTTTGGGCAAGTCTGCCTATGGACGTATGACTTACCCCTTTAGAATGGAAGCCCCTTGAGGACAGGGAATGATTGATTTTGCCATTGCATCTTCACCAACTAGTACAGTGCTCCACACATAGTAGGAGGTCAATGAATTCTTGATGGATGGATGAATTAAAACTAGGAGAAGAGAGAGGTGGTCACATACTTTGGAAGGAGGGCATAGAGAGTGAGTATGGAGGAAAAGGTCATTGGATCTGCCATTGTAGGTCCTTGGTGGCCTCAAAGAGGGCATTTTCAGTAGAGTCATGAGCAGAGACATGTTAGAAAGCTGGGAGGGAAGAAGAGTGGGAAAGAGGGAGGGAGGGTAGTTTAGAAAGTTGGGATTCCAGCAAAGACTTGCAGGCTCTCAGGGTGAAGGAGGTGTGTGTGTCCTCTCCTCAGGGTTTCCCATTACTCTCTCACTTGTCCAGGCTCAGACCTCTCCAAGGGCATGGTTTCTACCTAAGTATAGCCATAGAACTGTGCTGGTAGTCTTGCTCTCCTTGTTATAATAGATGAGCTTAGCTACACTCTATTTTTTCTCCTTTCTTTCCTTCTTTCTTTTTCTTTCTTTCTTCCTTTCTTTCTTTCTTTCTTCCTTTCTTTCCTCCTTCCTTCCTTCCTTCCTTCCTTCCTTCCTTCCTTCCTTCCTTCCTTTCTTTCTTTCTTTCTTTCTTTCTTTCTTTCTTTCTTTCTTTCTTTCTTTCTTTCTTTCTTTCTTTCTCCCTCTTTCCTTCTTTCTCTCTTTCCTTCTTTCTTTCTTCCTCTCCCTTCCCTTTCATCTGGTTTCAAGATCTCCTAACAGCTGACTTCTGTACAGTCCCTTTGGATCATCTCTGGGATCTAACAGAGTCAAAAACTAAATTAGTTGCTTTTCTTTTGGGTGGTTTTCTTAGTAGAGAGGTCTGATTCTTCCTCCAGACCTCTCAAATCTATTTTAAAATGCATTTTGTATTTCTTTTGTAATTGTAGCCATTGGATCTTGGATTTAGAATTGGAAGGGACCTCAGAGGTCCTGTAGTCTAAATCCTTCATTTACAGGTGAAAAGACTGAAGCTTAGAAAAGTTAAATGACTTGTTCAAGGTCACAAGGGGAAGAGTTGGCATTTGAACTTGAGGTCTTTTGATTCCAGAGTGGGAATGTTTTAACCATTACCTCTCCAATGCTCAGCACGATGCCTGCTGGCACATTATAAGGTCTAAATAAATACTTTTTTCTTTACTCATTCATTAGCTTCTTTGGCATACGTTTCTCCCCACCCTTCCAATTTGGATCCAGACCCTGAGATTGGTCATGAATTCAGACTGGGAGGAATAGAACAACAATAAGCTGGCTTGCCCTTAAAAATCATACCCTGGACCTTGTGGACCCTCTGTGCTTTCCCACTAGATCACTGAGACCCTTCTGTGGACATTTTCATTTTTAAGACAGAGACCTTTCTGTAGATCACCTTGGCTTGTCTCACCACCTTTCTTTGCTTTCCTTGATGTACTTTTTAATGGTGTGACTGCATTTTAATTCCCTTCCAGGAAAATGGAACTTGACCATATAAAGTATTAGGATTTTATGGCTTCATAAGATACTGGGCGGGTTTTTATTTTCCTTTGGGCACTGGCCTTCAGTGCACATATCCCATGAAATAATAATAAAAATAATTTAGGGGGTCAATAGAAAAAAAAACTACCCACTAGCAACACACAAACTCTTGGGGTCATTAAAATGCCATGTAGATGCCTGAAAAAACAAAAACAAAAACAGAAGAGCCCCCCCATTATTTGGATCCATGGGAAGTCTTGGGTTATCATGGGTGGTTTCCAACTGGGCCTTCTTTGAACAATTGCACTACAGCTCTCATTGATTGGCCAACAGTAGGTCCTAGCCCAAGTCTCACTTGGTCATTGTTTGGGCCCTGATGGCTCCGAGTGAGTGTAAATAGCAGCTGTTTCTATTTGGGCCAGAAACCCTGAGGGTTTTTCCCTCCCAGATTGGTTAGTGGTTTTTTGTTTGGTTGGTTTTTGTGTGTGTGTGTGATGTTTTTTGAGTAGGTAAAGAGGCCATTTTTTTTGGCCTCATTTCTTACCCAGCCTCAAACACTGAATTGCCTCAGACAAACTGAGACCTGTTAAAAGGGCAAGATCTCCCACTGTCTCCAGGGCCATCTCCAGTCATCCTGTTATGTATCTGGCCACTGGACCTAGATGACTCTGGAGGATAAAGTAAGGCTGGTAACTTTGCACTGCCCTGCCTCACTTAAATCCAGTTCATTTGCAGGTCATGGCATCACCTTCCTGAGGTCACGATCCTCTCTGAGAACAAAGGACAAACAACAACCACAGCCCTGTAGCCAGGGAAAGTGAAATGGTGACAGAACCTGACATAGTCCAGTGGGACAGGACAGAGGGGGCTGAAGACAATTTTACATGACTTTTCTCTTTAAAATCCCTGGCACATAGTAGGTGCTATCTAAATGCCTATTCCTTCCTAGAACCTCCAGATCTTTTTCAGAGCAGCTATTGGCTACCCCTAACCTCCCTCCCCATCTCATGCTTTTGAAGTTCAGCCAGTTGATGGACAGCCACTCAGTTTCCAGTTTTTTGCTTCCCCAAAAAGAACTGCTCTGCATATTTGTGCACAAATGAGTTCTTTCCCTCTTTCTTTGATCTCTTTGGGGCATAGAACTAGTAGTGGTATCACTGGGTCAAAGGGAACAGTTTCACGGTTTGGAGGCGTGGTCCTAAATTGCTTTCTGGAATGGCTGGACCAGTTCACAGCTCTACCAGCAAACAGTGTGTTAATACACCTGCTTTCCCCAGCCCCTCCAGCATCTGTTTTCTTCCCTTTTTTTTAATCAACTTTGCCATTCTAATAAACTGGTGTTCTTTGCACTTTACCATCCATGATGGCCTTCTCTTCTCCTCTCCTTCCCATTAGGAAGGATGCACTTTGCAGACCTTTAAGGCATACTGCAGCTGTGATCTTTAGTCTTCATTGTCATTGGAGTTTCCACATGCTTCCCTTTGAGTACTCTGTGAATCGGGCCATGATGGTCTCAGCTGGAGACTTCGCTCATTCCTAGACCAATGGGACCTGATGGAGGTGGTTTTGTTTTTATTTTAATAAAATCAATTTCATCCAAATCCTAAGACTTGATAAAGGGTAGAAATAGAAACACTATCTGTTTGACCCTGGACAAATCACTTGACCCTGTTTGCCTCAGTTTCCTCATCTGTAAAATGAGCTGGAAAAGGAAATGGCAGGCCACTTGAGTATCTCTGCCAAGAAAACCCCAAATGGGGTCACCAAGAGTTGGATATGACTGACAGCAACAAAGAGAACAGAGTATATTCTCTTTACCTTGAGTAGTGATATCATGCCATGTGAAGAAAGCAGGATTTGGAAGCTCCGATCCTTATTATGTGTGATCCTGGGCAAGCCCCTTAACCTTTCGTAGGCTTTCAGTTTTCTCTGTAAAATGAGGGGAATGATGTAGATGGACCTCCAAGGTCCCTTCTAGACTCTGAATCTGCGAGGCTATGAGCCTTTGTCCATAGTGGTTTTGTGATATGAAGGATACTCTCGGTTATATCTTGTTTTCATGTGCTTTCTTTTTTCTGATATTGGTAAAGAAAAGGCACTCCAGCATTTGAGCTTGTTGAAATATGTCCAACAACAGCCATCATGTAAACCCATCCTGTAAATGGCTCTAAGAGTCAGATGTCCCTCATTCCTCCTTAATATTTCCCAGGAGACAGTTTTACGAATATGGGATTAACTTGTCACCAGAAAAGTTTCCAGAGTGCCATATTGATTTTGAAGCTTTTGCATGAGATGGAACATGTCTTGGAGTGTTAATTATGCATTGCAAATTAATACATGTTGCCACTGACAAGTTTACAACACAGGTTGAACTGTCCCATCTGTGTCTTTGAAAGGTGCAGATATTCACCTCTCAGCAATGCTTGATTTGTCCTTGATCCAGCAGAGATAATGAATGTATGAACTTGGGCTCCTCAGTAGTGTAAGGGGTGTGTGTGTGTGTGTGTGTGTGTGTGTGTGTGTGTATGTGTGTGAGTGAAGGGGCTGGGGGAAGCAGAGAGATAGGGGAAGATAGAGATTCAGTCTAAATCTCTATGCTTTCTTCCTTGGATATTGGAAGACTAGTCTTTTATTGACTGAGATGAGAAAGGATGCTCTATGATTCATTGGCCAGTTAAGCAGCAAGCATTTGTTAAGCACCTACTATGTGCCAGACACTGTTCTGGGCTCTGGGAATACAGAGACAAAAGTGAAAGTCCTTGCCTTCAGGAAACTTACACTGTCATTGGGATGTATATATTCATAGATAAGTAATGTAGGATATGTATGAAGTAAATGTGGTCTTTTTTTTTCTGGAGGGAGGGGTGTTATCAATGCTTAGTCATTAAATTTCTGTGTGGTGCAACACTGCCTAACTTAAATCTGATTCACACACAAGTCAAGACATCATCTACGATGTCATTGGTCCACTTCAAAAATGAAGGATGAACAACAATTCTGAGGGTGGACCATTTTTCAATTCTCCACTGCCTTTTATCCCCCATATTCCTCCATCTACAGTCATTTGTCAGATCTTTTCCACCTTATTTGCATGACTTCTCTTGCCTCACCCCATCTTGATGCTATCCTATCCCCCTCTAGTTTAGGCCCTCCTCACCTACCCACTGGAATTGTCCAATACTTTCCTGATTGGTCTCTACTTTCAGACACTTTCCTCTCCAATGCACCCTCTGTCCAGTAGGCAACACTTTCTCCCTGAAGCACACATGGAATATTCTACCATGCTCCTGCTCAGAACTCTTCAGTGGCTCCCCATTACTAGGAGGATGCAGTAGAAACCCCTCAGCCATCTAAACCCTCTAAGAGCTGGGTTCTGTCCCATTTAGACACTTTTCTCTCACACCCCTGCCTGCTGTGATGATTACATTGCAGCCTGACGGGCTTTGGATTGGCTGTGCAGCTATGGATTGCTGTTACCTAAACTTGGGCTCTCATCTCTGGCCTGTCTGCCTTGGACCATGCTTTCTTCCTGTGCCAGACCGCAGTCATCTCTTGGAATACTTAATCTCCTTTAAGGCTCAGTGGTTAGCTGGCCTGGGAATCAGAAAGGTCTGGGTTCAGATTCCACCTTGGACTCATGCTGGGTGAGTAACTTGATTGATCAGTGTCCTAGGCAAGTCTCTTATGTACATAAGTTACAGAGAGTTGCTGACTGTGTTGGGAACAGGAGTTTCCCATGTTGGGAATTCCCTAGAACCTTGAAATCACAAGTCTGATCTTCTCCCACCCCCCAAAAGGTATGGATTTAATTAGGCCTTTTGAAAGCCTAAACTGTGACTTTTCACAGATTCAGAGGCAAGTCTAATTGAGTTTCAAAATGGTAGCACCTAGGGACTGTGATGCCCCCTCTATCGTACATCTCATGGGAATTAACTGCATTGTAAGGACTTTGGAGGCCCTCCCGGAGGTGCCTTATTGCCAGGTACTCCATGAGGGCAGCTGGGGAGCGCTTTGATTAATTTGTGTGAGTTGTGGCAAAGACACAGCTTGGGTGGAGAGCTGGCTTCAGGCCTTTGCCTCTGATGATCCTGGCCCCTTCTTACAAGTGACTGCAGGCTTCAGAGAAGGCACCAGGCTGCATGGGTCCAGGAGAGATTCTCTGGCAGGAGCCCACCTAGGTGACATCACAGGTCCATTCCAAAATGAAAACTCTCTGTGTTTGAATGTATGTATATATGTGTGTGTATGCGTGTATGTGTATGTATGTATGTATGCATGCATTCATTAACCTCTATTTGACTGGGTGGGGAGCGCACTGCATAGAGCACTGGGCCTGCAGTCTTTGTGAGTTCAAATCCAACCTGAGACACTTAAGTAGCCAGGCAGCCTCTCTGGGCCTTGCTCTGCTCAGCTGTAAAGTGATGGGGCAGGGGGTCTGAAATGGCCTCTAAACTCCCTTTCAGCTCTAGACCCTACAATGAAGAAATTCTCGTTGCTGTGGGTGGTGAGGCGGTGGACTCCAGAGCAGAATGTTGCATACCCATTCAGATGTGATGGTCACTGGGGTTTGAACTCCTTGTGAGTCAGACTTATCCCCGTTCCTTTTAGCACATAGTAGGAGGCGCATGATAAATACTTGTGGATTGATTGTGCTGAATTGGCTTTCTTTATTCCAAGGAAGCATTGAGGAGTTGGGAGGGTGGGGAGAGGGGCAGCACAGTGATAAAACCACCCCCCCCCCCCCAGCATTGAGAAGGCATCTCTTTTAAAGAAGAGAAAGAGAATACCCACGTTGATGGGATCATGAATCCATCACAGGATGAAGGAATCAGGCCTTGCTCAGGATGAGGATTTGTATTTTTACAGAAAGTTTTTCAAAAGATCAAAAGTGTTTCTTAGTGACACAACATGAAAGAAATTCATTATGCGGTGTAGCTGTGCTTGAACCTTCCTGGGCAGGGCCCTCCCCGACAGGGGGACTGTTTAAAGAGGAGGGGGGGTACCTGAGTACTGTAGGATGCTCTAAAAGTGTGTTGTGTAAATACATGTTGTATATTCATATATATATATATACACATACACTCTATAAACATGTATATATTACATACATGCACATACATGTGTATTATCTATGCACACACTTGCTAACTTATGAAAATTCATTGATGCATCGGCATGTACACATACACCCTGTGTTATATGTGCAGACACATAGAAACATGCATTAACAGGCATGGTCTAGTGTGTATTGTGTGTGCATATACATGTTGTATTATCCATGCACATACATATAAATATGTTGTGTGTCTACACATATATGTATGCGGTGTATATAGTCTCAGCTTCTGGGGCTTGTATTTCAGAGGCAAGATGTGAACCCAGGTCGTTCTGCCTTTGGTTCCAACTCTGTCCATTACACCATAGATCAGTCTAAAGCAGACGTGGTCCCCCCCAGCTCTAAAGTTATTTGCTAACAAAAGAACGTAGGCGTAGAGGATGGTGGGGGGGGAAGAAAAAGAGAGATAGAGGAGAGAAGGGAGAAAGAATAGAGGGGGGAGAGAGACAGAGACTGAGGAAAATATATGGATGCTTGGAGGCACAGATAGAAAGAATAAAAAGGCAGGATTTTCAAAGAGAATGTAAATAAGTACCCCCCCCCCAAGGAAATAAAGTTGCTTCCAAGTAGTTTAACCTTTCCTCCAGCCTAGACAGTTTTGAAATGATGATTGGCAGGAGCAGTCTGCAAGCATTTATTAGGCACTCACTGTGTGCTAGGCACTTGGGAAAGAGGATGGCATGCTTCTGAAATCATATCATGGGAGAACAATATCAACGGTTTTCCTTCTGTTTAGAGTCTGAGTGTTCTGGGACCTACCCTGCCAATCTCCCTACTGCCTGAGAATGTGACGTTTATACAATAAACTCTCATCCACTCACATTGCCCCTTTGGAATTTGGACAGATCCATTGGACAGGGGCTGAACTAAAGTCTATACCTATGGGTTTGTGAAGGAAATTAATACTGGAGAGACCATATGAGAAGGAGAATAGTAATCTTTCTTGGGAGAAGAGACCATTTCTTAGCACATCCTGAGAATCATTGCTCTGCTAACTATAAATCCCTCCTATCTCTTTATTAAAGGACCTCAAAGAGCTCTGCTTTTTGTTATCCTAGTTTTAGTCTCTCTAATAATCACCATCATCATTTATATAATGTATATATATATAATTTATATAGTGCTTTAAGATTTGCAAAGAGCACACTTTACATAGATTATCTAATTTACAAAGTACTTCACATAGATTATCTCATTTAATCTAAATTTATTATGATTTATATGCTTGAAAGTAATCAAAGCTCCATCTTTTTAAAAATGCCTAATCTAGATTTCTTAATATTACAACCCAGTCTTCCCCCTGTTAGTGTGAATTAGTGAAATCTTCACTGGAGAACAGCAACCAGGCTATACCAATTTGAATGTTCCCATCTTTGTTCAGAACTTCAGACGTTGACTCTAAGGCAAAGATAAAAGACAGAAACACAGAAGAAATGGAGACTTTAGGCATTGGCTATAGAGTTGTTTGTTTTTCCCTAGGTGAGTAACTCAGAATTTGGGACAGATTTGAATAATCCACTCCCTGCTTCTCCATACCTATGGGGGAGATCTGCAACTTTTTCCAATCATTTCTATCTTTCAGAAATACTTCCCTGGGTTCTCTCCAGGGTCCTTAGAAAAAAGAATAATATGACATTTATTTCTTTCACACATTGCAAAGAAAACCATCTCTAGGCATTCACTTGGGCTGATTTGTTTCCATTGTGATTTACAGTCATGGCTGTTATGGTGCCATTGCTTTAGCGGGTAGAGATAGCCTTGATAATTTGGGAATTGAGGACTGGAAGGGAGAGTAATGTCCCAGTCGCCTGGTTGAGCTCCATTTTGTTCCGATGTATTTTATTAATGTTTTGGAAGCATATGTAGTTTGAGGAATGAAGAGAAAATCACACAGTCTGTATGTTTAGCAGCCATGGGTGTGAAGAAAAACATCTCTTTTTAGTCTAGTTAAAGTTCTTTCAGTCTGCTTCCTTGACTCAGCTATTTCTCACTAAGGTGTCAAGGTCTAAGTCCCATGAATGTGGCAAAGCTATTTTTTTGCAACACCCTTGAGGGTCTTGGATGAGTTCTGTGCTTGAGACACAGGGTCAGTATCTAAGATATATACACGGAAGGGATTCAGGCCAGTTGTTAGAGGAGAGAAAGAAGGCTGGTGAGATAACATGAGCCTGATGTCTGGAATGTCTTGGAGTAGAAGGTTCAGCCCTGCTGATGCCGTCACTACTGGGTGTTTCTGAGATGGCACCAATTGAGTTTTGTTCATTGCTCTTTGACCTCTTTCCTTCTTGCTGAGAGACAGGCAGTTAAGACCCCACCTAGAAACTCAGGGGGTCCAAGTTTTAACCTGTGGCCTTTCCTGGACACCCACATAATATTCCATCTCCGGCTGCCATGCTTTTGAACTAGCCATTCCACATGCCAGTGATGCACGCCTCCCTTATCTCTGCTTCATAGATTCCCCCCTTTTTCCTTTAAGAAACAGTAAATCTCATGGACCACTTTCTGCATGAGCCCTTTCCTCATCTCCCCAACTGCTGGCATCTTCCCTCCCAAGCTGCTGTGTATGCATGGGTCAGTAAGTCAACAAATATTTATGAAGCATCTGCGGTGTGTGTGTGCCGGGCACTTCCCTAAGTGCTGGGGGTTCAAGTAGAGCATAGGACAGAGCCTGGCCTCCAGAAGCTCACAATCTAATGGGGGAAGGGATGAGGGACCGGGGAAAGGCGTGATGAATCATGGGAAGTGGGCTGGAGAGCTGCAGGACCTGCAGGACCATGGGTTTCTGGAGAGGATGAAGTCTAAGAGCATGGCCTGGCTGGTGAATTCCTGGGTGCCATCCTTAAATGGGGGTGTGAGGGAATTGGGGAGAGGCTCTGTAATGGAAATGCAGATTTGAAGATCTTCCCTGCCCCTAGGCCCTTTGATTGGCTTAAGAGACTTTGATTGGCTTAAGAGACTCTGAGAACCTTCCTTGATTTGAAAATATACTCTGCCCCCTAATAGGCTGAATGTGGTCACATGGAGCCTGTGGTGGAAGGCTTGGTTTTCAGGAATGACCACACCTTGATGCTGTGTGATTGGGCAGTGGGTCAAGAGGGTTTACATTCTCTGAGCCGGGAGAAGGCTATATAATCCCTGATGTGAGGCTTTGCTTTGGGGCTCACTTTGAGAAGTGTTGTGTGATTTGATCAGATGAGACTCTGGGCAGCCATGGAGAGCCCCCAGCTTTGAAAACTCAGATGTTGATGCTTCCCTCTCTGGTAACTGTGATTTGGTATTGATATAATGGTAGGACAGTTTGGAAGCCTGTCTGCTTGATCTGTCTGTATACTCTGAACTTTGGGGTGCTGACCTTTTCCCCTGAACTAGGTAATATATGTTTGTTTGATTAAAGTAAGCTTGTTAACCCATTTTGAGTTGCTTACCTTTACAAAAGCAGATCTAAGAACCTATATTGGCAGCCACTCTGGGGATGTTCCCACCTTCTGCACCAGAGGAGGCATGAGAGAGGGGGATGGCTTGGGTTTTGGTCTTTTTGTATTTATTTGCATTATATTTCAGCTGTATATAGGGTATCCTGAAAGTCTTGGTGAGGATTTAAGCTTTAATAGGTATATATGGCTGTCTGTCTGTCTGTCTTGTCTCTCTCTCTCTAAATACGCATACACACACACACACACACACACACACACACACACACACACACACACATACACACGGGTTGTGGGGGGGGGGCAGTGTGCCGCTAAGTATCTCAGTGGAGAGATCACTGGGCCAGAAATCAAGAAAACCCAAATTCACATATGACCTCAGATACTTCCTAGCTGTGTGACCCTGGGCAAGTCACTTAAACTCTGTTTGCCTTCATCTACTGGATGAGAAAATGGCAAAGCACTTCAGTATCTTTGTCAAGTAAACCCCATGGACGGTGTGACCTGCCTAAATGACTAAATAATAACAATATACATAGCTAGTCTATATAAATCATATGCAATTATATAGCTATTACATATTATATAACTATTCTCTATAAATGGTAGATATATAGCTATTTGTAGAAATAATCTATGTCATAGCTATAGCTATTATGTAGAAATATATGTGTCTATATAAATATAAATAAATAAATAGGCACACACATATATGTGTATAGTGCTCATTTATCTGTGTGTACACATACAATTACACACATATTTGCACATATGTATACACACATGCTTTCTCCCCCATTGAAATGAATGCTCTTTGCAAATTGGGGTTGTTTCATTCTTTTGTACTTGTGTTCCCAGTGTCTAGCCCAATGCCTGACACTTTAAAAATATTTCTAAAGATAAATGATTGATTGAGTCCGACAGTGTTGCTGCTACTTTGGCCACCCCTCTCCTGGCCTGAGCAAGGTCGCTTAGGGGTGCTTGAGCTAGCTAAACTTAGATGTAAGATGGCAGACAAATTTCACCTGAAATTAGAGCATTTTTGAGTTGGAAGGGACCTTTGAATTCATCCAGTCCAACTGCCCACCCAAAGCAGGTATCTTTTCTGGACTTCATGATAGTTTTGAAGGAGCAGTGGCCTGAGGTGTGCCAACTTCAGTACTGCCATGTCGTTAGTGGGGGACCACCCTCAACAGATGGTCTTACAGCCTCTGCTTAAATATCATAGAATCACAGTGGGAAAGGGCCATCCTGAGAGCCACAAATGAAAGGAATTCCCTGTGGCAGACACCCACCCTTATAAGACTCATCTAGCCTGAAGATCTCTGAGGACTGGGAATCTCCATTTCTGGAGGCGGCTCCTTCAGCTTTTGGACCGACATTTAGAAAGTTTCCACAGAGTGTTCCTCTTTGTAGCCAATCCTAGGGACTCACTCCTTTGTAAAGTAGCCCCTTCTATTGATGGAGAACAGTAGTTGTGGGAAAACTTCACTCTCTGCCTCTTGAAATTACTCTATGATCTGTTTGCATGAGATATATCCCAGTAGAATGTAAACTCCTTGAGGGCAGGGGCTGTTGAACACATTCCTCTTTGTAATCCCCACTCTTTTGCATACTTTACCTAGTCCCTATAGAGGCATTTAATAAAGACTTTATTGAATTGAATTGAGTTTAGCCAGTTAATAGGACACAATGGTTCCATTGTCAGTATATTGTGAGTTATAGTCCGTCTCCATGAGGAAAGTCAAGAAATAAAGACAATTTACCAAGATAATTCAGAAAAAATTAACTTACTGGAGTGATGAATTCAGTCATTCATTCTCTCTCTCCCCATATATTCTCTATTTTCCATCCATATTGACCTGATCTGCCAATTGATTGTGGAGTTCTTTATTCCCATTTCAAATCGACTATTCATTTGCAGAAGAGAAAAAAGAGAGAGAAGCAAAGAAGAAAAGAGAAAGAAGGAAAGAGAGAGAGGAGAGGGGAAAGGAAAGAGAAGAGAAAAAGAAAGAAGGAAAGAAAGAATGGAGAAGGAAGAAAGGAAGACAGAAAGAGGATGGAAGAAAGAAGAATGGAAAGAGAAAGAAATAATAGAGAAGGAAAGAAAGAAAAGAAAGGGGAAAGGAAGATGGAAGGAAAATGAAAGAAAGAGAAGAGGAAGGGAAAGAGAGAGAGAACCAGAATCAGAATCAGGAAACTTGGACCTTCTAGAGACATGGAAACAAAGTCAGCTCCTTCTTTGAGGCCCCTCCGCAGAGCTGTTGTTAAAGGTTGGGCAAATGTTTGATTTCCTCAAGTGGCAGATTGGCAGATCAGGTGCCCAGAAGTAGAGGCAACTTCAAATACAAATTCAAGATCGAGTGCTTTCTGAACCTCCCTTTTCTGGAAGGGGGAGCCCAAGAGCGTAGGTGATGACAAGATGGCGGCAGGGTGATGTGTCTATGATAAAATATTCACAGCTAAACAGTCTTGTGTTGGGGTGTGACCCAGAGCAGCGTTTTTGCAGCAGTTTTCCATATACAAGTGCACACTTCTGTCTCCATCCTTGCACCAGCCCCAAGACCTTTCAGAAAGAAGAACGTGTTTGGGGACCGCTTGCTCTCTCTCCCCCTGGTCGCAGGGGCATGGAATTGCTGGAGAGAGCTGGGGAGGGGTGCTTGTTCTATGTCCTGAGGGTATGTAAGCATCTGCATGAGTATAAGCACATGATGAGAACCATATTTATATGTTTTTAAAGCTTGTCAAATGCTTCACTCACCATTTCTCATCTGTCGCCCTCTCTAGAACATTAAACTCCCAGAGGGCAGGGCCCTCCCAGGGCCTGACGCACTGATGGTGCTTTAAAAATTCTTTGTGGAGGTTGGTTCTACAAAAAGGGAGTAGGGCTGGACCTGGGAGATCACTGATTTATGAAATCAGTGCAGGCCTGAACCTTGCCTGCAATGAAGAGCCTTAGGTATCTGGAGCCAAGTGGTTAAACATGTGACCTGTGGGCCTCATGCAACCCATAAAACACTGCCAAGTGCATCCTGAATCAGATCGGACAACAATTAGGAAATTAATAAATTTGTGACAAAATAAATAAGAATACAGTAAAACATAGATAATGTGAATATGTGGCTTTCTCAGTCAGTATGTGGCTGTACATTTGTATGTCCTTATGTTTAATTCAGTGGCCCCATTTCTATTTGAGATGAATACTTTTGATCTAATGTAGAGGTTAAAGTGACTTCCTTCACAGATATGTTATCAGAGGGGAGCTTGTAGACAGGCTGTTCTGGCTTCAGCTCTCTGGTAAGGGAAGTGCTGTAGGTATACTTAGCATCATTTCATGGAAACTAAGAGAGGACCATGAGCCCTTTGACATTGAGTTGGAAGGGGTTTTGGAACCCAGGAAGTGCAATCCCCTTATTTTATATCTGGCACCAATGGGTGGGGGTATTCCTGTGGGAGGAGTACAGTGAGCCTGGCAGTGCCCGATCCTTCCTGCTCCCTCATCTCTGCTGGAGAAGAGCAGAGCCTTTCCTGTCTCCTTCTTTGGGGTTGGCTTAGGGGGTGATCTTTCTTCCTTCTTAACACCTTGCTTTCTTTTTTAGCCTAGGGGCTGCAAAATGGGCTGTTTTATGAAGTTTCTATCAGACAAAAAGTGGGTAGTACAATAATCATAATAGCTCAAAGCCCCCAGTTAGGAAAACTCCTAAAATTTTAGTAAAGGTTTGACTCATTGCCCTCATTTAAATTTGTATTGCTACCGGCTGCCGTTTCAGTCACGTCTGACTCTGTGACCCTCTTTGGGGTTTTCTTGGCAGAGATACTGAAGTCATTTGCTATTTCCTTCTCAAGATTGAGAGATAACCATTTATTTGACAGATGAGAAACTGAGGCAAACAGGGTTGAGTGGCTTGCCCAGGGTCATCGAGCTAATAAGGTGCAGTCTGAGGCTGGATTGAAGCTTGGGAAGATGAGCCTCCCTGACTCCAGGCCCAACCCTACATCTGCTCCTACCTGGCACATAGAAGGCACTTAATAAATGCTTATTTCTTGAAGTAGGATTTGAACCCAGCTTTTCTGAACTTCCAAATCCTGACTCTGTCCATTATGCTGTGGCTGCTTTTTGAGTACACTCAGAACTGTGATACAACTTTCTTAAAATCTACATTGGAAAGGGCTATTTCCAAGACATTGTATAAGATCATTTATTATTTTCTTAGTTCTAATAAGAATTAATTGATTATGGCGCAGTGAATAGTGCACCAGCCCTGGAGTCAGGAGGACCTGAGCTCAAATCCGGCCTCAGACACTTAACACAAAAACTAGCCATGTGATCTTGGGCAAGTCACTTAACCCCAATTGTCCTCCAAAAAGCAAAAAAAAAAAAAAAATAATAATAATTGGTTAAGTTAGTAAGTTCCTCTTCACTAATATTGCCTATTGCCCCAATTAAAAGTGCTAAAAGGTAGATTTATGACAAGGCTGAGGGGATGTGTATGAGGCTACTGTTAGTGTTTATTTGTATCCCTCTTCCCCATCTGGATGGTTAGCTCATTTCAAGACCATTCTGGTCTTGAACATAATGATATCTGATCATCACTCACTCCCATCACCGACTTCCCCAAGACAAGGTCAAGTGTCATTGTCATCAGGTCAAATGAGGTCATATTTGCAAAGCTCATACCCATAGTACTTGCTTTAACAAATATTTTTTTCCTTCATCAGCTGAACTGTACGCCTCTAAGTTGGAAAGGTCATTAGAGGTCACTCTGTCCAGCCCTCTCATTATAGATGACATAACGGAGTAATTATGTGATTTGTCCAAGACTAATGGTTGTTTATAGGATCATAAGGGATTCTAGAGTTCCTCTGGTCCAACCCTCCCATCTTACAGAAGTGGAAACTGGCCCAGGGCCACACCATTAGTAGGTGCTTGGGTCACAAACTGAGCTCTCTTCTCCTCCATTCCAGCCTCTTGGTGCCATTTTGAACTTGAAATCTGAGGCATGATTTTGTGTGTCTTACTGTTTATGTCCCCTGCTCCCCCTCGGCACTCTTAAAGACATTTGAGAAAGGCACACTAAATGTCAACTCTCTGAGAACTCGGGTGCATGAGTCACAAGAGAGAACTAGAGGAAGGGTAATTGGAGGCTGTGTCCTTGGCCCATGTGTGTACCGATGTGCATGTGACCTTCACAGCCCAGATCTTCGATCTGTCTGTCCTGCCTGTCTCCAGACTTCCCTATTCTGTGCCTCCCATCAGCTCAGCTAGCTGGCTGTGCCGGCATCCTTTGGGGCCTGGTCTTTGTTTCCCCCCTTGTTCTCCCTTGTGTTTATTTTACACATAATACCTCACACTCTTGCTCTAGAGATCAAGAAAAAAATTTCTTTTTTAATTTGGTACCTATTAAGCTTCCATGTGTGCCCTAGGTTCATTCAGTAGGTATTTGTTGACTGACCAATTGATGAAGTAATTAGAATAAGCTTCCCTTCCTTTAGTGTGCTAAAACTCCCATATTTCACAATCTGGTTTGTAGCTCCCATTGCATTTTTTGTCCTGTTCTATTGATGCTTTTGGTGGGTTTGAAGAATGCTCTCACTTTCCATTAACCAATGATATACAGACCCTTCCCTTGTAAATACACACACATGTTTGTATTATGTATATAGATATATATTATGTTTATATATCTATAGAGATATCTACGGGTGTCTATATCTAGAGATATATAGCTAGATCTTTATATATAATAGGTATATTTGTATATCTATATAGATATTGGTAGATCTCTTTAGAGATATCTAGAGATTTCTGTATCTAGAGATGTATAGCTAGACATTTATATGTGTGTGTGTGTGTATATATATATATATATATATGTATACACACACATGCATGTACGTTTGTATATCCAGTTAAGTCAGTTGAAACATTGGCCCTGTTGAACATATGAGTATATGTATGTATGTGAGCATTGTTCTGTACCTATGGTCAACTATTTATTTCTGATGAACAAAAAAATCTCTATTCTCTCTCGTGCCTCCTTTGGAAAACCAAGCCAAGCCTTTGGAACAGATACACACGGTAGTCTGCCATTTTTTCTCTTGGCAGAAGAGATGCACATTTCAGGTGTTAAGATGAATTATTATTGCATTGAGCTGAACTCTCTTGCTTGTTAGTCTTGTTTTCTTTATGTTATTGAGGGAATTTTCTATGTTGTTGTCTTGGTTTTGTTTACCTTATTCTGAATCATTTCAAACAAGTCTTCCCAGATCTCTCTGAATCCTACATATCTGTCCTTTCTCGTTTCATGATAATTGATGATGTCCGTATACCACGGTTCAGTTAGTCATTCCCCAGGGGCTGAGTGCCTACTCCTTTGTCCAGTTTTTTCTTTTGCTACCACCAATGGGCTTCTATAAATATTCTAGTGTATATCAGGACTTTCTTCCTGTCTTTGACTATCTTGGAGCATACATAATTAGAGAGTGAGATTGATGGATCAAAGGCTATTCACAACTTAAGAGACTTTTCTAGCTATAGAAAATTGCCTTTAATGTGACTGACTCCCCCTGATTCTTAGACCACAGCTGGGAGGTCCAACCCTCCAGAAGGTGAGAGACTATTATACCTGGAGAGTCCTTAGAGACCATCTGGTCCAGGCCCTTGCTTTTACAAATGAGGAAACTGAGGCTAAGCAGGACATGTGATTCCCCCAAGGCCACAAAGACCATAAGTGGAAAAAGCTGGAATCTGAGTCCAGCTCCATCTTTCTACAGTGTCCAAATCCTGCTGCCCCCCAAGTTAGCTTCCTTCAGTGCCTGATCCAGTAGAGTTTCCATGGCAGCCAGGTGGCATGGGGGTCAGAAGACTGGACCTGGGGTCAGGAAGGCCTGAGTTTGAAGCCTCAGACCTTTGCTGCGTGACCCTGGATTAGTCCTGTACTAAACCTCTCACCTATAAAATGGAGATAATAATAACAGCCCCCACCTTATCAGGCAGTTATGAGGACCAAATGAGATAATCTGTGGAAAGTCCTCTGCAAAATTCAAAACTTCAATAAATGCTAGTTATTATAATTATTGTTATGGCATGAAGGCCCCAAGGTGTGCACAGGTCAGTCAGTCAGCCCCTACTATGTGCTGGCACTGTGTGAGTAGCCCTTACTCTGGCTGAAGCCCTTCCTCCAGTGGCCTGCCAAGTGGACGAGTAGGGCCAGAGAGAGGGGGCCTGAAGCCCCGTAGGTGGGTCTTCAGTCTCATGACAAGTGTAGGGAGGCCAGGAAGTAACAGGATAAGTGACTCACCAAAAGTGCCAAACAATGGAGGAGAAACTTCAGCCTTTGAAATTCTCCATCAGAAAGAAGTGGGTTTCTGGTTTTTTTTTAGAGTGTGAGTAAAGTTTCGTTTTGTTTTTAGATAATCCAGGCAAATACGGACATAAAGAAATATACACACAAGTATTCAGGAGGCAAAGCCAACTCCCACCTTGCTCAGTAATTAGTGGAACTTGTGAAATGTAGGCAATACCTCAAACATTCTTAGGTTTGGAGCTGGAAGGGACCTCAGAGGCCATCTAGTTGACCTCTCCCTCACTATAGATGGAAGACACTGAGGCCCAGAGCTGTGACCCAGACCTGTAATTTGCAATTTTTAATAAAAATTTATTATTCATTTATTTTTTAACTCAGATACTTTTAATGTATTTATTTTTAGTTTTCAACATTCATTTCCACAAGATTTTGAGTTATAATTTTTCTCCCCATCTTTCCCTTGCCCCCCCCTCAAAACAGCAAGCTTACTGAATACCCCTTCCCCCAATCTGTACAGAGCTATAATTTTTAAGGTGTAAAGCCACACATGAGCAGCTGTCCAGAGGACTGCTGCTGTGAACAGCTGTCAAGGTTCTGATTACATAGTATAGCGAACTCTCTATTTATTCAATAACAAATCAGAGCAAAACACAGAAAATCAGGGTACAGCATTCATAATGTTACAACTCAAGAATTATCACTAAAATGGCCACAGAGTTTTCACCAAAATGGTCACATAGTTTTCAACAAAGTACATTGATTTAGTCAATCACAAAATCCTTAATTCGATCACAAAGTACAAAAGTCAAAGTTCTCCACCCCTAGGTCACAGTAAATCATAATCTTCTCAGACAGTACACAGTGCAAGTAAAGTCTTCTTTCAGCCTGGCTCAAGGCTGGCTCTCAGTTTCCATGGTTCCTCTTCCATGGTCCCAGCTCCAACTGTCACCTGGGTTCAAAGGCAGGCAGCTCCCAGTTCCTTGTCCGGTTCCTGTTTCTGAGAAGACAAAGCTTAACAGAGCCACAATAATATTCATATTGCCAGCACCATCATCAGTTTACTATCTGCCTGTGAAATCAACTCAGACCCACTGACAAGGTCTGAGAACTCAATACAAATCATCAATACAGAAATTAACACAGACCCACAAACAAGGTCCAAGAGTTCAGCACAAATCATCAGTAAAGTCCCAGGACCTCCAAAACCTGGGATCTCCAAAATCCAGGACTTCTGCAAACATACAACCAGAAAATCATCTTTCAGGGCTTCCAGTAAGGTCCCAGGGCTTCTGTACAAAGTATCACAAACATACATCAGCACAGACAGAGCAGACAGACAGAGTGCCAGGATATCACAAGTTTTCTCCTTGACTCTGCCACCACAAGAGTCCTCTTCTCAGTTCTGCTGTCTCTAGCCTGGAAATTCTCCTTATATATGGCTATTAGCCTTTCCCCTTCCTTTTGCAGGAGTTTATGAGTTCTAGGGTTCACAACTTGAGGGGTTCACATGTTCTATTTCTTAACAGACTTGATACAAGGCTCAAAAGAAACTTGAACTGAAACAAGGTGTGAGTTTCTGTGCTTGCCATTACAGAAGATTACATAGATGATGAAGTGAAGTCGGAATTTGAACTCCTGTCCTCCCAGTCCAAAGGCAGTAGTCATTCCCCTGATGTGCCACATCCCTGGGTGTATTCTCTCCCAGGCTGCAGATTGCAGCCCATCTGTACCTCCTCAGCTTACCTCCTAGAGTCTGATGCAAATGGATTTTTCATCCATAGACCTGGACTCCCATCCCAGCTCGGCCACTTAATTCCTTAGTGACTAGGGGCAAATCATATGTCTGTGCCTCTGTTTCCTCTTCTGTAACATGAGGGATTTGGACTAGGTGACCTTGGAGGTCCATTCCAGCTCTGGGTCCATGACTCTGTGGTTTTTACCCATATCCGTAGATTTTCCACTGGGATTCTATCTCAGTACAAAAATCTGTTTTTAGGATTGTCATGCAGGAGCTGTTAACTGGGAACAAACTGATCCCTGTATTTTCTAGGAATTGACATCAGATGCATTCCCTAGAAAGTCCCATTGTAGCCGTCTTTGGTGTTCCGGCTTCTTGCTGAGTCTGAGTAGGATATTGCTTTTGTTCTATCCCTGTCTGTCCCATCATCTTCTTGCTGAGAGAGACAATTGCATACTATTTTTTTAGGGAGGAAAAAGGTGCTAAAATGCAAATCCATGACTACATTTGGGTGTCACCTCTCCTCCCTGGGAAAAGTCAGGGGGGAGCATCTAGGCCAGAGTGCCTTGGCCAGGGCTCAGAGTGGGTATTCTGAGGTCAGCAGTGACTCTGATGAGCTAATAAGTGCAATGTCCCGGGTGGGGACGGGGCCAGGCCTTGGGCTCATCACAGAACTCTGAGACAGGGGGCAGGTCTTTGGTCCCCATTATGTTTCATTACTTCTTATGATTAGTCCCTAACTAACCCCAAATTCCTTTCCCTACCCCCATCTCCCACTGCAAAAACAATTGTTTAAAAGGAAATTCTTTGAGGTTATAAAATACCACCTGGTAGTTGGTATATGTTTATATAGACATACCGTGTTTATACAGTGACTTGATTGGCCGGAAGTAGATGATTTGTTTAAAAAAAAAAGTGGGGGGGACGACAGATAAAACTTCTCCAGAAATTAGCTTCCTCTCTCAAAAGACAGTGTTGGATTGGGTTGTGTTTATACCGATTCCCACTTCGGGAGTCCTCGACCACCCTCCAGCAAATGATAAACAGAGGTTTGTGCCTTGCTCCAAGGAAAATGTTGTTGCAATTATTTGTAACCCTATTCTGCATTTGTCCCCCCCAAGAAAGAAGAGTGTTTGAAGCTGCTTCCTGTAAGACAGGGATGGAAAATGAAGTTCCACAGCCCTCTGTTGACAATGAAGTAGGGGGCGGCATGGAGGGCATGGTGGAGAGTTTGGGGTGAGGGAGGGCATCTGCTCATTGAAAAGGCCAATTTGCCAGCTTGAAAATCTTCCAATGGAACATTGGACTCAGTTATCAAAATAATTGATAATCGTCCAACATGGTGCCCTGGATCCACCCCCAAATTTCTTCTCTCCTGCTGCAACTACAGTGTAATGACTTATTTTCCTTCTCTTTGTTCACTTCCCAGATCCAAGATGCGGCAAGTCGGGGCCTAGAATTTGTGGGTGTCGTCCCTCAGTACCATTGCCCTGGGAGCTCAGCAGGGAGCAGCCCCCTGACTCCCACTGCTAATGGGTCGGGGGAATCGAGAGATGGGAAAAATGCGTCAGACCATTCCGAAGACCTCTCGTCCTTGGACAGGGAGACCCCGGGGTCAGCAGACGTGTGCAGCACCCCAGCAGGGCCTCAGGGTGCTGCAGAGCCCCAGGAACATGGCACAGGCGACGGGAACTTATCCTTCATAGGGGGAAATGGAGCAGATTCATCAGAGAAGGCAGATGGATCCTCACCAGGACAGACAATCACAGAGGACAAACTGGGAGGTTCAGACCCCCTGGCTGGAAGTAAGTCCATCACTACTGGGACTGGGTTTAAGCTATGGCTGGTGACTCTTTTTTTTTTTTTTTTTTTGGTAACTCCTACAGCATCCTAAGGTAAAAGAAATAAAAACCTTAAATGAGAGTGGGGGAATCCATATATGGGAAATTGGCCTGTGTGACTCAGTTGCTGAGCTTGCAATATTCAGAGCCTCCACATTAAGGGAGCATCAGGTAGTCCCCCCTCCCCTCTCCCCACGTGACCCTCCTTGAAGTCGAGTTAAGAAAGTGAATTCTTTTCTCACTCTGGCTGTTGCATCGCTCCCCGCACGGCACAGGAAGTGCTAATGTGTCGGGCATCCTGACAGAACGCGCCTGGCGCTTGCCGTGGGTGGATGGATGGGGAATGTTTGCTCAGAGCCAGACATAAAGAAAGCCCCAGAAGGACAATTTGTTGCAGGAAAAGAGGTGAGGTGACTGCTTCCAAGTTAGCAGCCCATTTCCCTAACTTCCTATCTTCCGCTCGTTTGCCCTGCGGAGAAACTGTCTTGTGTGTCTGTGCTAACAGCCAAACTCGGGAGTCATTTTATGAGCACGGTGTAGTTCACAAATCCCCTGTCAGTTACCAGGATTTACTGTATGTTCTGCTATCATATTGATTGTATGACCCTGGGCAAGTCACCTACCTTTTCCATGTTCCAGGCAACTCTGTAAGACTAAGTTGCATAATAGTTGTCTCTGTGCTTTGGTGATGCTGTTGTTTAATCTTTTAAGTCCTGTCTGACTCTTTGTGACCCCACTTGGGGTTTTCTTGGCAAAGGTACTGGAGTGGTTTGCCATTTCCTTCTCCAGTTCATTTGACAGATGAGGAAACCGAGGTAAACAGGGTTAAGTGACTTGCCCAGGGTCACACAGCTGGTAAGTGTCTATTCAGGGTTTCACTGTGTCCTGTTTATCACTAATAACAAATGTTTGCATAGTCCCTTAGGCTCTATCCATATGCTATCCCATTTGATCTTTATGAGAGCCCTTTTGCTGTTATCATCCTCATTTTACAAATAAGGAAACTGAGTCTGAGAGATTCAGTGGCTTGCTCAGTTTCCCTCAGCTAGGAATAAGTAACAGAAGTGAGATCTAAACCTGGGTCCTTCATCCTATAGACACTGCTCATTTGTAGGCAGCATGGTAATGCAATGGAAAGAAAGCTGGCTTTGGAGACAGAGTCAATCGGTAAACATTTATTAAGTGCCTACTGTATGCCAGGCACTGTGCCAAGTGCTGGGGATCAGACCCAGCCCTCAAGGAGCTCACAATCTAATACCTCGATTCAAATCCGAGATCTCCCGTATGACCTTGGGCAAGTCGCTGAACTTAGCCTAACTTTCTTCATCTGTAAACTTGGAAGGTTGGACTAGCAGTCCATTCTATCTCAAAATCTATTTTCATTCTCTCCCCACTCAAATTCCCCAATTTAGCTTTGCCTGACTTCATTCACGGTAGAAACGATTGCTTTGACTAGCATCCCTTACACATCCTGGCTGCATCCATAGTGTGCCAAGGTATTTCAGCACGACTGTGAGGAAGCAAGCATGAGAGAAGGGGGCTGAGACCCACACCCAAGCCTGGGGAGCCTGCTTCCCTCAGACTGTGGCTCTCCCATGTGGGTGACCCAGAAGAAATGACTGTTATTTAGAGCAGGGCTTCTTATCCATGTCTGGGTCACGGACCCCTTTGGAAGCCTACTGATCATGCTCCTTCTCAGAAGAATGTTGATCTTTAGAGCTTCCAAGGAAACCAATTATATTGAAAAACAGGTACCAGAATATTTTAAAAATAAGTTAAGAACTCCTGCTTGAGAAAGATCTTGCAAATACCTTCTCACCAATAGTTTAGTCCTTTATTCATTTGTTTGTAGCCATTTACGGTGGTTTGTTCTGGAATGTAAGAAAGGTCAGTACAGTACAGGTGAAGAACTGTTAGGATTGGAGGCAGAGGAGCCTGGGGTGGAAACCCTGGACCAGCCTTTTCCTGGCTGAGCAGCCTTGGGAAAGATCACCTCATTTCTGAGGTCCTTCGTTTCTTCATCCATAGAAGGAGAATAGTCTTCAGAGGTTCCTTTGAGCCTTTGAGTCCCCAGTAGCACTATGAGCCTATTTAGTGATAATGAAGATAACGGAGGGCATTGTAAGGTTGTCAAAGCACTTTCAGACCCACCACAACCCTGGGAGGTGGCTGCTATCATCTTACCTGCCGCTTGTCCTAGAATCCCATGGATTTAGATCTGGAAGGATCCTGGACACCATCGAGCCATTTCCCAGGTACAGAGAAGCCACATTAACGCTTCAGTTTTTGTTTTTAAAATATCCTTTTATTGGGCATTTACCAAAGATCCTCTGTGGGCTAGGCATTGGTTTGACTTGGGGGTAAAGGTGGGCAGTGGAGACCAAGAGACATACACCATTTTCCTGCTCTCCGTCATGTAGTTACCTACTCAAGATAAAATGTCAGCCCTCCTGTATGGGTTTTTGTGGTTGTCCTTCAGTTGTTTTCAGTCCTGTCCAACTCTCCATGACCCCATTTGGGGTTATCTTGGCAAAGATCCTGGAGTGGTTTGCCATTTCCTTCTCCAACTAATTTTACAGATGAGAAACTGAGGCAAGCAGGGTGAAGGGACTTGCCCAGGGTCACACAGCTAGTAAGTGTCTAAGGCCAGATTTGAACTCAGGGAGATGAGTCTTCCTGACTTCAGTCCGCTCTGTCCACTGCACTGCCTAGCCATCTCCTGTCTGTGTTCTCTGCCCTAATTAGAAGGGACCTCCTTGAGATCAGAGTCTGCTTCTTTTCTGTGTGTATGCCCAGCACTTGGCACGGTGTGTGATCAGTGCTCTTTCTCCCCACCTTGATCTTAGCGTCTCGGGCAGGCTTCTCAGAACGCAGTTTCTGGCCTCTGACTCCACAAACCCACACTCGGCTTTCTCACCTCAATTTATTCCTGGAAGGCTTATGATTGTTCTTCCTTGGAAAGTTTTCTGCCTCCCGTGCCACCCCCACCCAGCTGCTGCTTCTCTGTTTGCAGAATATTCAGGTCTCCCGTGAAGGCCTCCCCCAAGGAGGCTTAAAGTGTTTTCATCCGTAGCTGCCAGGTGTGTCTTTAGTGGCTAAATCAGCAATCACGACAGGCCTCTCCAAAAAAGAAAAATCAACAAACACCGTGGGGAATGCCCCTGCCTCCTTCTCCCCTCCTCGCTTAATTTAGGTGTTTGATGGGATGGATGGAGGGCCATAAGGTGAGCCTCATTCCAGCTTGGGATGGGAAAAGTGCTCAGCAGAGCGGTTTGAGATCCAAAGATTCCCATCCCCAGACAGCACCTGCCCCCCACCCCCGCCCGCCTCTGGGGGCTGCCCCACTGACCGAGGCTTTGGTTGAGTGCGAGTGCCTTGCTTGGGTTTTCTCCAGAATTTCACCCTATCTCACAAAAGTACTTCTGGTCCTGCTCATTGACTTTTATTTCCTCATTGGGAGGAATTTCCTCATTTTGCTTAATGGAAGCGTTCCCTAGAATGTTTCCAGGGGTCCCCTCTGAGCCCTGCCCTCCCTTCCCCCAAACCTTTCACTGGGGCTTGTTTGGATCACACAGCTGTCTCATTGCTCTCAGGTGGCCCTGAGTGGCTGGCCTTCTCCCTCTTGGTTCCCCTTCCCCAAATGCCCCAAACCTAATTCTGTTTTCATTTCAACTGCCAGGGATGTTTCAGCAAGTCCCATATGATGCCTTCTTGATTTATCATAAAGTGAGGGGCTTTGGAAAGGTTCTCATGGGCTCACATGGTGGGAGGCAGGGAGAAGGAGGAAGGAATCATCCCCAGGGGGATCTGCTGGGAGAGAGCAGCCCACCATCTTCTTCCTCAGTTTCCCTCTACCAGCTACAACCACCTTCAGATCCCCCCCTTACTTGGATAGATACTTTGTTATTATAATATTACTTTGAGGAATAGGGAAACACAACTGGTTTTTCATGGGCATAAGGCTTTTTTTTTAAGCCAACATATTGATGAGCATATAAACAACCTTACATGTCCTCTGATTTCTGTAAGATAAATTCAATAAAGCATTCCTTATCTATGACTGAGAGGCCAATCCTATGTGTGAACTGTGAAATCAGAGAGAGAGAGAGAGAGAGAGAAACACCCAGTAAATGTGGAGTCAGTGGATCTTCTGGAGTTAAAATCCTAGTTCTCCCTTCCTTCCTTCTTTCCTGCCCAGTGCTAAGTCTTCTGCTCTCAGACTGACTCCTCAGAAGGCACCACTTCTGGCCTCAGTTTCCTTACCTGTCAAAGCAGGAGGTTGGATGAGATGATTCCTAAGGTCCCTTTGGCTCATTCAAACATAATCTTGAACTTATCATCTCAGTAGTCCCCTCCACAAAAAAAAAAAAAAAATCTGTTACTCCTTCAAAAGTCTTTCTTTCTAGTGATTCAACTACAGTTACTTCAATCTCCTAGACTTGAAACCTTTGGGTTGTTCTTATGCTTTTGTCTCTTCCTCCCATGTAACTTGTTAGTGGTCAATACCTGTTAATTTTGCCTTTTCAGTATCTCTTATAATTATCCCCACCCGGAGTTTGATTTGGGAATCTCTAAATGTCTAGATTGCCATAAATATGGGTACTAGGGTCCCCAGCTCCTGTAAATTACTCAGAGTAACAAATGTACATAGAATATATTTTATTTCACCCCAGAAAATAGCAAAAAGCCCAAAAGATTCACAGTAATCCACAAATTGATGCAAAATAATAAATTTTATTAAATAAATTTTTATTTATTATATAAATAAATTAAATTTATTAAATAAAGCCTTCCCAGTAGTATGTAATTAACATTCTTCTCTTTCCCATCTAATGGGTCTCACTTTTCCATAAAGGTGCCTGAGCCTTCCTAGTTCAACACTGCTCCATGGTTCGGACTCTTCTCAGATGGGAACTGAACTTGGGGTTGCTAATGGGGTGACACCCTAACACTGGGTAGATCCTTTGGCCATGTATACAAACACATGTAGCTTCTTTCCATGGGTAGCCATTAACTGTTTTTGAACCATTAATAACTGCTCTCTAGAAAAAAAAAAAGCTGCAAAGGAGAAAGTAGGAAGGAGCCCCACTCCTAAAAAGAAAGACTAGGCAGGTCTCTTGGCTCATTTCTGTAGTCTAGCAAAGTGAGGTGAAGATCTCCCAAATATCTGAGCTAACTAAAATGGAATGGCGGCACCCTTAGTTATTGAAACACTTTCCCTTAGGAGTTCTTACCTAGGGGTGATTCCAAAGCAACCAGGTTATCTTGGGGCATCCCCAAATCAGGAGTCATCTTTTGCCATCTCAGCAGGGTTCCAATAGGTAGAGCCCCCATATTCAGTAGGAAGAGAAATGTCATGGTCTGTCTCCAAACATGCTCCTTTCCTTGTAAGCTCTTCAAAACCATCAGTTCAACCCCTTTACGTGTTGGATTGAATTGAAGTTGGCCAGTGGGCAGGTCTGTTACACACCCAAGGGGTGGTTGTGCCAGGAAAGTAAAACCCAGGACTGTCCTGGAAAATTCCCAGCAATTCAAAGTCCACTGACAAATGTTGAGGGAAGCATCCTTCAGGATAATTCCTCCTGGCAAATTATCTTTTTCAGAGGAAAGAGGGACTGAGAAGGCAGCAGAATGGAGGGATTTATAAAAGAATCATGCATCTGAAACTGGGTTTCTCCAGACATCATTACCCCTCGTGCTTCTGAGACATGAAAGTCCTTCAGTATTTTCTTTTCCTTCCTGAAAAATTTATTTTTGTCTCTGGCTTCAATCCTCCATCCTCCCTGGTGAGGAATCAGTCAGAGAAACCATTTGAGTGTGCCGTGCTAGATTTATGTCTTCTCTTGTCTGTCTCTTGTCACCCAGCATCGCCCTCACTTCTCTTTGGGGGCTGCCTTCCTTTCTGGTGGGTGGTGTTTGTCTTGGCATGTGGACGGTTGTTTCCTTAGTGGGCTTTGCCACCCCCTGTTTTTATACGGTTGTCACTGACAGCCTTCTCACCGTTGTTAAGAAATGATTGCTTTTAACCTTTCTTTATGATGCCTTTAAAAAACACGACTCTTGGCTCTGTTTATCCAGGTGGTCTCTTAGGGTAATAATAACTCTTGTTAGGTCTTTAGCCTGATGCCTGGTCAAAAACATATATACATATATGTTGTGTGTGTACATATATGTGTATACACACACACATATATGTTCATAGGGTCTTAGACATAGGGCTGCAAAGGAACTGAGAAGCTTCAAATCCAGTCCCTTCATTTTATAGATGAGGAAACTTAGGCACAAAGAGATTAACTGACTTGCTTGAGATCACTCAGCTATCTGAAGTGGGATTTGAACTCGGGTCCTTCTGACTCTAAGCCCAGTGAACGACCTGTTAGATTGTGCTGCCCCTCTATTGGTCAGCTTCTTTTCAGTCATGTCCAATTCTTCATGACCCCATTTGGGGTTTTCTTGGCAGATATACTGATTTTCTATTTTCTTCTCTAGCTCATTTGACAGATGAGGAATTGAGACAATAAAGGTTAGGTGACTTGCCCAGGGTCACACAGCTAGTAAGTATCTGAGGTCAGATTTGAACTCAGGAAGATGAGTCTTCTTGACTCCAGGCCTGGGCACTCTATATGGTGTTACCTAGGCTCCACCCAGATTCCCTGCTGCCTTTATTAATGTTAATAAATTTAGCAAAATTATACTAGTTGAAGCTTATATTACCAAGGAAAGCACTAGCTATCAAATCATGAATTTTTGGGACCATTTTAATTAACAGCCCCTTTCTAAGGCATGCACCCTGCCCCATTGATTATAGGATTTGCATCATTTGAGGATATTCCTTTGTTATCTGCTCTGCTTTCAATCTGGCCTAAACCAGTCCAGCAAGCATTTTGTAAAACACCTACTATGAACAAAGCTTTGTAATGTTTGTTGGGGTGTCCCAATGAAGAAAAACATGGGAGTTGACCTCAAGGGGCTTAGATTATAGGAGGGCAATATATCGCACGTCCAACAAGCATGTATTAGCTTAGCTGGTAGTGTGGCAGGGAGTCGGCTTTTCTGTTCCTGGTATCTTCCATTTAGTAGACACCTGAAGCCCATTTCCAGATGTGTGGTACCTGGGGACTCTGCATGAGGGTGTACTCTGCCTCCCTTTACTGCTCTCAGCTTTTGCTTAGGACTTTAAAAATAAAAAAAAAGTTTATTTGAAAAGAAGGGTGGAGATTTTCTTATTATTCCACTAGATATTTTTGGAATCCAAAGTGCATTCCAGAACTTGCTTGTACAATGAAGGCTTCTAGGACTGGGTTAACTTCCAGAGCTTGGCTCAATACACATTATAAAAATAGACCCTGGGACTTTGATTATAATTCCAGGTATTTTGCACGAGAGGCTGTTATTGCTAACCCATGTCCTGCATCACGTATTTCAGACTGGAGAGAATGTCTGCCATCAGTTATGATTATTGATTCTTAGGAGGGGAAAGAAGCAAAAACAGAGTTATAAATTAAATTATAATTAAAACAGCTAAGCTCTATCTTGATCATCTGAATTGACCTGCCTCCTGATCCAGCACATTCGTTTACGGGAACATACTTATTTTTACTTATTGATGATGTATTGGTGATGGTTAGACCCCAGGAAACACCGTTGCAATTTATAAATACAGAGTTCAGAAATGTTGAGACTTCCTGGAATTAGAACAGCCTTTCCCCTCCCTACCCACATGACTCCAAATATTAACCTTTATTTATTTATTTGTTTGTTTGTTTATTAAAGATTATAGGGCTTTTATACCTGGAAAGGGGCCTTTAGAAAGTATCAGTCCTTCATCTTACAAATGATGAAGCTGAAGCCCAGGGAGGAGTCGTGATCCAGGTCTCTCAAGTGCTGAAGAATAGATCTGAGGTTCCGGTCCCAGGCATAAGATAATAGATGTAACACCAAATGGGATTCCCTACAACTGAGACACTGGAGATATAAGAGGGCAGCATCCAGGTAGATCAGTGAATAGAGACCTGGACCCCGAACAAGTCACTTAACCACTGTCTGCCTCAGTTTCCCCATTTGTGCTATTATCCCCAATTTACAGATGAAAAAAAATGGAACGTGAGCTATTAGTATAATTCAGAAGTATGAAGCACACATCTCTGAAAACTCCCAAAGCCTGGGGGTTTCCAGTCAGGTAGATCTTTTCATTTTTCATTTTAACTGTCTCCACTCTTCCCCTCTCTCCTCCCTTTTTTCCTAAACATAAACAGAAATGGAGATTTTCACCATTTTCAACAAGCCGAAGAGCCAGCAACAGCGGTGCCGACAGTACTACACGGTCACCATCCCACTCAGGGTCTCTAAAAATGGACGGACGGTCAACAGCCTGGACGCGAACTGGCTGGAGCACATGAGCGACCACTTCCGGAAGGGGGGCGTGCTGGTGAACGCCATCTTTTATCTCGGAATGGTAAACGGTACGGAATCCCCCCATTGGGCAACACGGCCTTTCTTTTCTTTCTGAGTGTGCTTGCTGAGCAAATACCTTTGCAGTCAGCAAATGTGCCTGAGTTTTATTTCTAATTAACACGTTCCAGGCAACTTCCCTTGAAGCCCAAGACCCCGCTCAGTGCGAACTCCTCCCGGAGCTGCACAGGTGTCTCCAAAATGACAGCGACACATGAGCGGCTAGATTGCATGGTTGGCAGTGTGGGCCCGGGTTGCTTTGAAAGGCTTTTAAGGAAGATTATTCCCTGTGCTTGTTAATTACCCCCTGGGATCATGCGGTTCTGGAAGTGCAAATTGTTTGTAGACACTATTACAGCTTGCGGTAGCAATGGCAGCACCCTGGAATGAAAAGCAGAGAAGGAAATTGAACGACCCAGATTCTTGGGGTTCGACCAGCTTGTACATACACCCCGGAGCCTAGATCTGATCGAACCCAGTGCTTGTTAAGTCTACCACTGGGCTTCCTTGTCCACTTGCTTTTTGGAAAGTGTGGTGGCTTGAGTGTTTAGGAGGCGAAAGAAATAGGAACCAGGCTGGTAGGGACATGTGCAAGGCCAGGAAAATGGCCCAAGATCACTGATGAGGTGCCTGGTTGAAGCTGGATTGTTCTGTCAATTCATTGTGGGGTGTGAACCCAGCAGGCAACCCAGCACAGATTCTTCTAGGCAGAGTCTTCATACCTCCCTCTCCCATTTCTGGGCCAATCATTTCTGTCATACTTTACTCATCTGTAAAAAGAAAGATGGACTAAGTGACCTCTAAGGTCCCTTTCAGCTCTAAAGCTATGGTCCTCTGTCCTTAGGCAGGCACTGTAGCGGTACCCCTGAGGTCCCTGCCAGCTCTGACCTTTTATGGTTCTCTTCCTTTCATTATTTCCCTTAGTTCAGACAAAACCTGAGCTCAGAGGGACCGCTCACAGAAAGCCCATGGCGCCATGTTAGTGTTGACCATATGGAGGAGCCCAGTCTAAAGAGCAACCAAAGGGCTATATATAAATAAAACAGTTCTGGTCACTAAGGCAACATAGACACGCAATAATTAGGGCTGTAAAGGTTAGCAAAGACTTTACATTTAATCATTGTAGCAGTCCTGTGATGAGTGATCATCCCCATTTTAGAAGGGAGGGAAGCACTCTATATACATGCTGGCTGCTGCCACTACCGGTATTTTAGCTTGAGCCTGTGGAGTCAAGTTCTAATGTTGGGGAGAAGGCGAGCAAGAATCCTACAAGATGGGCAGGTATATGTGGATTTCAGTCTGTATCCTTGGAGGGAATTCCAGAATGGATGGCATCATATGCCCATTTAACCCATTTAAGTATTTTGATTTTAAAATAAATATATGACAGTGATTTCAGTGATGGATCTGGAGTCAGAGAGACCTGAGTTCAAATCCAGCCTCCAGCACTTACTCATCTGTGTGACCTTGAGCAAGTCATTTAACCCTTCTGCCTCAGTTCCCTCAGCTATAAAATGGAGATAATAACAGCATCCAAAAGGATATACTTATAAAGCACTTTGCAAACCTTAAAGTGCTTTATAAATACTTTTTCTTGTTGTTATTATCTCTACTACTACTCTGTTTGGAGGAGGAATGCTCCCTGCCTGTCCCTTCTTCTTATACTCTCAAGCACACACACACACACACACACACACACACACACACACACACACACACACACACAGAGTATGATTTAGGTATATAAGAGTAAGCAGGAACCTTTATAATCACCGCTTGCAAACCCCCTCATTTTACAGAAGAGGAAGCAGATCTACCAATGTCACAAGACTCATAAATGATGGAATCTGGATTCAAACCCAGATTTCCTCATTTTCACTTTCCCAGATCTGCTATGGCAGCTACCTAAAGACGTCAGTCGACCAGGGCAAAAACAATAATGTACAGAATGTCCTTTCCCAGAATTTGAAAAAAAAAGAAGAAAGAAAAAAAAGCTAATCATAAAATGTTCATGTAACTCACACTTCAGTTGTGAGGTGGTTCCTAATAAGATAATTAGTGTCCTCATGAATCAGCCTGGCACAGTTAAAAATGTTTCTGAAAGCTGTTGGTAGTCCAGGGAAACATTGTTAGTGTTTTTTGTAAAGCATGGCATATTTCACATTCATCTTCCCCAAAATAAAGCCCATGAGAATCATTGTATACCCCAAAGATCAGTCTGTCAGTCATCAACCAGCTCTGGATAAGGGCTCGCTATGTGCCAGGTACTGTGCAAGTGCTGGTGATACAAAGAAAGGCTACAAACATGGTCCCTGCCCTCAAGGAGCTCATATTCTAATGGGGGAGATACCATGAAAACACTGTGTATGTGAGATGGAGATAAAGATTTACATATCTGTGTAGGTACGTGGATGGACAGATGATGGAGGAGATAGATTAGATGGATGAATAAATGAGAATAGGGTAGATAAATGTATAGATAGATGATAGTAGATAAGTGGATAATAGATACCTGGATTATAATAGATAGGGTAGGCAGATGAAGAGATGGATGAGTGATAATATATAAGTAGACAATGGATGGATGATAGAGGATATTAGCAGTGGGGGAGAGGCTGGGAAAAGATTCTTTCTAGCAATAGTGGTGTTTTAGCTGAGATTTAAAGGAAGCCAGGGTAACTAGGAGACAGAAGAGAGAGAATTGCAGGCATGGGAGGGGCACAGCAGGTGAAAATGGGACAGGTTTTTAAGAGTCTGAATTCCTCAGACAGTGACTTAAGATTTTTCCTTAACTTGGTGTGAATGTAGACCCAGGCCAAGTGCTGGAGTTTCTCATTTTATAAGATTCATAATTCAGGAGCCAGAAAGAATTATACCATTCTCGGGTCATGAATGTCTATCGGTACTGCTGAGAGATGGAGTTGTTCCGACACTTCCAGGCTTATTGTGTTTCTCTCCCTTGGGACTTTGGGTGGGATACTGACTGTGGGGTGCAGTCTCCTCATTTGTAAAATGAAGGGACTGGACTCTGACACAGGTGAAAGATGAAGTGACTGAGGAAGCAAAGGTTTGAGCTTCTGAGCCTATCGATTAATAAAGCAATGCATGGTGATTTCCCAGCAAACTGGGACCAGACCTCCTCAGCTTAGACGTGGACCCTAAATACAGTGCAGACAGATTTTTATACACTTAAAACAATCAACCAAGTAAGACTAATTAAAAAGAAAACAATAGATTAGGGCCTTTCCAGGTTGGGAGGGAGAGAGCAGACAGGTGCAGTTCTCAGAATTCAGAAAAAAGAGGCGTTCCACTCCCCCCAAGTGTCTGTAAACAATCAAAGGAACATGTCGACAATGGCTGAGTAACCAGCAGTTTTCAGATAAGACAAATGAATTTTTTGAGATATAAATTGTGAGAAAACTCTTTGCATCCATCTTAGGATCTGATGGGGTCTCTGGTCAGCATAGCCGAGGTCCTTGGTTAAGGGTCTCTAAGCAACAGGTAGAAGTGGCCCATCTTCCCAGTCTCTGCAGGGCCAGGTTCAGACAATGCAATAAGGCTTTCTCCAGTTCCCACAACTGAATAATGTCTTCTCAAAAGACAGAAATTGCACTAGACCCATAATTGAATAGAAGGATAACTGAATTGGCTTCAGAATTGAGTCACAAGATTAAGTCAATGTGGTTCATTCCATTCCCACAATTCATCACTTGTCTGCTCAATTCCCTCAATTTCCTCGCTTCTACTGTCTCTTCTGGTGCCAGTCAGTGATTCCTTAGACCTTCCAAGGCCTCAGTTTTCTCATTTGGGTTCCTTCAAATTTTAGTTAAATTCTAACATATAAGAAGCCTTTCCAAATACCCCTTAATGCTGGTGGTTTCCCTCTGTGCTGATCTCCAGTTTATCCTGTCTATATCATGCATATACATAATTGTTTTCATGTTGTTTCCCATTAGACAATGAGCTTCTTGAGAGGAGGGGTGATTTTTTGCCTTTATTTGTATCCCTAGCAATAACACAATTTGGCACATAGTAGATCCTTAATAAATTCTTGTTGTCTTCACCTGAATAGATGGAACTGGGGCAGGCAGGAAGGAAGGAAGGAAAGAAGGAAGGAAGGAAAAGAGAAGAAGGAAAGGAAGAGAGAGAGAGAAAAGGAGGAAGGAAGAAAGAAGGAAGGAAGGAGGGGAGGGAGATAGAAAGGAAAGAAATATAAAGAAAAAGGGGGGAAAGAAGAAAGAGAAACTAGAAGGGGAAGGGAGAGATGAAGGAAGGAAAGAAAGACAGAAAAAATTTCCCCTGCTCTCAAGGATCTTAATGTTGGAGACTAAAGATTCTGGAATTAGAAAGTAAGGTAAAGCAGAACAGGTACCAAGAAATAGAGAGGGAAGTAGGTAGGATTTTTTTTTTCTCTTCAACTTGTCTGGTAATGCCTGAGCTGTTTGTTAGCTGTTAGCAGAGTAATTGGCAGGCAACCTGGTCCCATTCTCAGGAATCAGTTGAACGGTGATTACATTTGCAAGGAAATTACGAGTTGATATGACAACAAATGCAACGACTATTTTGCAGTTGGTTTGGTTTGTGTCGTCCCTGTAATCAAGGGCGCAGCCGGATTACAGCTCCTTATTGCCATCAGCTCAATCATGAAGGATGGAGGAGCAGGGCGAAGAGGAGGCTTCCAGAGAATTAAGGGAAATTCATTCCATCTTTAGCCCCCATGTAAACATTTCTGGTGAAATGAATTTGTTAAGGAGGGAGTAATATTTAAAAGAAAAAAAAACCCACAAAAAAACCAGAACACATTTGTATCTACAAAAGCCTCAGTGCATTGACCACATTTCATAGAATTCACATGGTTCTTGAGAAGAACAATAGCACAGAGATTTGCCCCGAGATTAGTGTTGTAGATGGAAAGGGAAGAGCCTTTGCCTTGAAGACCACACCTCTCAGGATAAAACGGGAAATCTCCTTTCCCAACACCCTTCTTATAAATCCTTAGCTCAAAAAGGCCAGGTGGCATTTTGCCAAAAAAAGAAGGCCATCAAATATTTATACAATAACGGGGCAAATGGCTTTTGGTACACAGTAGGGAAGCATCTTTACCTTAATAAAAAATGCAGTGATAATGGAACGTTTTCTGTAGATGGCGGGTGATGGAACATTTTCTGCTTTGAGTTTTCCTTCTTAAAGATATGCCTGCTTATGTAGTAGTATAAATAGAGGCCCATTATGGTGAGGTTGTCTCCATTGAGAAGGTAAGGAGGAAACAAGATGGAAGAGAGTGACCACAGGGGCCTCTTTTAAAGCCCAGCCAGCCTCTCTCTCTCAGTGGTTCATTGGCAGGTTTTGAAAGCTACTCTGAACTTCCTCAGTAGTTAGGAATTAGATAGGTGAATCAGCATTCTGGATTCAGAATCAGAATGTATGTTCTTAAGGGAGTAAATGGAAAACACACTCCACCCTTCCTTTCCTTCCAATCCCTTGTTCAGTTGTGCGTGTCTGACTCTTCATGACCCCATTTGGGGTTTTCTTGGCAGAGATACTGGTGGTTTGCCATTTCCTTCTCCAGCTCGTTTGATAGATGAGGAAACTGAGGCAGATTGGGTTATGTGACTTGCCTAGGGTGACACAGCTAGTAAGTGTCTTAGGCCGGATTTGAACCCACCAAGATGAGGCTTTCTGACTTTAGGCCTGGTGCTTTATCTACTGTTCCACCTAGCTGCCTTCCAGTCTCTTAGGACTGGCTATTTTGTGGGGGAGGGATTCTGTGACTGGAACTTGATGGCTTGTTCTGACCCTGACCATGCCCCTCCAACCCTCAAAAACCCTTTTATCTTGAGAAAGGATTATGTTCTAGGAGTGGGGAAATGATCTGCCCTAGGGGATGGAAGGCCATGTGAGTAAAAGCCTGTTTGGCCAGAATGGAGACTGAGAGAGGCATCTGTGTATAAAGAAGCTGGAAAGTTAGGTTGGAACCAGGTTGTTCTGGGATTTAAAAGTCTCAAAGAGGAATTTCTCTTTGATCCTAGAACCAATAGGCATCTACCTAAATTTAATGAGTAGAGAAGTGATATAGTCAGACCTGCCCTTAAGGGAGCTGTGTGAAAGATGGGTTGGAGGGGAGAGCCTGAGGCATAGAATTCAGTTAGGAGGCTATGATAGTCCATAGATGAGAAGTGATGAAGATCTGAATTAAGGGATGGGCTGTGTGTGGAGACCAGTCCAGTGCCAGTGACATTGTGCAGGGAGAAACAGCAGGATCTGGCAGCTGATGGGGTGTGTAGGCTGAAGGAGAATGAAGAGGCCAAGACAGTCAAGATTGAATCCTAGGAGACAAGGTTTGTAGAAAAATGGCAGTACCCTTGACAAAAAAGAGAAAGCATAGTTGAGTATGTTTGTGGGGAGATGGTCTTTGATGGGTTGACTTTGAGATGCCTATGGGACATCATTTGAAATTTCAGGTTGGCATCAGAAACTCAAGCAGCTTGAATCACCCTGACCTTCAGTGTTTCTGTAATTTTTCAAACCAGGAAGCAGGCATTAATATTTTTCCCCTAATAGAGTCTCTTGTGAACACATTCTCCCACACATATCTAACCAGCATTGTTATAATCCTATAACCAATATGTTCCATCTAAAGCATTGAAGGAGTTTGTACTGTCAATGTCTTTTTCAAGGGAATCATACAAAGTTCACCACTATAGCCATCATGGCATGTGAAGGCTGCTTCCCCCTTTTCTTTAGAAGGATCCTTGGCATTGTACTTGTATTAGCACACAGCATCATTAGACTTCTGCCATCCAGAAAAGGGACCTGGTTTTCTCAGGTCAGAAGGCTCTTGTCATATGGTCAGGCTAAAGAAGGGCTTTACTCTCCCTGGCCCCTGTGTGTCTGTGTTAATCAGAGTGCAATGTGGCAATGATTTATCTCTGGAGACCTTATATTTAGGGGAGTGCTAGACTACGATAAATATTCCCTGAGATTTCCCTGGATTTCTTTCAGCTCTCCAGGTTCTAAGGCCTCTAATCAGCCCTCTCTCACTGCCATTTTGGTCTACTGTGGCGAGTGGTGCATGAGTGATTTAGACTCAAATTGATAAATCCAGGATAGGTCTGTTTTCTCCTGAATCTAGGTCATCATCATTATCCTAACTAAATGTTTATTAAATACCTGCTGAGTACCTAACAATGTGCTTGGAAAGAGTATTCTGAGATGACCCTCCCGGATGCACAGAATTTGAGAGCTGGAAGGGCCCTCAGAGGCCAGCCAGCCTGACCCAGCCACCAAAGGAATCCTCACTCTGGCATATCCAAGTGGCCATCCAGACTCTCCCAGCAGGCCCCCTAGGACACGAAACCCACCCCCTCTGGAGGCCACCCATTCCACTTTCCTATAACTCTGATTATTAGGAAGTTTTCTAGTGACATTGTGTAGGGAGAAACAGCAGGATCTGGCAGCTGATGGGCTGTGTAGGCTGAAGGAGAATGAAGAGGCCAAGACAGTCAAGATTGAATCCTAGGAGACAAGGTTTGTAGAAAAATGGCAGTACCCTTGACAAAAAAGAGGAAGCATAGTTGAGTGTGTTTAAGTCTAGATTGGCCTTTTTGCAAGTTTCTTCCCATTGCGTTCAGTTTTGTCCTATGGAAGCCACATGGCATGCACTGGAAAGCATGAAGTCAGGACGACCCGAGTTCAAATTTGACCTCAGACACTTACTAGCTTTGTGACCCTGGGCAACACTTCACTTTTGTCTGCCTCATCCATGAAATGGGGATAATAACAGCGCTTGCCTCCCAGAGTTGTTGTAAGGCTTAGAAGAGACAATGTGAAAGTGCATAGTGCCCATCACATAGTAGGGACTCAGTAAATGCACCCTTCCCTCTTACCTTCTCTATGGGGCCAAACAAAATATGAGCCTATGCCTTCATCCAAAGGCTGGAGAGAGCCCTGATTCCTCCAACAGCTGGGGATCCAGCTGCCCCCCTCTCTGTGTATGGTAGATGAACTCAGAATGTTGGGTGGTGGATTTTTTTTTACATTTCAAAATAAAATAAAAATCATTCCTAGCTCACGGGCCATACAAAAATAGCTCATTGGGGAAGATTTGACCCCCAGGTTATAGTTTGCCAACCTTTGGTTCACAGGATAGGAAGAATCCCCAAGCCTTGGTTACTAATTGATTATGGGGATTAAGTGGGATGGAAATTGTGTGAGGGTAAGTCTGAGGTAGCAAACCTTTGTGACTGGGAGGACGGTGACAGATGTAGGGAGGTTTGGGAGAAGCATCAGTTTAGGGGGAAGGGGAACGAATTCTGTTTTGGACACGTTGAGGCCGAGATGCCTTCCAGATGGAGAGGTCCGGTAGGCAGGTGATGGTGACCAGGAGAGAGATAAAGGCCAAGTATCAAGAATGTGGGAGTCATCTTTGTAGAGATGGTCGTGTGGGAGCTGATGGGAACCCTGAGAAAGGATAGAGAGAGAAGAGAGGAGAGGAGGAGCATCCAGGACAGAGCCTCAGATACACCCATGCATGGGAGGAGGACAAGAAGGGAGGAAATGAGGAAAGCTAGGAGGAGAATCCGAGCAGAGCAGGTCACAAAAATCCAGGGAGGAAGGAATAAACTGCACTTCACAGAGTGCAGTAGGTGCTTAATAACTGTTGACTTGAATCTCCATGGCCAAAGCAATCATTCCCTACTGGTCAGCTCTCTGCTGGTGAGTCTCTGACATTTAGCTCCTCCCAGAATGCAGGTGTCAGAGACGTCTCAGTCCCCTCCTCACCTCTTTGCTCCTGGGTAGGAGTCCCCTCTGCTCTCCTCTGAGAACTCAGGGTCACCCCCTCATCCCAGTGAAGCACCAGGTGGGCCTTCAGTGGAAAAAGAAATTATGATGAGAAAACAAACCAGCTCTTTTGTTCTAGAGGTAATTTAAAATGAGAGGCAGTATGGAGGAGTAGACGGAAAGAGGGCTGGCCTCAGAATCAGCAGAACCCAATTGCAAGCCCTGCTTCTGGCAAAAATGTGGTTTAACCCTGGACAGGTAGTTCTGAACCAGTCAGTGCCTTGGGCAGTTTTCTGAGACTGTCATCTGCAGCTTAGGGATGGGTCTGCTTTGGCAGAGGGAGTTTTCTTCCTGGAACCCCTTACATCAGTGAAGTCACAGGTCTAGAGGCACTTGAGTTTACTCAGCTCTAACAAGGAGAGGTTGAGAGAGCTGGCCCCTTTCAGCACACGATATGTGGTCCTATGAAGTTTGGTAACCAAGATAACCAAGCCATGGCAGAAGGTACTAAGTCTGATAAGAGAGAAAAGTATTTATGGAAGGAAGGAGAGAAAGAGCATTCCCAGGAATTCCCATGGAAGGAAACAATGCCTTTTATTTGGGTCTTAGAGAATGGCTGAAATTTGATTGATGGAAATTAAGGAAGGATGCTCTAGGAAGAAAGAATTATGTGAGCAGAGGGGAGAAAGCATGAGAAATATGTGGGGAGTGATGGATCACCTACTTAGACTAGCATATGAAGAGTCTGCAGGGGGGATAGTGCGGAATAAAGCTGGGAACACTCAGGCAGCAGGCATGTCTTAAACTCTGTGTGCTAGCTGCTGTGTTAAGGACTGGGGATCAGTCTGCCCTCAGCCAGCTCACATTTTAATGGGGAAGATGGTGTGCAAATTACTGGGTCTACATAGGATCTATGCCACGGAAATAGAAGGTCATTTTAGAGGGAAGGATTGGAAGGGGAGGGGAGCAGCTCCTAGAAAGGCTTCTGAAGGACATGGAATTTGGATTGTCTCAGAGAAAGTCAGAGAAACCAGGAGGCAGAGGTGAGAAGGAGGAATGCTAAGGTTTCCATGCTTTGAAACAAGAACTGCTATAAATATTTTTGTACTTACAGTACTATAGGTACCTGTATTATTATAAATACCTGTAGGTACTTATAGTACTATAGGGACCTGCCTTTGATTTCTTTGATCTTTGATTTTAGTGGTATCATTGTATTAAAGGGTATACACAGTGTAGTTACTTTGGGGGATCTACGTCCAAATTGCTTCCCAGAATGACTATCTTAATTCATAGCTCCACCCACAAATAGGGAATTAATACACTTACTTTCCCAAAGCCCCACCAACATTTGTCTCATCTTTGGTTTGACTCCTCTTTGGCTGGCGTACTATTGAAGATTTTGGGGCAGGGAAATGATGTGGTCAGAGATTGAAAATACAATCTTAACTCTTCCTTCCATCCTACAGAATGCTTGGGGATCCATGGGATCACCTGATCAGGGCCACCTTCCCTCGGGGTCTCATTTGGAAGTAGGGGTTAAATTGGAAACCCCTTACAAATGCTTTGGACTGCAGAAAGCATTTGCACGAGGGACCTTTGGACTTCATTGTTGTCTGACCTTTCAGTAATACACTCATGGAATACAACACCTTAAGATCTTGGCATGGGGAAGCTTTATCTGTTTGCTTCCATGGCTACATTAGCCTGTCCCCTCCCCTTACTTCCTTCCCCCAGTATTGACACATGGGTGGGGGGCCTGTTTTGTTACATGTACCTCCAAAAACGTAGGCCTGTTTTGTTACATATACCTCCAAAAACGTAGGCCTGTTTTGTTACATGTACCTCCAAACAGGGGAGTGGGTGGAACCCCTCTCACCAAAGCCACATTTTTTAAAAAATGCTGTCTTTAAGCGGCTTGAGTTTTTCCCTGGTTGAGATTTTCCCCCCTGTACATCCTGAGGTTGTGCTCTGAGTAGGGAGGTAAGCACATGAAATCAAGTGGTGATTGCTAACAATGAAATTTTGGCTCATAAAATCAAGGATATTATTCAAAACTGCAAGATAAATTAGGCTCATTCATTCTGATGGGGCTAGACTCTATGGCAGTGTGTGCTTTCCTTAATTAACACGCTGAAAAGATGGTCTGATTGAGATTATTAATGGATGCAGTGAAATTTCTGCTGCTTACACGGCTTCTGCCATGCAGTTTACAGAAATACTTTTATTTTTTCCCCCTGCACAGATTCCTTACATGGCTTGACAGATGGAGTATTCATCTTTGAAGATGTTTCCACAGAAGAAAACAAAACCATACAGGGCTACGATGCCATTGTTGTAGAACAATGGACCGTCCTGGAAGTGAGTGTGTCATTTATGATTTCTCTTCTTTGTTTGTTTGTCCCTGGATTCTGTTATAGAATTTTCTAAAGCTCTTTTGGAAGCTCATCCTGTAGCTGTTTTTCAGCTGTTTTATTCATGTGCAAAAGCCTGGGTGTTGGTGGACCCTTGGACCAGCCCTTCCATCCATCTACACTCTTCCTTCTCACCTACCCCTTTGATGTTGATGGTCCTAAATTTACCCTTTCTGTATAAGAAAGCTATGTATGACTCCAACAGTCAAATCAGAAAACATCTATTAAGCACCAGTGATGTACCAGGGAGAGTAGCACAGTAGAAAGAGACAGCCTAGAAACCAAGAGTACCTGAGCTTGAGTCTTGACCTTTAATATGTACAGGTTGTGTGACCCTGGGCAAGACATTTAGCTTCTTAGGGCTCCAGACAACTCTGAAGGACTATAGGTTGCAGAAAAGTAGTTGATCTGCATTAGTAGAGGGAATTTCCTCACCCAGGAGTTACCTGTACCAATGAAATCTCAGTCTCTATGTGCCAGACACCGTGCCAGGCTCTGAAGTGACAAAGACAAAAATAAAACCACCCCTGCCCTCAAGGAGCTTACATTCTATCTTACATTCTGTGCTATGAGTAGGATTCTGCCTTTCTTGTTCTTCCTTTACACTTCCTGAACATTTAAGAACTTTTAATTTATAGATAAATTTATCCCATGAAAGGCAGTGGGATGAGTGAACAGAGAGCCAGCCAGAGTTAGGAAGACCCTGGCAATCCAGGGTCTGTGACTGTGGGTTAAAACCCCCAAACAACTCACATCCCTTTTACAGATATGGAAACTGGTGCTTAGAAAGGCAAAGAATCCCAGGGTCATACACTTAGTGAGGATCAGAAGAAGGTGAGGATGATGTAGGATTCTTCCTGTGCCCCATGCTGCACCTAGTCCAGAGTCTCAGCATTCACAGGATGAATGAGTTGGTGGCGTTAGACACGCTAGACGCAGCGGAGCATGGGCGTTGGAAAATTTTTCCCATTTTGGTGGCTGCTGGTAGAGAAATCACACGAAGCCCCCTCCCCTGTGAGATTGGAAGTGGAAGATGTATGTATAAACATCTCTGCTGCTCTGCAAGGAAGCCTCTCTAATTTTAGAAGCGCACTAGAGTTTTTAAGACCTAGAAGTGATAAACCAGTGATAAACCTAGCATCTGGTGTGTTTCCATGGGAAAGGAGAAGATGCCTGTCCTAGGAAAGGCATAAAACCAGGCCCCAGGCCAGCAGCTGGGGATGGTTCTGTGCCAGAATGCACCAGTAAGTCACCAAAGGAGCCCGGGGGGCACCACACAATTAGAAAGGCTCAAGTGACCATCGTGACCATTCAGAACAATGAGAGCTTAATTTTCCTGCATCTCCCCTTGAAATGAGAGGCCGATACAGGCAGTGGTACATAGTGGAAAGAGACCTGGACCAGTACCAGTGGCTTGGGCTGTTGTGTCAGACACTTACCTGCCCTCGGCCTTAGCTTCCTCACCTGTAAGATGAGTACAAGGGAAAAGCTAATCGTGATTATAGCAACAGCTAGCATTTATTTATGGAGCACTTTAAGGTGGCAGAGTGCTTTGCGGATATTTTCTCATTTGAGCCTCAGAACAATCCTAGAAGGTAGGTGCTATAATGATCCCCTTTTTACAGTTGAGGAAACTGAGGCAGGGGACAGTTCTGTGCCCAAAGCTGCGCAGTCAGTGTCTGAGCCCAGAGCTTTGTGTATCGATGTTGGGATTCATGTGATTATAAATGGTTGCAAAACAAGTTTGATTGATGTTTAATAGTCACTTTATGATTAATGGTATGTTTTAAAGCTGTAGCTCTTGGCAGTCCTAGCGTTACCAGGTTGTTTTGGGGGAAATGTATAAAAATGAGGGCAGCTGGGTGGAGCTCTGGGCCTAGAGCCAGGAAGACCTGAGTTCAAATCCAGCCTTAGACATTTACTAGCAGTATAATCCTGGACAAATCCTTAACCCTGTTTGCCTCAGTTTCCTCATCTGTAAAATGGGGACTAGATGACTTAGTGGATAGATGCCTGGAGTCAGGAAGACCTGAGTTCAAATCTGGTCTTAGACACTTGCTAGTTGGGTGACCCTGGGCAGGTCACTTAACCCTGCTTGCCCCAGTTTTCTCATCTGTAAAATGAGCTGGAGAAGGAAATGGCAAATCTTTCCCATATCTCTGCCAAGAAAACCCCAACTGGGGTCATGGGGAATCAGACATGACTGAAAGTACTGAGCAAGCACAGTAGCGTCCACCTCCCATAGTTGTTGTGAGATTCAGATGAAATGATAATTATAGAGCTCTCAGCCCAGTGTCTGGCACATGGCAAGCCCTCTGGAAATGTCAGTTATTACTAAATTAGTTGTCTTATTAGACTGCATGCTTCATGAGGACAGGGATCATGTCTCACTGAAACGTTTTCTCTTCCCTCAAATCAAAGACAGCATAAAATAGGTACTTAATAAGTGTATGATTGAATGGATTCTAGAATCAGCTGGTATAAGTTTTGGAGGCAGGGATGATTCGTTGAATGTGGATGCCTGGTGACGCTTTTGTTCAACTCCAAAGCCTTGTTTAATGTCACCTGAGGGAGATGCTTGAGCCCAGTGCCAAGTTGAGAAATTGGGAAGGTGAAGGAAAGGGTGGATAAAGGGTTCTTGGCTTTGAGGACCCCATTAAAAATCAATGATACTAGGGGTGACTAGGTGGCTCAGTGAATAGAGCACTGGCTCTGGAGTCAGGAGTAACCTGAGTTCAAATCTGGCCTCAGACACTTGACACACCTACTAGCCATGTGACTTTGGGCAAGTCATTTAACCCCAATTTCCCTCCAAAAAGAAAAAAAAATTATTTGTACCACTGACTTCATCTATTAAAGCAAAACCAAACCTGTTGTTTTCTTGAGCTTTGTCAGCTGTCCTAGGATCCAACTAGAGGAGGCCATCCCTTCCTTTATTCCCCATGGTAGCTGTTCCTTCCTCCTCCTTCTCTTCCTCCTCCTTTTTTTCCTCTCCCTCTCCTTCTTCCTCTTCCTCTTCTTCCTCCTTCTCTTCCTCTTTCTCTTCCTCCTCCTCTTCCTCTTCTTCCTCTTCCTCCTCCTCCTCTTCTACCTCCTTTTCCTCTTCCTCTTCTTCCTGTGCAACTCTTCACCTCATTCTCAAGAATCTACCTACCTGGAGACCTTGTCCTTGTGGTATTTCCCAGGAAGCCAGTAAGTCACTCGAATCCTTCTTGGCCTGGCCCTGTTCTGTTGTCTCCAGGCCATCATAAGATAAGTGCGATGATGCCCAAGTGTGTAAGGCTAGGTGGAGAGCCCACATGCGAGAGCATTTGGCCCAGCCAGACCTGTGGGTATACATTCCGAGCTGCCTGAAGATAAAACCTAAGGCTTTACTTAGCCATTAGGAAAGAGCTTGGCAGTTTGCTGAAGGCTTGATGACCTCAGCTGGCAATCCCTTAAAAGTATAGTGTAGGGGCAGTTCTCCCCAGGTCCTCTCTGTTTCTCTCTGTGGCTTCATGTCTTTGAACGAAAACCTGCTCCTCCACATCCTCTGTCTGCCTTTCACACTCAGCTGCCGTCTCCTAATGGGGATGAGGATACCCTGTCTCTGCTGAGGATCTGTGATCTCCTTCAGGACTGAGGCAGTTTTTACACTGCCCACACCTGTGCATCTAATGAGACACTCATTCTTTCCACTAGTTAGATTTTTTTTGGGGGGGAACATATGTCAAGAGTTTGAAATGTGCATCCGGTTGTCATAGGAATGTGTTATCTAGAGAATAGGTTTTGTGGTTAAAGCATTGGAGGGCATAGGGGAGGGAAACTTCTGAAAACCCAGAAATTGGGATTTTATAAAGCGGTCTGGTTTTGGCAGAGACTCTGCCTGGCTTCCCTGTGTTTTAAACTTTTGGCCTGTTAGGAAGGTTCAGAGCTGGAAAAATTCCCAAGATCGTAGGGTACTGGAGCTGGGAGACACCTTAGCTGTCCTTGTGAGGACACTCTGCCTGAAGACCTCTTAGGAGGGGGACCTCACCAGCTCTCTAGGAAGGTCGCTGCACTTTGGGAGGGCTTGGATTTTTAGGAAGTTCACCCTAACAGCAAGCCTAGTTCTGGGGCTTTGCAGTTTCCTCCCATTGTTCTTGGTTCTGCTATGTGGGGCCAAACAGAATGAATCTTATGCTCTTTGGGGTGACTTTCAGCCCCTTAAGTACTTGAAGACAGCTCCATGCCCCTCGAAAGGCCTTCTCTTCAACAGCCTGAAGATTTCCACCCGTCACTGAACAGATAAGGAAACTGAGTTGCAGGGAGAGGGAATAACTTGTCAAGGGTAACAGATATAAGCAGTGTCCAAACTGGACTTAAACCCAACTCTTCCAGTCGTAATACTCTTTCCACACTTTTAATTTTACTGTTGTTAATTCAGTTTTGTTTGTGTCTGACTCATCATGACCCCATTTGGGGTTTTCTTGGCAAAGATATTGAAGTGGTTTGTCACTTCCTTCCCCAGCTCATTTTTCATGTGAGGAAACTAAAGCAAACAGGGTTAAGTGACTTGCTCAGGGTCATACAACTAGTAAGTAGCTGAGGTGATGTTTGAATTCTGGTCTTTCCAGACTCCAGACCCATCACTCTGTGCACTAGGGCGCCACCTAACTGCCTGTATACTCTTAATACTCACTATGTAATATGCTTTCCTCTGCCTCTATTTCCACTTCTTTTAGTTGGGTGACCCTACTATGGAAAACCTCACAAGAAACTATGACTTTTGCTGACCTTTCACAGGGAACCTTGGAAATAAAATGGGCGTTAAACGCCTTCTCATAGAGTTTGCTTTTATGAAAGTGCTTACTTTTAAGATTTTACTTGATATTTAATATTTAACTTTTTATTCTTGGCTGGGATTGGTATTTGCTGTTGCTTGGATTCATAGAGCGTCAGACTTAGAAGGAACTTAGGGATTATCTCGCCCAACCCCCATTTTAGAGATGGGGAAACTGAGGCCAAAGAGATCAGGTGACTTGCTGTGGGTGGCCCAGCAGTGATCTGCAGCAGGGGAGGGGGCAGTGGCATTTTTCTGATTTTCAGGGTGATAACAATAAAGACTTCAGTGAACAGACCTTCAGCATATCCTCTTCCCTTAAGTTGTCTGGAGCATTCTCAATTCTTGCAGAGTCAAAAAAGGAGTGAAAGCAGAGGACCCCCCCACCCCAGATGAGAACATCCCCTGAACGAAGGCCTCTGCTGGCTGGGTTCACCGGATGGCCCCCGCTCTTGGATTTACTTTCTGTTGTCCCAACAAAACAGGTGGGAAGTCCAGGGCCTCCCCTTCTCTGGCAGTATCCCTTCCCCTTCTCTCTACTGCAGCACAGCATACACACTCTCCAGAGATCAGGGAGGAAGTGACCAGGTCCATCCCCTTTGCATTCAGGATGAAACTGCTTTCCCAGCAACCACTGACCTCCCTGACTCAGCCTGTCTCCCTGCCCGTAGGAAGCGCCTGACTCACCTTTCTCCCAAGAATGCCCTTCCTGTTTCCTCTCTGCCTCATCCCTCCTGCTCTCACTGGTCCCTTCTGACAGCCCCTTCCCCTTTGCATGGACCCGTCCTGGCTTCCTGTGTGGTCCCTTTGTCCTCTGCAGTGGCACTAAAAAACCCCCAAGTGCCTTCTTTTCTCTGCTGGACTGTCCTTCCTTCCCAAGGCACACACCACACCATTTCGTGGTCTTCTCAGTATCACCCCAAGATGTAAGCTCTTGGACTACTAGATCTGTACCTAGATGGGGCCTCTGGTCTGACCCTGGGGAGAGTTAAGTGACTTGTTGCAGGACCCCGAGTCATAGCTCTAGAGCTCCAGGGACCTGCGGGGCCTCTGGTCTGACCCCTCCATTTTACAGATCAGGAAACTCTAGCCAAATTCATAACTTGCCTGACATCCAACAGAGAAGAGAGTGAGGGCTGGTAGGATGTGAAACCAGCTTTTCCCAACCCCAAATCCATCCCTGTATTATTTGTCACTAATATTATTATTATTATTGGGATGGGGAGAGGACAGCATCAGGTGGACAGAAAAAATAATCCTACTTTTTTCTCAGTGGTCAGGCAAGAAGGCAAATGACGATAGGAGGTGTAGAAGGGGCCACTTGGGATTGGTAAATGGAGTGAAATGTTTACCAGCAGGTCATTCATGATGCCATTTGAACCCTGGCAGGGTCACTGGATTTTTCTTTTCTTTATATGTTTTCCTTGAGTTTATAGACCAGAGGGAGAACATGAAGGATAAACCATTGGGAATGGAAAAATGTATCCAGAGATTGTTTTTCTTTTCTTGTTTATGCAAGATGTGAATTCGTGACTTATTTGGAGTCTTTTTAATTAGTTAAATAAAAGCAACAAGGGTCCCATGATTGTCCTGAAAATGTTTATAGCTAAAGTTGTTCCTTGGTGCGTCAGGGAATGCCTTCCGCTGCTGCATACCAGCTCTTAACAGCTTTCCACTGATATATTTATATTTTCTGGACTGAGACAGAGACTGGTGAATGTTCCTATCATTGCCTAGCTGAACCCAGGTCTCATAATTCCTCTTGTTTTCTTTTTTTTACTGATTTCCTTTTTTTCCTTCATTATTTGAGTGTTATCTTTTCATAATATCATGGTTTTTCTTTGGGTTTCCCATTGCTTTCTGGTAACTTTTCCATTTCTCATGAGAATTCTGGACAATATTCTTTTCTTCAGCATTTCTTTGATGATTTTTTTTTTTTGAGAGGATTCATGCAGAGACAGGGTACTTTGCAAAATTCTCACCTTCCCAGACATCTTATGCTTCTAAGTTTTCCCAAGTATTTTTCCATATCCATTCTCTCATTTCATCTACACTGGTTTTTTTTTTTTTGAGGTAGAGTATATATTACCCTATTAAACAGATGAAAAAACAGAAGCACAAAGTAGAAAGATGGCATGCTTAAGTTTACAAAGCCAGTTAATGGCAGACCTTGAAAAGCCAGGCAGAAGGATTTGGATGTGGATGTAGTAGGCATCAGAGAGTCCAGTAGGTTTTTAAGGAGGGGAGTAATTTAGATAATGTGTCTGATCATGGCACATGCATAGGACCCAGGCAGAGAGTTCTGATTCAAGGAGAACAGCAAGCTGGTCCAGTGATCCCAGTATGAAGTGAGGAGGGCCTCCCCTGGAGCAGTGGAGGCAAGAATGGAAAGGGAGGAGAAAACCAGAGAGATGTTTTGACAGATTAGTCAGAGGGGATGACAGATTGGGGAGGGGACAGGGATTATCAGAGTAAAACTGTTAACCTTGGCTTCCCTCTGCCCATGTCAGCAAAGCCACAGGGGACACAGTTATATCCACATGTGCCCTGGGTGAGTTACAGCCACAAGTTGGCTCGACTTCTGAAAAGTCACCAGTTAGGGAAATATTTACAGAGTCCCCCTTACAAACTCGATTAATAAAGCAAAGTTGGACAGAGGCATTCATTCTTTTTCAACTCAAGAGAAACAGTGTAGGCATTAAAATGAATGCCCTCCATGGATCCTTTTAGCACCCCTCAGTAATTTTATTTTGTTTTCAAGCCTCCCGAGGGGTGATGAAAGGCCACAAATCAAGAGTGAGATTTTAAGGGGGATGAGTAGAATGAGACCATTGTGCCCTGTTACAAAGTTGAGCGTGTATTCACAGATATAGACTGTCTAATCCAATCCCCACATTTTATCCACAAAGCATCTGAAACCCAAGGTGGTTAAGTGACTTGGCTAAAGTCATCTAAGTAGACTGTATCAAGGGCAAGATTTGAGCTCAGGTCCTCTGACTCAAGAGCTGGTGCTTTTTCCTCTACCAAGAGGAGTGTGAAAATCTCCTTGCATGAGAGGGGATGGGGGTAGGAGTTTAGTCCTCTAGACCTCCAGAAAGTTTCCTTTGCTTCCTTTTAATAAAATTATTAGGCAACAGATTTTTTTTTTTAAGCAATTGGGGTTAAGTAACTTGCTCAAGGTTACACGGCTAGTCATTGTTTATGTGTGGGTGCTCATTTTCTGAGGCCGGATTTGATCTTCGGTCATCCCAACTCTGAGGCCAGCGCTCTTACTTACTGCGCCACCTAGCCGCCCCTTTAGGGCAATTGGGGTTAAGTAACTTGCCCAAGGTCACATGGCTAGGTTTTTGTTTGTGTGGATTAAGTGTCTGAGGCCGGATCCGAACTCAGGTCCTTCTGACTCCAGGGCCGGCGCTCTACTCACTGCGCCACCTAGCCGCCCCCAACAGATTTTTTTTAAAGTCTAATGATCATCATAGAGCTTGAATGTTATACTTTAGTTAGTAAACATTTATTAAGCACCTACTATGTTCCAAGAATTATTCTAAGCACACAAACAAGGAAAAGAAAGAGTCCCTGCCGTCATGGAGCTCACCATCTAATAAAGACAACACATAAAAGGAAGCTAAACGTGGTGGTGGTAGGGGGAGATATTGCAGTAGAAGGTACCAGGGAGTATGGCACATGATGGAGTCTAGTCCAAGGAGCACAGATGGTGGGAAATGAAGAGGAGCCCTCCTTAGATGGAGGAGTGGGGAGGCCTCCTGAGCACTGCCCTCCAGTGAGAGGCTGTCCAGGGTACTGATAAGGCTGAAATACCAGAGCTGATACTTTTCACATGGGATGAGCTTCTGGGGGCCGTGATCCTGGTGGAGTCCAGGCCAAGGAGTGTGGCTGGTTTTCCATTGTATTTCAGAGGGAGGGTATTCTCCACAATAAGCCTTCTGAACTCTGTTCCTAATCTTCCTTAACTTACAAAATAATCTCACTGAAAATAATGTGGCAAATATACCAGAATAATGAAAAAAAGCTTTTCAAATGTATAGAAAGTGCACAGTAATTATGTGAAATGGGGATAAGATGAAATATTTAGAAGAATTGAAGATATCTTGTTAAGTATTTATCCATAGCCAACATTTGAGGATTCATAAATTGACCATATTGGGTAAAATTTTCATAGGAGTGAAAGAAAAAGCATTTATTAGGGACTTACTTCATACCACCCCTGTGCTAAATGCTGAGAGTACAAATACCAAAAGCAGAGATAGTCCCTGCCCTCAGGGAGCTTATGTTCTAATGGGGGAGACCATGAAAAAGGAAAACCAAATGAAAAGGAAGTCTGTGGATAGAATTCTGCACTAGGACCCTTTGCCCCATTTGTAACTGGGTATTTTAGCATCTTCGGGACTTCTTAAACTGTGGGTGGCGACCCTCTGCTGACTGTCATTTCCCAGCATCCCATAGCTAGATCAGAGTGATGCTTCCATGAGCCCTCCAGCTGTTTTTTGTCCCTCCTAGCTTGTAGTCACCCCCTTTCTGGGCAGCAGCTAACCTGTGTTGTCCCTCAGCATTTATGAAGTGCCTTCTGTATACCAAAGCATTGTGCTAAGTGCGTGTCATTCCCTTTCCTAATAATGTTGTCCCCAGGGGCATCAGACAGTAGTTGTCATGCCCTGCTCCTGTGCCAGAAGATGGACTCCATTCTTCTGACTCTTGGAGAATTAAGTCACAAATGAGATGCCACCCTGTGTTTGTGGAAGGAAATGGCTCACCTGAGAGTTGTGTGTGCTTGTTTTTATATCATGGGCCAGACTAAGAATAACAGAGTTTGTCGGGGGCTTTGGGGGGTGAGGGCTGTGGTTGAGAAAGGGCAGATCTGGTCAAGAACAAAATTGTGACAGTAACTGGCAGCCAAATGTTTTAGGTGTTGTTAGAGCTAAGAGAATATTTCCCAAATATGGATCCCAAAGCACCCAAGGAAAGGATGGTATCTGACATGGGGAAAATTCAGAGATGGAAAAGCCTTAACACTAGACCATGAGCCTTACACACCTCCCTGCCAGGAAGAGAAAGTGAGGGCAGGACCATCCCCCACTGCCGGCCCTGGGTACCCCGAAAGGGGCTCTTGCCACTGACTTCCTTGGCAAAGAGGAAACGTTGGCTCTTACATCTGACACTCTCTGCTGACCTACATTTAGTGTCTTCTACCTGCTCAAAGGATCTGTCTGTGATGTATCTGTCTACGTTCCCCTCTTCCTCCACCCCTTAAAAAATATAATTTCCTTGAGGGCTGGCATATTTCAGGTTTTGCCCTTGGATTCCCAGTGTCCAGCCATGTCTGGTATGTTGTAAAAGGATGTCTTCCTGTGGGGTCTGCCCAGAACTTTATAAATGTCTTCATCTAACACCTCTTCCCCCATGAACACACTCCATCTAGTTTATGGTTAAGTTTTTTTTGTTTTGTTTTGTTTTGTTTTACGGTTAGGTTTTAATTGGACCTATGATGAGTATCAATTTTTAGTGTTCCCTAGTTCCCTTTTAATGGGATCTCATTTTAGGAGTTTGGCCAGCATTCAGGGCCAGCCTTTGCTCAGACCAGTACGGAGTGGTTGGTTATCAGTATACCTAGAATATGGAACATAGGTTTACATCTAACCCAGTTTCCTCAGTTTAAGGATGAGAAAACAGGCAAAAAGGTTAAATGATTGAAATCACACTGGTCATGGTGGTGGTGGTGGTGGTTGTTTGAGTGGTGATGATGGTAGTAGTAATACTAGTAGTAACTAGTATTTATGTAGTGATTTAAGATTTTCAAAGTACTTAGCAAACATTATATTATTTAGTCCTAACAGCCCTAGGAGGTAGTCGCTATTATCCCTATTTTATAAGAGAAAATTGAAGCATATGAAGGTTAGGCTGTCTAGGGTCACACAGGTATATGAGGTGAGATTTGAACTCGGGTGTTCCTTACCCCAGGTCTAGCCCCAGAGGCAGCAAGGTGGCCCAGTGGATAGAGCCCTAGACCTGGGTGCAGCCGGCCTTAGACACTAGCTGTGTAAATCACTTGATCTCTGTCTGCCTTAGTTTCCTTATCTATAAAATGGGAACAATAGCAGCACGTACCTGCCAGGTGTGTTGTGAGATTATGTTTGTAAAGTGCTTAGCACAGCTCCTTGCACACAGTAGGTGCTGTATAAATGCTTATTTCCTTCTTCCTTCTAGTACTCTGTCTGCTGGGCCACCTAGCTGCCCAGGCAGCAGTTAGAGGCAGATTTTTGAACCCCAGATGACCTTAAGCAATGATCTTCTTGTACATTATTGATTTCCACATGACTTGCCTTTTCCTCCTTCTAACTATTATATTACACAGATGGTGAAGGCGCTGTGATTTCATTGTCAGGGAGGCCTCCCCTTGTGGAGGGAGCTCCGTCAATACAGCCTCAGTCTATGATGATGGATGGATGGATGGATGGATGGACAGATGGATGGATAGACAGATGGATGGGCAGAGAGATGGATGGATGGATGGACAGATGGAGAGATGGATGGATGGATGGACAGATGGAGAGATGGATGGATGAAGAGATGGATAGGGATGGATGGATGGGATAGATGGATAGATAGGTAGATAAGATAACTAGATTAAGAATTCCGAGGGAGACCCATCGAGATGAAAGGATTTGCCTGTGGTTGTTTAGCTCTTACGTGTCACAGGCAGGATTTGAATCTGGGTCTTCCAGCCTCTAATCTTAACCCTGTCCCCATCAGGCTGTAGTGTTCCTGCTGTGGGAAGAGTGCTTTAACAGCTCTTTCCCTTTCCAAGTAGGAGGAAACAAGGTTTAAAATGAACAAATAATTGCCCAATGAAAACATGCCCCCTCTCTTTTTAATTCTAGGTCAAGAGATTGTTTTGTAACTAAAATAAATAAATAAATCTATCCACACAAAGTATTTTTTTCCTCTTACTTATCAAGGCAAATGAGAGGGACTTGGCTTGGCATTTGATGGAGAAAATGTTGCTTGTTTAATTGTTATCAAACAAGGCAGCTTCCAAAGCCTAACTGAGAGAGCAGACTGGGCTTGGGTGTGTGTGTGTGTGTGTGTGTGTGTGTGTGTGTGTGTGTGTGTGTGTGTGTGTGTGTGTGTGTGTGTGTGTGTGTGTGTGTGTGTCTAACATGTCAGTTTTCAGAGGGTGTCGGCCTTGCAGCTATCACGGTATGTGGTCCTGCCAAACAACAGACAGGATGTAATCACTGGGGGTTGGTTAACGGTTTTAATGCAGGGGAGAGTAGCAGCACATCCTCCTTGCAAATGGACAGTAAAATCTCTTCCTCTCCCCCCCAAAAAATGCCTCTGCCTGCCCTCTCAACACTCAAGATGTCAGGTCACATTATTTCCTCTTTAATCTGGGCGTTTGGACATTCAGACTTCACTGGAAGGTTTCCGTCCGTTCTGCCTGGGTGAGCAGTTGTGGGCAGGCATCTCTGATAGTAGATAACTGGAAGGTGTTGGGCTGCTCCCTCCCCGTCATCCACCCTCTCAGCACCCACCACCTCCCCTTCCCCCACCTCAGAGAAGGACAAGGCTAATTGGCCTTTCCTAGAGGTCGGTAGGTTGTTCTCTGATGGACGGAGACTCCGAGACTCTCTTTCCCGAAAATTATGTCATATGAGGATGTTAACCTCCCTGAGGGCAGGGACTGTTTGTGGCACCAACCAGACCTGCACCTTGTCATACACATGGCATTGCCAGGGCCTGCCTCCCCTTTGGACCTCTGTTTCCTCATCTGTAAAGTGAGAGGGATGAGCTAAAGTCCTTCCAGCCATAGACCTGTGATCTTTTGATCTGTGCACTTGACCCAGGACACTTTTCTAAGAAGGGGCATTTTCCCCAGTGTGGATTTTATTTTATTTTTTAAATCTCTTGTTTCGGGTGTGTGCTGGTAGAGGTGGTCTACCCCCCAGCATGCCACCATAAATTAGAGCCGTGGGCCCCAGGTCTATGGTGAGGTCACAACTTGTCTGGCACAATTGAGACAGGAGGTGGTCACATCATCCCTGAGAATGGTAAAAATTAATGGCACGCACCCCACTGTTGTAAATAAATAGCTGTTGCATTATTTTCCCTTGTCCTGATGAGGCTGGGTGGTCCAGTGACTTAATTTTCACTTACGTTTTTGTGCTAGCAATCTGCGAGGACACTTGGCCCTGCCAGAAATGTTATTATGATAGTAACAATACTAAATTTATCCTACAGTTTATTCTTACTCCCCTGGGCACGGTGTCTACTCTGCAGGGTTTAAGATGGTCAAAATAGTTCTTAAGCATCGTAGGTAATAGATAACAGAGATACTTTACAGGCAGAACTGAACAGAACCTGGGGGGTTTTAGTCTCCTGGGTGTGTGAATAGAGCACGATTCCTTGAAGAAGCTTAGAACCTATGTGACTGTGCCTGAGGCCAGTGGCCTTCCCAAGGCTTTGAAGGCTCCTGCCAGCCAGATGTTGTGATTGAATGATTTCTGCACATACACTTTCAACTGTCCTGTCTCGGGCCTCCAGCACTTAGCGCCATGGAACCTGAACTCTGCAGAATAGATGGGAAATGTGAAGCATGTTACAGATGATCCCTGATTTTAACTCAGTTGTTGAATGGACACGTCCACGCGTGAGTGCCAGCCACCATCATCCTTTGTGTTCAACTGAAGAAGCAGAGATTTCCCAGGTCAGGCCCAGCACTGTTTCTACCCCAGATGTGGTGTCAGGGACTCCCATGGGTTCTGTTAGTATCCCTCTATACAGTTGATTCTCAAATCTATTCATCTATTTTCCCCAGCACATAGTAGGCACTTTAATAAATGATTCTTGCCTTCTTCCTCCACTACCCCACATCACCATTAAATGTTATACAAGCAAAACAGGGCTACAGAACAATGAAGCAGATTCTTTGTTTTCTGAGTATCCACTGTGTTGGCATAATTACATATCTGCTGGGGCTTCTTTCCAGGGGTATTGTGACTGAAAACAAAGAGGGATAAGACCCTCACGGGAGGACCACAGCATTGAATGCTCTTCTCCCTTGTGGTCTCTTACTTGCTCAGAGGGATACCTTGGGCTGGAAAGCACAGGGTGGGAACAGAGGTGTATTTTGCTGATCCTGCCCCCAGACATCTCTGCTCCTCCAACTGAAAGTGGAGATGATGGCCGGCACTCAGGTGTGCACTTGGCCTTTCAGCCACTGAGTTAGAATCAGGGATGGGCTGCAAGATTGCCTCAGGTGTTGTCAAATCTGTACATCAGTTTGATGGACAAAGGCTAAAAACAACTAATTCTAAACATGGGCTTGGGTTTGGGTTTTCTTTTTTTTGGATCCAAACCTTTGATTTCATTAATATAGGAAACCCGGGATGTGGAAAAGCCCTCTGCCTCTACAGATTAGTAGCTCATCTATAACTTAGAATCTTGGAAAGTTTCCTGAGGGTCTTGAAAAGTTAAGAGACTTCCTGCCCATGGTTATATAGCTGGTATGTCTCAGAAGCTGAATTTAAAGTCAGGTGCTCCTGACTCATGGGCCTGTCCTTAGTCAGTGAAGGGCTTCTTAAATTTCTTCTACCCCTGACCCCTTTTGGGCAGCCTTCCTTGGTGTTTCGTGGCCTGAGGGCATGCATGGTACAAAGTGCACATGCTTTGTGCTCAGAAGCAAGGCTGTAGTGAAGTTGCCCAATTCTGCATGGGCAAGGGCTGCCTGAAATACCTCCGATTCATTACACATTTAATCATAAATTAATTTTTGGTCGTTGCACATTCAGAAACCTTTTCCTGTTGCCATTTTTTGGTGGAGTCTCGCCCCACAGTTTAAGAAGTGCTGCCCCACGCCGTGGCACTATCTCATGTGTCCAGTAATAGCCTGAAAGCTGGAAGGGACCTCAGAGGCCATCTTGTCCAGCCCCCTCACTCTATACTTGAGGAAACTTGAAGCCCAGGGGTGTAGGTGACTTGTCCTTGGGCATATGAACATAAAGTCCTCAGAGGTGGGATTTGCCTTGTCCTCGGACTCCAAAACTCCCTTTCTACATGGTGCTCCCTTTCCTATCTCTATTGATGGAAACTTTCCCAACACAGAGAAAGTGTGTAGGAAGAATCTGAAAGGCAGCCAGAGAAGTTCTGTAAGAAGTATTTTGGGGGTGAAATGTCCCTCGTTAGGGTCATAGATTTAGAGCTGGAAGTTCGTTTAGGTCAGCCCCCATCTTACAGTTGAGACCCAGAGTGCCTTGCAGTTAGAAGGTGGCAGAGGCAGGATTTAAGCTCAGGACCTCTGGCTCCTGTTCCCACATTCTTTCCGCTGCACAGCACTGCACCCCTTGCTTTTTTCTCCTTGGCCTTCCTTCCTCATCAATGCTGTGTGACAAACATTGGCCTGTGACAAATAGCAGAAGTCATCAAAATACTCAGAAATGTCATCTGGGAAGGCACACGTGGTCAGGCCAGGGCTGTTATGCACCTCATTGCCCACATATCTCCTTTCTTCCTGTGTGCACCCACATACCTCCTTTCTCTCACTGAACAAGGACTTGTTGGTATCTTGAGGTCAGATGAAGAAGGCCAAGGCCAGTAGGGGAGCAGACTTACTACTTAAAGGCCTTGGCCTTCTGGGGCCCCTAATGTATTGCCAGGTTTTGTTGTGTGACTAATTAATATGTGCACTGTGTGTCTAGTAAGAGACCACCCTAATTAGCCAGGGAATTAATCTGGAATGTATCTGCCAAAATTTAAAGAGTCTTAAGATTTTGTCAGTGTAGGTACCTGCTCCATCAGCATGCACCCCAGCCTTGGAAAAGTCTCATGCTTTCTGGGCCTTATTTTCCTCCTCTGTAAAATGGACAGGGATTGGATTAGATTGTGGATCCTTACCTTTTGGTGTGTCATGGACCCCTTTGGCAGTCTGGGGAAGCCTATGGACCCCTTTTCAGTTTTTAAATACATAAAATGAAATAGGTAACATTGCAAAGAGAAGCTAGTTAATATATAGATATTATATAAGATATATATAATATAATATATATTATATTATTATCTTATATATTATATAAGATATAATATATAAGATATAGTCATCCTTTAAAAAATAGAAACCCACCAAATTGACCCCAGGCTAAGAATCCCTGGGGGAGCTCTGAGGCCCCTTCCAGCCAAAATCTGTGATCTTTGAACGCCTCTGTCACTATAAATGGTCTTTGAGAGCTTCTCAGGCCTTCAGAGTGCACCCCCAGGGTAGGCACTGCAGCCAGCCTGGTGGTTGGCCTCTCTGGACTCAGCTGGGCTGGCCCTGGCAGGACAGGCCTGCAGGTGATTGCTGAACCTGAACTAGCTCCATAAGCAATGCCAGAGCTTGTGTTGGCTTGGGCAGAGCCTCAGGGACCCAGGACTGTCTCATGCCATGATGAAATGAAGTGAAGTAACAATGGATAAGTCTTTGTTCCCATTGTAGCTGAAGTCCTAGAGAAAAGCATCTGCACCCAACACCTCCTTTCCTCTTAATCTCTTCTAAACCATCAATAATCTGACTTCCAGCCTGGTCCCCCATTCAGTGAAACTGCCTCTCCAAAGATACTAGTCATTTTTCAGTTGTCAACAGCAGTGGCCCTCCCTTCCACCCATTCTCCCTCCCTTTCTTCCTTCCTTCCTCCCTTCCTCTCTCCTTCCCTCTCTTCCTTCCTCCCTTCCTTCCTTCCTTCCTCCCTCCCTCCCTCCTTCCCTCTCTTCCTTCCTTCCTTCCTTTCTTCCTTCCTTCCTTTCTCCCTCCCTCCTTCCCTTCCTTCCTCTCTTCTTCTTCCCTTCCTTCCCTCCTTCCTTCCTTTCTCCCTCCCTTCCTTCCTTCCTCCCTCCCTTCTTCCCTTCTTCCTTCCTTCCTCCCTCCCTCTCTCCCTCCCTTCTTCCTTCCTTCCTCCCTCCCTTCTTCCTTCCCTCCTCCCTTCTTCCTTCCTCCCTCTCTCTCCCTTCCTTCCTCCCTCCCTCCCTTCCTTCCTCCCTCCTTCCTTCCCTTCCTCCCTTCCATCCTTCCTTCCTTTTCTTAGGCAGTCAGGGTTAAGTGACTTTCACACAGGGTCACACACCAGGGCTGGCGCTCTACCCACTGCACCACCCACCTAGGTGCCCCACAGTTTCCTCATCTGCAAAATGAGCTGGAGAGAAAATGGCAAACCACTCCAGTATCCTGCCAAGAAAACACCACGTGGGGTCACAGAGAGACAGACGCGACCGAAATAACTGAACAAGGAGACAAGACTTTCCTACCTGGCTGTCAGCTAGGTCCCCTTTTCTCCTCTGACACTGCTGCCATCTTGGTTGTGGCCTCCATCACCCAGGCCACTTAGACAGCCTTGGTCTCTCTTCACTCCCGTCTCTTCTCCCTTCACTCTCCTGCTGAACTGATTTTTGGAAGGTGTGGGTCTGGCTGTGTCACGTTCCCCTCCCTTCCCCTGCAGACTGCAGTGGCTCCCTGTTACCTCCAGAACCAAAAGTGAAGCCTTGTACTTGGCCCCTTGTGGTCACTCCTGTCCTCTGTTCTCTTCCCTTCCTCGCCCCACCATCAGGGATGCCGGCCTTCTTGCCTTTCTTCACAAACGACCCCCCAAATGCTCTCACCATCCCCAGATATGCAGCAGACTTGCTCTGCCTCTGTATAGATCCCACATGTTCTTCCTGTGTTGTCTCCCCATTAGAATATCAGCTTCTAGGGGGCAGGGCCTATTTTTCTGTTATTTAGCACAGTGCTCTGCATACAGTAGGTGTTTGATAAATGATTGTTGACTGAATGACTGGGAATGGAGATGGAGATCTTCCTAACAGTGATTATACCTCAAACCCAACCTGGCCTTCTTTATCAGGGCATATCCAGAATTAGCTCCCTCATCCAGATAACCAGGACCAGCCCCTAATCCTGTGACCTGCCCTAATCGCGTTCTCTTCATAAATAGCAGTAATTTTTTAGGAGGGGGGATCAGATCTGTGATTCTGCAGGAGTTTCTAGTCAGGAGATTGCATCTCCCAGTACAGATCAGCACATACGGTATCATTCATAGTCTTGCAGACTTGCCTGGGGCACTGAGATGTTGGAGAGCTAGCATATGTCAAAGATGAGTCCCCACCAGCACGACCTCACATGACGGAGAAGTCTTACCTAAATGCAAAGATAAGCCTCCCCCGTCTGCCACTGTGATCACCCTTACAAATAGCCCTTGGACCTGGGGACCCCAAGTGGGCCTCCCTCCCTTGCCCTGTAACCCCTCACCCAGGCACCTCTAGGCTTGCATTTGTCCACCTCTCCAGGATGGGAGAATTGAGGTCTCCTTAATTGCAATGGCTTCTAAAGAGCCTGGTATTTTGTGACAAACCACTTTTCTGTCAGGGGTTTTCAGGGCTTGAAACTTGGGTGGGAGACGGTAGATTCATCACCAGAGTGGCTTTATTAGAACTCCCTAAATGGGCCCATCTGCCTTTCATCGTTTGCCTTTGACTGGCTTGATGGCGCATCTCCCCAAGACATTCAAGCTACAAACACACATTCATACAACTCCAGAAGATGAATTGCCCTGATTTCATTTTGTCTCCTGAGTGTTTGGAGGGAAGAGAATGTTGCCCGACTGATCAATACCCTTTATGGAAGATCATTTTTCCACCAGTTCAAGAGGAGGGTTGTGCTTCCTGGTCATGCTTGGGGACGGCAGGAGAGGTTTCCTCTTGGGGCTGCCATGCTTTTGTTCTGGTATATATTTCACACGGCTCCAGAGTGATTACCTGACCGTGCTTCTTTCCTCAGTGAGAGACTCCTGCTGCCCCCAGGATTAAACATGAACACCTCGGTGTAGCTTGGAAACGCTTTCCCAACCTTGTGCACCCCAATTTTCCTCGTGTCGTTGGATATGACTCCCCACTACACTCTGCAGCCCAGCCAAACCGGCCTTGGCATCGACCATGCTTGGAGTGCAGTGACCTGGGCTTTTCTCTCTTGGGTAGATACCCCCTCTCCCTTCACCTTGCACCAAGTACCACCTGCCCCATCACGCCATGGCCGGGGCCCTCCCTCCCGGCTTCCTTGTATGTTATTCTTCATACGCTTACATCTGCTTGTCTTCTCGTTGAGAATGTTAGCTCCTCTCAGGGAAGGGTTGTTTCATCCTCTGTGTTTGTGTCCTCAGTGCCTAGTACACAGTGGGTGCTTGGTAAGTGTTTGTCAATTATTGGTTGGTTTAAACCTACAGAAGAGTTTATTGGGGACGTTGGAGAGAAGACCAGAAATAAGAAGGATGGGAAGGAAGGAATAAAGGAAGGCAGAGAGGAAAAGAAAGGAAGAGAAAAGAAGGAACAAAATAAGGGGAAAAAAGAAAGGAAGAATAAAGGGAAGGATAAAAAGAAAGAAGGAGAGAGGGAGGAAAGGGAGAAATAAAGAAGGAAAGAAAGGAAGGAGGGAGGAAAGGATAAATGAAGAAAAGGAAGGAAAGAAAGAGAACAAAAGAAGGGAAGAGAAAGGAAGACTAAAGGGAGGGATAAAAAGAAAGAAGGAGAGAGGGAAGAAAGGGAAAAATAAAGAAGAAAAAGGAAGGAAAGAAAGGAGGGAGGGAGGAAAGGAAAGAAAAATAAAGGAAGAATAAAGGAAGGGATAAAAGAAAGAAGGAAGGAGGGAGGAAAGGATAAATGAAAAAGAAGGAAGGAAAGAAGGAAAGAGAAAGGAAGAATAAGGGGGGGAGAAAAAAGAAGAGGAGGGAGGGAGGAAAGGAGAAATAAAGAAGAAAGTAAATAAAAAATTAAGAAAAGTAAGAAGGAAAGAAAGCAAAAGAAAAATCATCTCATCTCCTGCAATTTGAAATCCCATCTCGATCGACAGGTCCCTGGGCTGGGTTGGGTGGGTTTGGTTTTTCTCCCTGACACTCAAGGTGTGATCAGAGATTACCTATCAGCCCACAGGAGAGTGGAGAGTTAATTAAAATTTTTGCTCCTTCTCCTGGAAAGAAGTGTCTCGGAGTTTGATAAGCGCCCCGGCATTTTGAGTGTTATTTGTGCGCTCCCTCTTCCTTAGCAAAGTGTCACGGAGAGAAGATCAAAGCAGCTTTTCCAAGTGGGGACGTGCGAGACTGACTCCAGTGCCACACTCTCTTGGCTAATGGGTTTCGAGCCCCCTTCAGGCGGCCGTGGGCCTCATCTTCTCTCCCCTCCATCCTCTTGTCCCTGTGTCCCTGGTGCAAAAAACAGCCCTCTAATGGATCTTTAAAGAAAAACACATTGAGAGTTAAATCAAGACCTTTCCTTCAGTGCCAGCTCAGATAATTAGGGTGGGAGAGTCTGGCGCTGGGAAGACCCCCACCAGCATTGCTGTGTTACTTTTAAATGTGCCCACAGAACCTCCCCAAATGCAGACCTTGGGAATTTTGCCTTCTCAGCCGTCTTCACTGATCTTTTGTGCCCTCACGATCCCAGGCCCCTCTGGCCACCGTCCCATGCCCTGGCACAGACATCTGCCAGGAGCCTGCTGCCTACAGCCAAATCACCCATGAGGGCGGGCAGGACTTAAGCCCGGCTGAGCATACGGGTCCGGCTCCCGCAGGGGCCTGTGTTCGTTGTCTGGGCGCCCCCAGTGCCCGCTGAGAGAGCCGGCCAAGGCGGCAGACCAGACCAGCCCTCCTCAAATGGTTCCCTCACCCCTCTCCCCAGCAGCCACTCAGCGGGCTTTGTGCCGCTGGGATGCTTGGCCCCGTTGCCATGACTACTATCTGATTGTGGCTGGTTTGTCACATTTCTTGATAAAGTGGGAAGGTTATCCTTGATAGACCCAAGTAATCATAACCTCAAGAAGTGGGAGAGAGTGTGTGATTTAAAAAAAAAATTAGAAATGCCAGGGGTTGGGGGGAGGAAGGGACGGAGGGGAGGGGGGAAATCACCAACAATGGATGAAAAACTCTTTCTTTCTTGAGATGGAGCCTGCAGAGCTAGGAGGGGGCAGAGGTGGGGTGGGAGAGGGGACGCTGGCTGGACGAGCCCTGCTTCAAGCTGCACAGGGTCAGGTGTGGGCAAGAAGGGGCCTTTACATGAGATAAAATGGGACTTGGGTGGGTGGGATGGAATGAGGGCCTTCAGGCAGAACCGGGTCCTTCCTGGCCTCAGCAGTGGTGTCTAAACACAAGAGAGGAGGCAGGAAGGCCCAGGGTATGGCCGAGTGGTCAGTGAATCCCTTGTGTGACCCTACCCAAGGGTCACTCCAGTCACGCCAGGCCACCCTCCAGGATGTAAGTTATGGACGAGTTACTGAAATGGTAATAACTAATCATCATCCATAAATCTGTGGTCCTTCCAGGGCTGCAGAGCTCCCTCTGTACAGGCCTTATCTCCATGTCCCTCTCAGCCTCCCTGTGAGATGGGTGCTGTTATTATCCCCATCTTACAGAAGGGGAAACTGAGGCACGGGGATTTCAGGTCTCAGGGCGTCCAAATGCCTTGCTCTTTCTTAGAGCTGGAAGGGACATTATAGGATGTCATGTCTATCTGCCTCTTTTTACAGAGGGAGAAAATGAGGCAGGGTGAGTGTGTGTGTGTGTGTGTGTGTGTGTGTGTGTGTGTGTGTGTGTGTGTCATCGTCAGCCAGGCTCCCTGGGATGCAGGGCACACTGCCCGGCCAAGGATCAGGCCTGGGGAAAGTTGACAGTCTTTGTCCAAAACCAGGAATAGGGGACAGATTGGGTCCCTTCAGGTAAGGGGGGCTGTGCTATGAAAATGAGTGAAGGGCAGGAGCCTGGGGCTGCAGGCATGTGGGAGCCACGACTGGCCTTTTCAGGTGTGAGATGATGGGCCCAGCCTCCATTTCTTCCTGTGTGCTAAGAGGAGTGAACTACAGATCATGTGTGTGTGTGTGTGTGTGTGTGTGTGTGTGTGTGTGTGTGTGTGTGTGTGTGCGCAAGCCCGCACTGTGGCTGGATGCAAATTACCCTGGCTCATTATGGGCATAATGTCGTTTAACTCCCCATGAAACCCTTTGAAGCCCCCCAGCATGCAGCCGTGCGGTTTGAATATCTTTTTGTGTGAGGCGAGGTAATTGTGCTTTGTTAATGGGACTCATAGGGGGCCCTTGGTCCCAGCTCCAAGAAAACCCAGGTTGGGGCTTGGCCTTGGCTTGGCCTCTTTGCCAGCCTGGCCTGTTGAAGGTGCCCGGGCTGTGATCTTGCCAGGAAGGCTCAGCGCTCACCAGCCGCCTCTGCCCACTCCTGCCCGCCTCCCCTCCCTCACCCACCAGAGGGGCCCACTCTGATGACTGGCTTTGTCTTCCCCAGGGGGTCGAGGTGCAGACAGATTACATCCCGCTGCTGAACTCCCTGGCTGCCTACGGCTGGCAGCTCACTTGCGTGCTCCCTACACCCATCGTCAAGACCAACAGGTAATGGGCGCCTGCCTGTCTTTCTGGGGTGTGGTGGGGGGACTCTGCCCCAGCAGGTGGCCTCGAGGCTTCTGAGAATGTGACCAGAGTTTATGAAGCCCCCTCTGCATCTCAAGAACCCCATGAGGTGCGTGCTACAGGGACCCCCACTGTGCGGATGACTTGACCACAGTCCCCAGCCGAGGCGGGATATGAACCCCAGCCTTCCTCCTGTGAGACCTGCCTCTGTGACACAGAAGTCGGACAACGATGGGCAGGTGCAGGCTGGTTCAGATGGGCTGAACCTGGAGTCAGGAGTCCTGGGTGCAGATCCCACCACCATGAGCCTTTTCAGAGAGGGGACACTCCGTGCAGGGACCACTTCCCTTCTAAGACTGTTCCCAGGACGCTGGGAGTGGCTCCAGCCTCTGAGGCCCCTTCTGACCCTCAGACCTGGGGAGAACATTTAAAGAAATAGGGAGTCTTGATATCACCTCTGTTAGGATGAGGGGCAGGAGAATGTAGTGGAAAGAACAAGGACGCCTCTGTGCCTCAGTTTCCTCATTTATAAAATGATGCAACTAGGTGGTGCAGGGGGATGAGCTCTGGGCCTGGAGTAGGAAGATCTGAGTTCAGGTCCTGCCTTAGAGACTTACTGTCTGTGTGACCCTGGGCAAGTCACTAACCGTCTGCTTCAGTTTTCTCATCTGTAAAACGGTCCTGCCTCCCAGAGTTTAAGCACGGCGCCTGACGTTCTGTTGTTACTCAGTTGTGTCCGGTTCTTCATGACCCCACTGGGCAGAGACACTGGAGAGTCTGCCATTTCCTTCTCCAGCTTTTTTTACTGAAGGCAAACATGGTTAAGTGACTCATCCAGGGTCACAGCTAGGAACTGTCTGAAGCTGGATCTGAACTTGGGTCTTCTTGACTCCTGGGTCTGGTGCTCTACCCAGTGGGCCATCTGGCTGCCCTGTACCTGGCATCAATAGATGCTTAATAAATGCTTATTCCCTCTCCCCCTAAAACGGAGATAATAACAGTGCCTGCCTACCTCACTTGGTGTAAGAACACAATGAAATATTTATAAAGTGCCTTTTAAACTTGAAAGCACCATATAAATGTCAGCTATTATTATTGTAATTATTGGGATCTCGCAGACCTTGAGGCCATCCCGTCCATCAGATGGAGAAACCGAGGCCTGGAGAGAAGAGGCAGCTCAAGGCTGCAGGGGGCTGAGGCAAGACTTGAACTCAGATCTTCAGACTCCAAATTCAGTGCCCTCTTTAATACCAGCAGCAGGACGCCTGGGTCCCAGGCTGGGGAATCAGGCTGTGTGCTCGGTCCTGGGCTGAGCGGTGGGAAAAGAAGGAGAGGGGGAAAAGGAGGAAAAAAGCCAGTCCTTGATCTCGAGGAGATCGCAGATTCAGCTGTGGGATATGTGCGTGATACAGATGTGTGTGTATCACACATGTATACACGTGTATATACACATGCATGCACGCACATAATATACATATACACAGATATCTATGTACACGTGTATGTGCACATATATACAAGTGTATATACAGATGCATGCACACATGTATGTGTGCACATACACATCTACATGTATACACACAGGTATATATACACTCACATATACATAAGTACATATACATAGATACTTACACCTATACATAGATGTCTGCACACATACACATGTACATGTGTGTGCACAGGTATATGTACACATATACACACATAAATATACATATGCACACACGCAGCTATGTACATATATGTATACATATACACACGTGCACACACATACAAATACACACAGATATATACATGCATATACACATATATGTATACACATACACACATACATAGATGTATGTGTACACATATATACACACATATTATACAAACACACGCTATATTCACACACACGCACACACACACACACACACACGCACGATAAATCAGAGCTCATCGTGGGGGAAGGTGCTCCAGGGACAGACCCTCCTCTCCCCGGAGCCTTGGTCTCTCTTTGTCAGATGAAGGGATCACACCCACTCTCCACAGCCCCACTTATGAGGAGGCTCAGGTGAGGTCACACAGGTGAGAACACCTGGAGAAGTGAGTTCAGGGTGCTGCTGCTCATCTGATGCTGGCCCTGGCCGATGGGCCCCAGCCCCCCTCCCTGAGGTCACACTCAGCATTCCTATAATACATGCAGCAGGTCTAGGGGCTCCAGACAGAATGAAAGCTCAGAGGCAGGAGGGGCTGTGGTCTCTTGTCCTTGGAACTCTGGGCTGGGGATGCAGAACCCCAGGGGCTGGCCAGGCCTGGAGAGGCGACCGCCTGCCCAGGCTCCCTTAGGGAGACCTCCCTGAAGACCTCCCTGTGGGGCCTTTCTTCATTAAGGAGCTGATTGTAAAACATAACTGGTTTGGAATTTCCCCCATGTCTATTTGTGACACTTACCCAGGGCTGGGTGTGTTACAGGGAAGGAAACGTGGCCACCAAACAGATCGTCTTTCTTCAGAGACCCTCTCTACCTCAGAAAGCCAAGAAGAAAGAGTCCAAGGTGAGTGTGGCCTTGACTTCCTTCCTGGGCCCTTTGCCAGGTGATTCCCTCTCCCCCTCCCCACAGTCTAGAGGGATGCCTGAACCTCATTCCTAAATCTCCCAGTGCCCAAGAGATGACCCGCATCCACCCCCCCTCCCCCCCCCGGCCCAGGTGGAGGCCTGATGACGTCCAGGGGGGCCTTGTCCAGCCGTCCTCATTGGCCAGCCCCAAGGACCTGGAGGAGAGCCCTGCTGGAAATTAGACAAACATGCAAAATATTCTTCCCAGCTATAAATAAGGAAATAAATCTGGCTGGAGTCAGATGAGGGGAGGGGACACTTGAATCCACGCCAGGGTCCTGTGTATTTTAGTCTCATTATGAGAGTGGCTGTTCCTCCGACCCTTTCTCCCTGTAGGCTTTTCTTCCCGCCTCCTTAGATTTGTAGCAGTTAGGAGTTTTCAGCACATCGTAAGGGTTAAAGAATGTGGGGTGACCTTGGCCTGGGGGGTCTCAATGGGGGTCCTTCCTGCCACCCAGGTAGCTCTGAGGGGCTCCAGGGCAAAGTTGCCTGCCTAGCAAAGCTTCCCCAGTGTTAGCTCCTTGGGGGGGGGGGGGGGCGTGGAGGGGATGGAATCTCAAGAACAGGAAAAAGAGGTCATCTGGGCCATCCCCCTGCCTCCTGACAGCCTCCGAGCTCATCTCCACTGCCTCATTTCACAAACGAGGAAACTGAGACCCAGAGAAGTTCATTCCCAAATCTCACATGCAGTAGTAGAACCAAGATTTGAACTCAGGTTAGCAGAATCCAGATCCAGCATTTTTCCTGCTTTTCCAGACGGCCTCGGGCCTCTGACAAGGGTCTCAGAAGTGAGTCAGCTTACATTTATTAGGTACTTGGTTTGTCTGGATGGAACAGAAAAATAATTACCTTAGAATCCCACTGACTTTCTTGGTTTAAAGAAATTGATGTTCAGTCATTTCAGTTATATTTGATTCTTTGTGACCCCTTTTGGAGGATTTCTTGAAAAGATACTGGTGGAGTTTGCTGTTTTCTTCTCCAGCTGATTTTACAGCTGGGAAACAGGGTGAAGTGACTTGCCCAGGGTCACACAACTAGTAAGTGTCTGTGGCCAAATTTGAACTCAGGTCTTCCTGAGGCTGGATACTCTGTCTACTACACCGCCTAGCAGCCCCCCCCCCCACCCAAATTAGGAACTCCCAAGTCTATCTGTGGTTATACCTTAGGTCTCTCTACTTTGGACTCAAATGCCTTACCTTTTGCATTTTTCTTGCCTTTAATGGGACAGGGAAAGGGAAACCTTACCTTTCCAGTAAGTCAGAGCAGTCCAGATGCACAGTGAGATGCAATGGCCTCTGAGCTAGAAAGACCAGGGTTCTGGTCCCACCTCTGGTCCAGCCTGGCAGGGAGGGATGGGGCAGGCACATGGCTTTTTCAGGGTTTCACAGCCTTCTCTGTCTGGAGGGCTCAAGGAGAGGAGAGCGTGGGGATGGGGCAGGGGCCGAGAGGGAGCGGAGCCGATTCGGGGGCAGGAGACACTGGGGGGGGTAGAAGACGTAGTTAGAAAGCAGTCTCTGTCTGTACAAAGCTTCTAGCCCGGTGTGGGGATAGGACCCAGCCATGGATTACTTTGATACAGAGTATTGTGTAATGAATGGGTCAGAAATGGGAAAAGAAAGGGTGAGAAGTGCGTTTGTGTTGGACTTTGGGGGGCGGGTACAGACCTAGGACTTCACCAGTGTGGGGACATTCCCTTCCTGCCACCCGTGCACATCTCAGGTTGTCCTTCAGTACATGTCAGAGGCAGAACCTGAACCCAGGCCTCTGTCCAGCATGCAGTGAGGAGGAAGAGGAGACGGAGGGGTAGTGGGTAGACGAAGGGATTGAGGGGGTGCGTGGGACATCCCCCGCCTCTTTTTACAGAGATAAAAGCTGGGCCAGAGAAGCCACACTGACTTCCTTGCTTGGGGCCACAGGGAGAGTAGGGGGCCAGGCAGGACTTGAATGCAGGGTCTCTGACTTCAGATCTGGTTATCTGTCATCTACACCGCTCTGTTGGTGGGACAGCAAGGAACCCGACATGATTTGAGTGTACTGTATGTGGGGGGAGGAAGAGGACACAAGGAGAGAAAGGCCCAGTGTTGCCAGCTTGTGGGCGGCCTCTGATGCCAGGGAAAGGGTCTGAATTCATCAGGTACCAGGGGAAACTTGGGGCAAAGGAGAACATGACCAGAGTCACACAGAAGAGGAAGACTTTGGGCAGCTTTAGGCAGGATGGAGAGGGGGAGGAGAGCAGGACAGGAGGGGAGGCTGCTCAGGAGGCTGTTGGAAGAGTCCGGGTCCAGGAAGGACCTGTGTTGGCCTGGTGGCCAGGGGCCTCAGATGCAAGAACTGGGGCTGGGGGCAGAGCTGGAATCAGCAAGCCTTGGGAACCGGCCGGTCTGAATTACACGCACACCCCCACCCCTCATTTTTCTTCATTTTGAATGCAACAAAGCAAACAGAAGGAGCCTTTCCACATATATGCTGTGATGCTGGGGAGCATTTGGGGCATTTTGTCATGCCCCCCGCATTCACACAGCGCCTGGGACGTAGCAGACTTGTTGCTGGCCTGACTCTGGAACCCAAGAAGAGGGGGATACGTGAAACCGTGAATCTCTGTTATGTAGAGTTTGCTACTCAACAGAGTAGATTTCCCCAGAAAAGACTGTTTACCTGGTGATTTGCAAGTGATGGTGGAAGTGGGGAAAGGATGGGAAAGTCAGGCTATTAGCACAGTTCTGGGGCTTCCCAGCTGTAACAGGAAGCGAACAGGGCCCATAATAATGTGCAGAGAGGGGTCCTTGTTATTGACTGCAAAAGGCTTTTCTCTCTGCCCCAGCCCAAGGGAAGGAGGGATTGGGAGAGAGACAGGTAAGGAGATACTGAGAGATAGGATGGGTGGGTGGATAGATAGACACAAAGACTGGATGGGAAAGGGAATGTATGCATAGATAGACAGCTGGATAGATAGAGATACATAGATATAAGATTGATATAGCTGGCTGAATGTTCCCACCCATTGAAGGAATTCACTGATATACTCACTGATGTTTTGCTGGCAACTTGAAAGGAGGTTTCCAGTGGAATGTAAGACTAAGAACCCTTTGGATGGGATGGTTTTCTGTTGGATGCATTCTTAAACTGAGAGTTACAGTGACTGACCCTGACCTCCAGATGGAAGAGACAAATTTCTGGCCCATGTCACATTCCTTGCCCTCACGATTATATATCTGTCACGTGAAGGTTTTCAGAAAGCTTTGTTCTGTGCTGCCTCGTTCAGCTGTCCCCATTTTATAGATGAGGAAACTGAGGCAAACAGAGTTAAGTGACTTGCCCAGGATCACACAGCTAGTAAGTGGCTGGATTTGAACTCATGAAGATGAGTCTTCCTGACTGTGAGCCTCATAGTCTTAGCCTGATGGTCACTTATTAATCTTCTTCCTTTAAGATGCAGTGTAAGAACTCTTTCTTGATTCCCCACCCCCAATGGCTAGTACCCTCTTTCTCAAACTACTTTAAATTCAACTACATTGTGTGTGTATTTATTGCCATATGTAGTTTTCTATATGCTTGTCATTCCCATCAGAATATAAGCTTAACATGAATAGGAATTGTTTTGTCCTGGGTACCTGTATCCCCAGAGTCTAGTAGTAGGTGTTTAATTAATACTTGTTGATTGATTGATTAACTTGCCCAGCTAGTTTCCCATAGCTAGTGCCTGAGGCAGGATTAGAACTTGGTTCTTGGGGCAGCTAGGTGGCATAGTAAATAGAGCACTGGCCCTGGAGTCAGGAGGAACTGAGTTCAAATTTGGCCTCAGACACGTAACACACAAAAAACTAGCCTGTGACCTTGGGCAAATCACTTAGCCCCGACTGCCCTCCAAAAAGCAAAAAAAAAAACTTGGTTCTTCCTAACTTCAAGACCAGTCCTTTCTATTCCTTGACCCACTATACTAAAAACTTCCAAACCAGGGGGGAGGGATGAGGCCAGTTGGAATGTGACCAGGACAGAAAAGGAGTGAAATTCTGCTGTGAGCAGACCTCAAGCTGCATGGATGGACCTAAGGTCAACCCTTGGGGTGTTTCCACCCCACCATCAAAAATGAAGAGAGAGGTATGCCAAGAATGGGCTGGACTTTTACTGCCTGTCAAGTCGCAGTTCTTGGCTAAATAAAGGCTTTTGAGTGGGGAGAGAAATATGGGGTGCTTGTGCGGGATGGGATGAGGAGGGTGGCTGTTTTTTAAGCAAACACTCAATCCCCTCTGCTATTAATCAGTGACTTCCATAACACTTGAGAAGTCTTTGCTCTGGCAAAACTATTCTCCATGGAGACAGATTCCTAGACAGTTTTAAAAACCTGTGAATAAAATCCATTAACCCTACCTGATAGAAGACTCCTGACACATGGTGGTGTTGTCAAAGAAAAAAAACTACCTACTTTTTGAATTAAAGCGCTCAGATCCTTCAGTATCGACAGCTGAGTCTGAATGCCTTGGGGACCCAGGTAAAAGCTCTTACTAGCATCTCGGCAATCTCTTGTACCTGTGAACTGCTGGAGTTCTGAGAGAGGCCTTAGTGTTTAAAATAGACAGTAAAACCTCTCGGTTTGGAGTATTGGCTTTTAAGTTAGATTGAAAAAACAATAGCAGCTGTAGCATGCTACAAAGCCTTATCCTTATAAAAAAAAAATCTGAGAAAAACCTTTTTAGAGAAACCTTCCTTTCAGAAGGATTTTATTTTACTTGGTTTTTCGGGTATTGATCTTTTTTTCGAGAGTCTTTAAATTTATTTTAAACTTAAGTACAAAATAAGAAAAGAAAGATCTTGCCTGGTCAACAACAGAACATAAGAGAGGATTCAGTATAAAGCAGTACATTTATTTGCATTTCAGGAAGCTATGCTGGTCTTCCTACAGTGCCTGTCTGGGATATATAGGATCTTAGGTTTCAAGCTGGAAAGGGCCTTGGAGATCATCTCTTTTTTCAGGTGAGGAAACTGAGGCCCAGAGAAGTTGTGATTTGTCCAAGGTCACACAAATAGGGTATTAAGGTCTTAGATCTGGAGCTGGAAGGAGCTTGGTCCTGCTTCCTTGTTTTACACATAAATGAGGGAACCAAGGCTGGGGGAGTCTTACTTGACTTGCAAAGTCATCTAGGTAGTTCCTGGAAGAGCCGGTACAAAACCAAGAGTCATCTGGCCCCACATCTAGCTTATTCCCTACTTTGGCACCACCATGTCTCTAGACACTGACAGAGGCACTCACGTCAGAGTATCCCTGCTTAAGATCATTGAGAGGTGTAGAATTCGTCTAGTACAACCTTCTTATTTTAAGGATGAGGGAGTTGAGGCCCAGGGGAATTTAGTGATTTCCTAAGATCGTCCACGTGCTGAGCTTTAAAACAAAGGATTTGAGCCTAAATCCTTTGACTTCAATGTACCATGCTGTCTTCAGGCTCATCCTTCCCTCTGCTTCTTCCATATTGATTATCAGACATATAATCCACAGGATTCCCTACCCCAGAATATAGTAGGTCTTTATTCAATTGACCCAGCATCCTCCACAACACCAACATCTTCAAATATGAAAAGAACCAGAATCTTTAGCACTCTGTGGGGCATCTTCTCGAGGTTTATGGAAGGATGTGGACAAGGACTGGGCAGGATGAGGAAGACACAGATGGGTTGTAACTGGCACCAGCGGATAGAATCCGTCATTGATGAGCTATGGCTCTATCAAAGTATTGGAGTACTACCCTTGAGTTTAAAGGATGAAGTAAGGCAAGGGGTGAGGAAAGGCATTCGTTGTTCAGTGAAGTAGGCCATTGAAAGTCAGAGGGAAGGAAGCATGAGGATAAAGTGTCAAGGCTGAGCATTGGGGCTAGTGGAGGGGCTATTTTTGGCCCTGCTGATCACTGGTCCGATCGTTCTCATTGATTGCTTAGTGGCCCCTTTCCAGGCTCACCTGGGTACCTGCCATTCAAATGTCATTGTTATTGATTTTTTTAAAAGGGGCCTGTCAACAAGCTGTTAGTTAAAAGCCATGATTTAAGGAACCTGAACCAAAAGGCTTTTGTGGCTCTTTTCTGGACTCACATTTGCTGACCACCCCACCTAAGGAGGCATCAGCCTGACCATTACTCTAATTTAAAAGCCTTAAGAACATAGGCACTGTCAAATCCGCATAAGAAACATCCCATACTTGGCCGCTCCAAGGGAATAGTGAAACTAATGACATGGTGGTGGGTCTGTCTTGACCTCTCAGTTACTCAGGGAATTGGGGATTCATAGAATTTGAGAACTGGGTGAAAACCAGTGGCCAGCTAGTCCCCGCCTTTAAATGGGTGGTAACACAACTGACCAGTGGTCATCTAGTCTCTGTTTGAAGACTACCAAGGATAAGACACTGGCCCTGGAGTCGGGAGGACCTGAGATTCTTACTGGCTGTGTGACCCTGGGCAAGTCACTTCACCCTCTTTGCCTCAGTTTCCTCATCTGTCAAATGAGCTGGAGAAGGAAATGGCAAAACCTCTCCAGTATCTTTTCCAAGAAAACCCTAAATGGGATCATGAAGAGTTGGCTGTGACTGAAAAAATAACTGAACAACAGCAAAAGAAAAAGGAAAAAAAATCATATTCAAAATCTCACCTTCATTTTATCTGGGTTCAGTAGTGTGTGCCGTGCCCCACCTGTGGAAGGAAGGGAGGGAGGTTTATTCTCATCTCTGTTCTTTGGGCTCAGGCTTGCAGGCCTCCATAATCTCCTTGTTGGAAGGGAAAAGTGTAGGTCAGTAACTGCTCTGTGACTGATGGGCCTAGAGCACACCTGGGACAATCACAAGTGAACTGACTTGTCCAGGGTCACAAGCAGGAATTGAACCCAGATGTTTCTGACCCCAAGGTTTGCCCTTTACCCTCCATACCATTGTTGGGAGTACCTTATGTACTTGTCCCTGAATTTTGGTCTCCTCTTGTTTCGTTCCTGAGGGTTGGCACCTCTTTGCCAGGGCGTCTGCAGGCCACATGCATTCATTTTGGAGCACAGCAGCCCCTTCGATGAAAGATCTCTCAGGGAGGCATCCTATCAGTGACTAAAACAAGTGTTTGGGAACCCTAGGTTTCACTTCTCACATCCTCTCCAAGCCCTATTAAGAACAAAAACGCCATTTAATCCTGTTACCAGACGGTTTGGAAGAGCCAGAAGGGCTTGGGTGGAATTGAACTTGGATAATTTGGGTCTTAGTAGGCTTAGAGATTAGCCCAGGGCCCCAGGAGGCTGTCACCAGTCAGGTGTCAAGGGCAGGATCTCAATCCAGGCCTTTCTGATGCAGGGGACAGCTCTAGCCATTGGGGCTCATACCTTGCCTGGCAGCGTATTAATGGCCCCAGGGATTGTGAAGAATCCCTAGCAGTTCTTAGTGCTTGGGGTGAAGGTTCCATAGTCAAGTGACATCCCAGCCACCACACCCACGTAACACAGAAGTCAATTTGAGATGTTCTCTGGAGTCAAGAGGAAGGGGAAGGTCGTGTTTCCTTAGCCACAAATAGCCCGAAGTAGATAGCTGCATCCCTGTGCCAAAGGCCGGCTCACTGTTACCTGGGAATGGCCTTTGTTCCCATCTCTTCCCTGAGGAGCAGACGGGCAGGCCCAGCTCAAGAGGGCGGCCTCCTTTTGGCAAGGGGCTGCTCCAGGGGCATCAGGAAGCTCAGGAAGGCCAACCAAGGATGGGCTTGGGGGGCATCGTGTGGTGGGGCTGGTCTTGTCTTTATGGTGAGAAACATTGAACAGGTGTTTGAGACTCCTCCGTCCTGCATCACCTGCATTGTTAGCCTTGGCCTGAGACTTCCGCAATCTTTACTTGTCTTTTAGTGTCCAAAGCCTTCCTTTGTGTCAGGAAGAGCCGATAGCCTCAAAGGCTGCTGTGATAATTAATGATAATGAAATAATACTTTATAATTTTCAATGTTAATTACGTAATGTATTATCTCATTGGAACCTCAGAGCAATCCTATACCTTGTAGTCTACAATAGCATACTATACTATTGTGTATTTACTGCTATAACTTATACCCCATTTTTCAGCTGAGGTAACTGAGGCTCAAAGAATTAAGCAGATTTTCCAGGGTCACAGGGTGACTAAGACAGCATTTGAATTCAGGTCTTCCAGACTGTTCAATCCAGTATCCCATCCTGCCTGTTATTATATGTATTAACAGTCATTATTTTGGGGTGGGTCACCCATAGGCCTCCACGGTGCCAAAGGGGTCCAAGACACAAAATCGTGATGAATTTTAGGAATAACTAAATAAAATAATCTCTTATCTAGTCTAATCTCTGACTGTCTAATAATCTGGGATTAAAGTGTCCCTCCCAGCAGTATTTGCTATTTGCTACATTGGCCTAAAACTAAAGTCATTTTTAAATGGTTTACATTTCTGTCGCACTTTAAGGTTTTCAAAGCTTTATCTTCACAGTGACAACCCCGGTGAGGTGTGGGGAGAATGAGCTTTATCCCCATTTCACAGATGACCAGACTGAGGCATGGGGAGGTCGGTGACAGGCCTT